>CM064481.1:14404443-14433030 GCA_032716605.1 Paralithodes platypus
TTTGATAGGCGTCTATATCACGGTGTAGGGTTGATTTCATACTATGAAATCAATCCTACACCGTGATATACGCCTATCAAATGATTGAAAACTCGCAAACA
Source organism: Paralithodes platypus (assembly GCA_032716605.1). Taxonomy (NCBI): domain Eukaryota; kingdom Metazoa; phylum Arthropoda; class Malacostraca; order Decapoda; family Lithodidae; genus Paralithodes; species Paralithodes platypus. Next base: position 14,404,545 of record CM064481.1, read on the forward strand.
CGAAATAATAATATCAATACCATCATTTGATAGGCGTCTATATCACGGTGTAGGGTTGATTTCATACTATGAAATCAATCCTACACCGTGATATACGCCTATCAAATGATTGAAAACTCGCAAACACGAAATAATAATATCAATACCATCATTTGATAGGCGTCTATATCACGGTGTAGGGTTGATTTCATACTATGAAATCAATCCTACACCGTGATATACGCCTATCAAATGATTGAAAACTCGCAAACACGAAATAATAATATCAATACCATCATTTGATAGGCGTCTATATCACGGTGTAGGGTTGATTTCATACTATGAAATCAATCCTACACCGTGATATACGCCTATCAAATGATTGAAAACTCGCAAACACGAAATAATAATATCAATACCATCATTTGATAGGCGTCTATATCACGGTGTAGGGTTGATTTCATACTATGAAATCAACCCTACACCGTGATATATGCCTATCAAATGATTGAAAACTCACAAACACGAAATAATAATATCAATACCATCATTTGATAGGCGTCTATATCACGGTGTAGGGTTGATTTCATACTATGAAATCAATCCTACACCGTGATATACGCCTATCAAATGATTGAAAACTCGCAAACACGAAATAATAATATCAATACCATCATTTGATAGGCGTCTATATCACGGTGTAGGGTTGATTTCATACTATGAAATCAATCCTACACCGTGATATACGCCTATCAAATGATTGAAAACTCGCAAACACGAAATAATAATATCAATACCATCATTTGATAGGCGTCTATATCACGGTGTAGGGTTGATTTCATACTATGAAATCAACCCTACACCGTGATATACGCCTATCAAATGAATGGAAACGTAATATATGAAGACCAACACCACAATCTTCAATCGCTTGCAAAACTTTCAAGCAATTTCAGTCACATGCGTAAGGAATGTATTCTACTGTATATATATTATTATATAGCCTACGCCTATAAGATAATAAGATAATGAATGGAAACGTAATATGAAGACCAACACCACAATCTTCAATCGCTTGCAATAAAACTTTCAAGCAATTTCAGTCACATGCGTAAGGAAATAATGAATGGAAACGTAATATATGAAGACCAACACCACAATCTTCAATCGCTTGCAATCAAACTTGCAAACAATTTCAGTCACATGCGTAAGGAATGTATTCTACTGTACACCGATATATATATGTATTATATAGCCTACGCCTCTAAATAATGAATGGAAACGTAATATATGAAGACCAACACCACAATCTTCAATCGCTTGCAATCAAACTTGCAAACAATTTCAGTCACATGCGTAAGGAATGTATTCTACTGTACACCGATATATATATGTATTATATAGCCTACGCCTATAAATAATGAATGGAAACGTAATATATGAAGACCAACACCACAATCTTCAATCGCTTGCAATCAAACTTGCAAACAATTTCAGTCACATGCGTAAGGAATGTATTCTACTGTACACCGATATATATATGTATTATATAGCCTACGCCTATAAATAATGAATGGAAACGTAATATATGAAGACCAACACCACAATCTTCAATCGCTTGCAATCAAACTTGCGAGCAATTGCAGTCACATGCGTAAGGAATGTATTCTACTGTACACCGATATATATAATATATAATCTCTATCAATCTCTCAAATAATATAAATGTACATTGTACTTACCAACACCAACACCAGTGTGTTCATCAAGCTCCTCGTCACTATCTTCACCATCTTCGCCCCGCAAGTTATGGCGTCTGTGAAAACCGATGACAGGGTTATCTTCCAGTTCTTCTTCCTCCTCACTTCCCCCACTGTCACCAAGCCCTTCCATGCTTTCATTCAACGATATTCTAGATACCGCTGAAGAGTTCATCAGCAGAACTAACTCCTGGGCTGAGAGCGGGACCCTACGCCTTGGCTGGCGCGACGTACTAGGGGCGGGCACCGAATCGAACACGGGCAAATCTTGTCTCTCCATTGTGGCGGCTAGAGCGGTACTGAGCCAAGCTCACGTGATGGGGATGTGTGGGTGGGACTTACTAGTGCACTGCCTGACCGCTAGATTTTGCTTTCCACTTAAATTACGGCGGGAAATACCAACTCGACCTATGTAGCGCGCCGCCACATAGTCCAGATTTATTATACTCGACTTATGTTGCGCGCCGCCATTTAAGGGTTAACTAGCCTAGTTTTTAGGGTGATTTTAGCTCCGTTATTTGTCTACGTCTCGTGTAGATAGCCTAGTTATAGAGGCTCTAAATCCCGGTTCGTGTCTCCACTATACAAGACCAATTCACTTTAGTGTACAATCTCAGAAAATATTTTTTGAGAAAATATTATTTTGTCAATTCAATCTTAACTAGCCTAGTTTTTAGGGGGTTTTAGCTCTGTTATATGTCTACGTCTCGTGTAGATAGCCTAGTTATAGGGGCTCTAAATCCCGTTTCGTGTCTCCACTATACAAGACCAATTCACTTTAGTGTACAATCTCAGAAAATATTTTTGAGAAAATATTATTTTGTCAATTCAATCTTAACTAGCCTAGTTTTTAGGGGGGGCTCTAAATCCTGTTTCGTGTCTCCACTATACAAGACCAATTCACTTTAGTGTACAATCTCAGAAAATATTTTTTTTGAGAAAATATTATTTGTCAATTCAATCTTAACTAGCCTAGTTTTTAGGGTGATTTTAGCTCTATTATATGTCTACGTCTCGTGTAGATAGCCTAGTTATAGGGGCTCTAAATCCCGTTTCGTGTCTCCACTATACAAGACCAATTCACTTTAGTGTACAATCTCAGAAAATATTTTTTGAGAAAATATTATTTTGTCAATTCAATCTTAACTAGCCTAGTTTTTAGGGTGATTTTAGCTCCGTTATTTGTCTACGTCTCGTGTAGATAGCCTAGTTATAGAGGCTCTAAATCCCGTTTCGTGTCTCCACTATACAAGACCAATTCACTTTAGTGTACAATCTCAGAAAATATTTTTTGAGAAAATATTATTTTGTCAATTCAATCTTAACTAGCCTAGTTTTTAGGGGGATTTTAGCTCTGTTATATGTCTACGTCTCGTGTAGATAGCCTAGTTATAGGGGCTCTAAATCCCGTTTCGTGTCTCCACTATACAAGACCAATTCACTTTAGTGTACAATCTCAGAAAATATTTTTTGAGAAAATATTATTTTGTCAATTCAATCTTAACTAGCCTAGTTTTTAGGGTGATTTTAGCTCCGTTATATGTCTACGTCTCGTGTAGATAGCCTAGTTATAGGGGCTCTAAATCCCGTTTCGTGTCTCCACTATACAAGACCAATTCACTTTAGTGTACAATCTCAGAAAATATTTTTTGAGAAAATATTATTTTGTCAATTCAATCTTAACTAGCCTAGTTTTTAGGGTGTTTTAGCTCTGTTATATGTCTACGTCTCGTGTAGATAGCCTAGTTATAGGGGCTCTAAATCCCGTTTCGTGTCTCCACTATACAAGACCAATTCACTTTAGTGTACAATCTCAGAAAATATTTTTTGAGAAAATATTATTTTGTCAATTCAATCTTAACTAGCCTAGTTTTTAGGGTGATTTTAGCTCTGTTATATGTCTACGTCTCGTGTAGATAGCCTAGTTATAGGGGCTCTAAATCCCGTTTCGTGTCTCCACTATACAAGACCAATTCACTTTAGTGTACAATCTCAGAAAATATTTTTTGAGAAAATATTATTTTGTCAATTCAATCTTAACTAGCCTAGTTTTTAGGGTGATTTTAGCTCCGTTATTTGTCTACGTCTCGTGTAGATAGCCTAGTTATAGAGGCTCTAAATCCGTTTCGTGTCTCCACTATACAAGACCAATTCACTTTAGTGTACAATCTCAGAAAATATTTTTTGAGAAAATATTATTTTGTCAATTCAATCTTAACTAGCCTAGTTTTTAGGGTGATTTTAGCTCCGTTATTTGTCTACGTCTCGTGTAGATAGCCTAGTTATAGGGCTCTAAATCCCGTTTCGTGTCTCCACTATACAAGACCAATTCACTTTAGTGTACAATCTCAGAAAATATTTTTTGAGAAAATATTATTTTGTCAATTCAATCTTAACTAGCCTAGTTTTTAGGGTGATTTTAGCTCTATTATATGTCTACGTCTCGTGTAGATAGCCTAGTTATAGGGGCTCTAAATCCCGTTTCGTGTCTCCACTATACAAGACCAATTCACTTTAGTGTACAATCTCAGAAAATATTTTTTGAGAAAATATTATTTTGTCAATTCAATCTTAACTAGCCTAGTTTTTAGGGTGATTTTAGCTCCGTTATATGTCTACGTCTCGTGTAGATAGCCTAGTTATAGGGGCTCTAAATCCCTGTTTCGTGTCTCCACTATACAAGACCAATTCACTTTAGTGTACAATCTCAGAAAATATTTTTTGAGAAAATATTATTTTGTCAATTCAATCTTAACTAGCCTAGTTTTTAGGGTGATTTTAGCTCCGTTATATGTCTACGTCTCGTGTAGATAGCCTAGTTATAGGGGCTCTAAATCCTGTTTCGTGTCTCCACTATACAAGACCAATTCACTTTAGTGTACAATCTCAGAAAATATTTTTTGAGAAAATATTATTTTGTCAATTCAATCTTAACTAGCCTAGTTTTTAGGGTGATTTTAGCTCTGTTATTTGTCTACGTCTCGTGTAGATAGCCTAGTTATAGGGGCTCTAAATCCTGTTTCGTGTCTCCACCATACAAGACCAATTCACTTTAGTGTACAATCTCAGAAAATATTTTTGAGAGAATATTATTTTGTCAATTCAATCTTAACTAGCCTAGTTTTTAGGGTGATTTTAGCTCTGTTATTTGTCTACGTCTCATGTAGATAGCCTAGTTATAGGGGCTCTAAATCCTGTTTCGTGTCTCCACTATACAAGACCAATTCACTTTAGTGTACAATCTCAGAAAATATTTTTTGAGAAAATATTATTTTGTCAATTCAATCTTAACTAGCCTAGTTTTTAGGGGGTTTTAGCTCTGTTATTTGTCTACGTCTCGTGTAGATAGCCTAGTTATAGAGGCTCTAAATCCTGTTTCGTGTCTCCACTATACAAGACCAATTCACTTTAGTGTACAATCTCAGAAAATATTTTTTGAGAAAATATTATTTTGTCAATTCAATCTTAACTAGCCTAGTTTTTAGGGTGATTTTAGCTCCGTTATATGTCTACGTCTCGTGTAGATAGCCTAGTTATAGGGGCTCTAAATCCTGTTTCGTGTCTCCACTATACAAGACCAATTCACTTTAGTGTACAATCTCAGAAAATATTTTTTGAGAAAATATTATTTTGTCAATTCAATCTTAACTAGCCTAGTTTTTAGGGGGATTTTAGCTCCGTTATTTGTCTACGTCTCGTGTAGATAGCCTAGTTATAGGGGCTCTAAATCCTGTTTCGTGTCTCCACTATACAAGACCAATTCACTTTAGTGTACAATCTCAGAAAATATTTTTTGAGAAAATATTATTTTGTCAATTCAATCTTAACTAGCCTAGTTTTTAGGGTGATTTTAGCTCTGTTATATGTCTACGTCTCGTGTAGATAGCCTAGTTATAGGGGCTCTAAATCCCGTTTCGTGTCTCCACTATACAAGACCAATTCACTTTAGTGTACAATCTCAGAAAATATTTTTTGAGAAAATATTATTTTGTCAATTCAATCTTAACTAGCCTAGTTTTTAGGGTGATTTTAGCTCCGTTATATGTCTACGTCTCGTGTAGATAGCCTAGTTATAGGGGCTCTAAATCCCGTTTCGTGTCTCCACTATACAAGACCAATTCACTTTAGTGTACAATCTCAGAAAATATTTTTTGAGAAAATATTATTTTGTCAATTCAATCTTAACTAGCCTAGTTTTTAGGGGGGATTTTAGCTCTGTTATTTGTCTACGTCTCATGTAGATAGCCTAGTTATAGAGGCTCTAAATCCTGTTTCATGTCTCCACTATACAAGACCAATTCACTTTAGTGTACAATCTCAGAAAATATTTTTTGAGAAAATATTATTTTGTCAATTCAATCTTAACTAGCCTAGTTTTTAGGGGGTTTTAGCTCTGTTATTTGTCTACGTCTCGTGTAGATAGCCTAGTTATAGGGGCTCTAAATCCCGTTTCGTGTCTCCACTATACAAGACCAATTCACTTTAGTGTACAATCTCAGAAAATATTTTTTGAGAAAATATTATTTTGTCAATTCAATCTTAACTAGCCTAGTTTTTAGGGGGGTTTTAGCTCTGTTATTTGTCTACGTCTCGTGTAGATAGCCTAGTTATAGGGGCTCTAAATCCCGTTTCGTGTCTCCACTATACAAGACCAATTCACTTTAGTGTACAATCTCAGAAAATATTTTTTGAGAAAATATTATTTTGTCAATTCAATCTTAACTAGCCTAGTTTTTAGGGTGATTTTAGCTCTGTTATATGTCTACGGCTCGTGTAGATAGCCTAGTTATAGGGGCTCTAAATCCTGTTTCGTGTCTCCACTATACAAGACCAATTCACTTTAGTGTACAATCTCAGAAAATATTTTTTGAGAAAATATTATTTTGTCAATTCAATCTTAACTAGCCTAGTTTTTAGGGTGATTTTAGCTCCGTTATGTCTACGTCTCGTGTAGATAGCCTAGTTATAGGGGCTCTAAATCCTGTTTCGTGTCTCCACTATACAAGACCAATTCACTTTAGTGTACAATCTCAGAAAATATTTTTTGAGAAAATATTATTTTGTCAATTCAATCTTAACTAGCCTAGTTTTTAGGGTGATTTTAGCTCCGTTATTTGTCTACGTCTCGTGTAGATAGCCTAGTTATAGAGGCTCTAAATCCTGTTTCGTGTCTCCACTATACAAGACCAATTCACTTTAGTGTACAATCTCAGAAAATATTTTTTGAGAAAATATTATTTTGTCAATTCAATCTTAACTAGCCTAGTTTTTAGGGTGATTTTAGCTCCGTTATTTGTCTACGTCTCGTGTAGATAGCCTAGTTATAGAGGCTCTAAATCCTGTTTCGTGTCTCCACTATACAAGACCAATTCACTTTAGTGTACAATCTCAGAAAATATTTTTTGAGAAAATATTATTTTGTCAATTCAATCTTAACTAGCCTAGTTTTTAGGGTGATTTTAGCTCCGTTATTTGTCTACGTCTCGTGTAGATAGCCTAGTTATAGGGGCTCTAAATCTCGTTTCGTGTGTCCACTATACAAGACCAATTCACTTTAGTGTACAATCTCAGAAAATATTTTTTGAGAAAATATTATTTTGTCAATTCAATCTTAACTAGCCTAGTTTTTAGGGTGATTTTAGCTCTGTTATATGTCTACGTCTCGTGTAGATAGCCTAGTTATAGGGGCTCTAAATCCCGTTTTGTGTCTCCACTATACAAGACCAATTCACTTTAGTGTACAATCTCAGAATTTTTTTTTTTGAGAAAATATTATTTTGTCAATTCAATCTTAACTAGCCTAGTTTTTAGGGTGATTTTAGCTCCGTTATTTGTCTACGTCTCGTGTAGATAGCCTAGTTATAGAGGCTCTAAATCCTGTTTCGTGTCTCCACTATACAAGACCAATTCACTTTAGTGTACAATCTCAGAAAATATTTTTTGAGAAAATATTATTTTGTCAATTCAATCTTAACTAGCCTAGTTTTTAGGGGGTTTTAGCTCTGTTATTTGTCTACGTCTCGTGTAGATAGCCTAGTTATAGGGGCTCTAAATCCTGTTTCGTGTCTCCACTATACAAGACCAATTCACTTTAGTGTACAATCTCAGAAAATATTTTTTGAGAAAATATTATTTTGTCAATTCAATCTTAACTAGCCTAGTTTTTAGGGTGATTTTAGCTCTGTTATTTGTCTACGTCTCGTGTAGATAGCCTAGTTATAGGGGCTCTAAATCCCGTTTCGTGTCTCCACTATACAAGACCAATTCACTTTAGTGTACAATCTCAGAAAATATTTTTTGAGAAAATATTATTTTGTCAATTCAATCTTAACTAGCCTAGTTTTTAGGGTGATTTTAGCTCCGTTATTTGTCTACGTCTCGTGTAGATAGCCTAGTTATAGGGGCTCTAAATCCTGTTTCGTGTCTCCACTATACAAGACCAATTCACTTTAGTGTACAATCTCAGAAAATATTTTTTGAGAAAATATTATTTTGTCAATTCAATCTTAACTAGCCTAGTTTTTAGGGTGATTTTAGCTCCGTTATTTGTCTACGTCTCGTGTAGATAGCCTAGTTATAGAGGCTCTAAATCCCCTTTTGTGTCTCCACTATACAAGACCAATTCACTTTAGTGTACAATCTCAGAAAATATTTTTTGAGAAAATATTATTTTGTCAATTCAATCTTAACTAGCCTAGTTTTTAGGGTGATTTTAGCTCTGTTATTTGTCTACCTCTCGTGTAGATAGCCTAGTTATAGAGGCTCTAAATCCTGTTTCGTGTCTCCACTATACAAGACCAATTCACTTTAGTGTACAATCTCAGAAAATATTTTTTGAGAAAATATTATTTTGTCAATTCAATCTTAACTAGCCTAGTTTTTAGGGTGATTTTAGCTCCGTTATTTGTCTACGTCTCGTGTAGATAGCCTAGTTATAGGGGCTCTAAATCCTGTTTCGTGTCTCCACTATACAAGACCAATTCACTTTAGTGTACAATCTCAGAAAATATTTTTGAGAAAATATTATTTTGTCAATTCAATCTTAACTAGCCTAGTTTTTAGGGTGATTTTAGCTCCGTTATATGTCTACGTCTCGTGTAGATAGCCTAGTTATAGGGCTCTAAATCCTGTTTCGTGTCTCCACTATACAAGACCAATTCACTTTAGTGTACAATCTCAGAAAATATTTTTTGAGAAAATATTATTTTGTCAATTCAATCTTAACTAGCCTAGTTTTTAGGGTGATTTTAGCTCCGTTATTTGTCTACGTCTCGTGTAGATAGCCTAGTTATAGAGGCTCTAAATCCTGTTTCGTGTCTCCACTATACAAGACCAATTCACTTTAGTGTACAATCTCAGAAAATATTTTTTGAGAAAATATTATTTTGTCAATTCAATCTTAACTAGCCTAGTTTTTAGGGTGATTTTAGCTCTGTTATATGTCTACGTCTCGTGTAGATAGCCTAGTTATAGGGGCTCTAAATCCCGTTTTATGTCTCCACTATACAAGACCAATTCACTTTAGTGTACAATCTCAGAAAATATTTTTTGAGAAAATATTATTTTGTCAATTCAATCTTAACTAGCCTAGTTTTTAGGGTGATTTTAGCTCCGTTATTTGTCTACGTCTCGTGTAGATAGCCTAGTTATAGAGGCTCTAAATCCTGTTTCGTGTCTCCACTATACAAGACCAATTCACTTTAGTGTACAATCTCAGAAAATATTTTTTGAGAAAATATTATTTTGTCAATTCAATCTTAACTAGCCTAGTTTTTAGTTTTTTTTTAGCTCTGTTATTTGTCTACGTCTCATGTAGATAGCCTAGTTATAGAGGCTCTAAATCCTGTTTCGTGTCTCCACTATACAAGACCAATTCACTTTAGTGTACAATCTCAGAAAATATTTTTTGAGAAAATATTATTTTGTCAATTCAATCTTAACTAGCCTAGTTTTTAGGGGGGTTTTAGCTCTGTTATTTGTCTTCGTCTCATGTAGATAGCCTAGTTATAGGGGCTCTAAATCCTGTTTCATGTCTCCACTATACAAGACCAATTCACTTTAGTGTACAATCTCAGAAAATATTTTTTGAGAAAATATTATTTTGTCAATTCAATCTTAACTAGCCTAGTTTTTAGGGTGATTTTAGCTCTGTTATATGTCTACGGCTCGTGTAGATAGCCTAGTTATAGGGGCTCTAATACCCGTTTTATGTCTCCACTATATTCCGAATTTTTTTTTTGATAAAATATTATTTTGTCAATTCCCTCTTAACTAGCCTAGTTTTTAGGGTGATTTTAGCTCCGTTATTTGTCTACGTCTCGTGTAGATAGCCTAGTTATAGAGGCTCTAAATTCCCTTTTGTGTCTCCACTATACAAGACCAATTCACTTTAGTGTACAATCTCAGAAAATATTTTTTGAGAAAATATTATTTTGTCAATTCAATCTTAACTAGCCTAGTTTTTAGGGGGGTTTTAGCTCTGTTATTTGTCTACGTCTCATGTAGATAGCCTAGTTATAGAGGCTCTAAATCCTGTTTCGTGTCTCCACTATACAAGACCAATTCACTTTAGTGTACAATCTCAAAAAAATTTTTTTTGAGAAAATATTATTTTGTCAATTCAATCTTAACTAGCCTAGTTTTTAGGGGGGTTTTAGCTCTGTTATTTGTCTACGTCTCGTGTAGATAGCCTAGTTATAGGGGCTCTAAATCCCGTTTCGTGTCTCCACTATACAAGACCAATTCACTTTAGTGTACAATCTCAGAAAATATTTTTTGAGAAAATATTATTTTGTCAATTCAATCTTAACTAGCCTAGTTTTTAGGGTGATTTTAGCTCTGTTATTTGTCTACGTCTCGTGTAGATAGCCTAGTTATAGGGGCTCTAAATCCTGTTTCGTGTCTCCACTATACAAGACCAATTCACTTTAGTGTACAATCTCAGAAAATATTTTTTGAGAAAATATTATTTTGTCAATTCAATCTTAACTAGCCTAGTTTTTAGGGTGATTTTAGCTCTGTTATATGTCTACGAGCCGTAGATAGCCTAGTTATAGGGGCTCTAAATCCTGTTTCGTGTCTCCACTATACAAGACCAATTCACTTTAGTGTACAATCTCAGAAAATATTTTTGAGAAAATATTATTTTGTCAATTCAATCTTAACTAGCCTAGTTTTTAGGGTGATTTTAGCTCCGTTATTTGTCTACGTCTCGTGTAGATAGCCTAGTTATAGAGGCTCTAAATCCTGTTTCGTGTCTCCACTATACAAGACCAATTCACTTTAGTGTACAATCTCAGAAAATATTTTTTGAGAAAATATTATTTTGTCAATTCAATCTTAACTAGCCTAGTTTTTAGGGTGATTTTAGCTCCGTTATATGTCTACGTCTCGTGTAGATAGCCTAGTTATAGGGGCTCTAAATCCTGTTTCGTGTCTCCACTATACAAGACCAATTCACTTTAGTGTACAATCTCAGAAAATATTTTTTGAGAAAATATTATTTTGTCAATTCAATCTTAACTAGCCTAGTTTTTAGGGTGATTTTAGCTCTATTATATGTCTACGTCTCGTGTAGATAGCCTAGTTATAGGGGCTCTAAATCCCGTTTTATGTCTCCACTATACAAGACCAATTCACTTTAGTGTACAATCTCAGAAAATATTTTTTGAGAAAATATTATTTTGTCAATTCAATCTTAACTAGCCTAGTTTTTAGGGTGATTTTAGCTCCTTTATTTGTCTACGTCTCGTGTAGATAGCCTAGTTATAGAGGCTCTAAATTCCCTTTTGTGTCTCCACTATACAAGACCAATTCACTTTAGTGTACAATCTCAGAAAATATTTTTTGAGAAAATATTATTTTGTCAATTCAATCTTAACTAGCCTAGTTTTTAGGGTGATTTTAGCTCCGTTATTTGTCTACGTCTCGTGTAGATAGCCTAGTTATAGAGGCTCTAAATCCTGTTTCGTGTCTCCACTATACAAGACCAATTCACTTTAGTGTACAATCTCAGAAAATATTTTTTGAGAAAATATTATTTTGTCAATTCAATCTTAACTAGCCTAGTTTTTAGGGGGGTTTTAGCTCTGTTATTTGTCTACGTCTCGTGTAGATAGCCTAGTTATAGGGGCTCTAAATCCTGTTTCGTGTCTCCACTATACAAGACCAATTCACTTTAGTGTACAATCTCAGAAAATATTTTTTGAGAAAATATTATTTTGTCAATTCAATCTTAACTAGCCTAGTTTTTAGGGTGATTTTAGCTCCGTTATTTGTCTACGTCTCGTGTAGATAGCCTAGTTATAGAGGCTCTAAATCCTGTTTCGTGTCTCCACTATACAAGACCAATTCACTTTAGTGTACAATCTCAGAAAATATTTTTTGAGAAAATATTATTTTGTCAATTCAATCTTAACTAGCCTAGTTTTTAGGGGGGTTTTAGCTCTGTTATTTGTCTTCGTCTCATGTAGATAGCCTAGTTATAGGGGCTCTAAATCCTGTTTCATGTCTCCACTATACAAGACCAATTCACTTTAGTGTACAATCTCAGAAAATATTTTTTGAGAAAATATTATTTTGTCAATTCAATCTTAACTAGCCTAGTTTTTAGGGTGATTTTAGCTCTGTTATTTGTCTACCTCTCGTGTAGATAGCCTAGTTATAAAGGCTCTAAATCCTGTTTCGTGTCTCCACTATACAAGACCAATTCACTTTAGTGTACAATCTCAGAAAATATTTTTTGAGAAAATATTATTTTGTCAATTCAATCTTAACTAGCCTAGTTTTTAGGGTGATTTTAGCTCCGTTATTTGTCTACGTCTCGTGTAGATAGCCTAGTTATAGAGGCTCTAAATCCTGTTTCGTGTCTCCACTATACAAGACCAATTCACTTTAGTGTACAATCTCAGAAAATATTTTTTGAGAAAATATTATTTTGTCAATTCAATCTTAACTAGCCTAGTTTTTAGGGTGATTTTAGCTCCGTTATTTGTCTACGTCTCGTGTAGATAGCCTAGTTATAGGGGCTCTAAATCCTGTTTCGTGTCTCCACTATACAAGACCAATTCACTTTAGTGTACAATCTCAGAAAATATTTTTTGAGAAAATATTATTTTGTCAATTCAATCTTAACTAGCCTAGTTTTTAGGGTGATTTTAGCTCTGTTATTTGTCTACGTCTCGTGTAGATAGCCTAGTTATAGGGGCTCTAAATCCTGTTTCGTGTCTCCACTATACAAGACCAATTCACTTTAGTGTACAATCTCAGAAAATATTTTTTGAGAAAATATTATTTTGTCAATTCAATCTTAACTAGCCTAGTTTTTAGGGTGATTTTAGCTCCGTTATTTGTCTACGTCTCGTGTAGATAGCCTAGTTATAGAGGCTCTAAATCCTGTTTCGTGTCTCCACTATACAAGACCAATTCACTTTAGTGTACAATCTCAGAAAATATTTTTTGAGAAAATATTATTTTGTCAATTCAATCTTAACTAGCCTAGTTTTTAGGGGGGTTTTAGCTCTGTTATTTGTCTACGTCTCATGTAGATAGCCTAGTTATAGAGGCTCTAAATCCTGTTTCGTGTCTCCACTATACAAGACCAATTCACTTTAGTGTACAATCTCAGAAAATATTTTTTGAGAAAATATTATTTTGTCAATTCAATCTTAACTAGCCTAGTTTTTAGGGTGATTTTAGCTCTGTTATTTGTCTACGTCTCGTGTAGATAGCCTAGTTATAGAGGCTCTAAATCCCGTTTTGTGTCTCCACTATACAAGACCAATTCACTTTAGTGTACAATCTCAGAAAATATTTTTTGAGAAAATATTATTTTGTCAATTCAATCTTAACTAGCCTAGTTTTTAGGGTGATTTTAGCTCCGTTATTTGTCTACGTCTCGTGTAGATAGCCTAGTTATATGGCTCTAAATCCTGTTTCGTGTCTCCACTATACAAGACCAATTCACTTTAGTGTACAATCTCAGAAAATATTTTTTGAGAAAATATTATTTTGTCAATTCAATCTTAACTAGCCTAGTTTTTAGGGTGATTTTAGCTCTGTTATATGTCTACGGCTCGTGTAGATAGCCTAGTTATAGGGGCTCTAAATCCTGTTTCGTGTCTCCACTATACAAGACCAATTCACTTTAGTGTACAATCTCAGAAAATATTTTTTGAGAAAATATATTTTGTCAATTCAATCTTAACTAGCCTAGTTTTTAGGGTGATTTTAGCTCCGTTATTTGTCTACCTCTCGTGTAGATAGCCTAGTTATAGAGGCTCTAAATCCTGTTTCGTGTCTCCACTATACAAGACCAATTCACTTTAGTGTACAATCTCAGAAAATATTTTTTGAGAAAATATTATTTTGTCAATTCAATCTTAACTAGCCTAGTTTTTAGGGTGATTTTAGCTCCGTTATTTGTCTACGTCTCGTGTAGATAGCCTAGTTATAGGGGCTCTAAATCCTGTTTCGTGTCTCCACTATACAAGACCAATTCACTTTAGTGTACAATCTCAGAAAATATTTTTTGAGAAAATATTATTTTGTCAATTCAATCTTAACTAGCCTAGTTTTTAGGGTGATTTTAGCTCTGTTATATGTCTACGTCTCGTGTAGATAGCCTAGTTATAGGGCTCTAAATCCTGTTTCGTGTCTCCACTATACAAGACCAATTCACTTTAGTGTACAATCTCAGAAAATATTTTTTGAGAAAATATTATTTTGTCAATTCAATCTTAACTAGCCTAGTTTTTAGGGTGATTTTAGCTCCGTTATTTGTCTACGTCTCGTGTAGATAGCCTAGTTATAGGGGCTCTAAATCCTTTTGTGTCTCCACTATACAAGACCAATTCACTTTAGTGTACAATCTCAGAAAATATTTTTTGAGAAAATATTATTTTGTCAATTCAATCTTAACTAGCCTAGTTTTTAGGGGGATTTTAGCTCTGTTATTTGTCTACGTCTCGTGTAGATAGCCTAGTTATAGAGGCTCTAAATCCTGTTTCGTGTCTCCACTATACAAGACCAATTCACTTTAGTGTACAATCTCAGAAAATATTTTTTGAGAAAATATTATTTTGTCAATTCAATCTTAACTAGCCTAGTTTTTAGGGGGATTTTAGCTCTGTTATTTGTCTACGTCTCGTGTAGATAGCCTAGTTATAGGGCTCTAAATCCTGTTTCGTGTCTCCACTATACAAGACCAATTCACTTTAGTGTACAATCTCAGAAAATATTTTTTGAGAAAATATTATTTTGTCAATTCAATCTTAACTAGCCTAGTTTTTAGGGGGTTTTAGCTCTGTTATTTGTCTACGTCTCGTGTAGATAGCCTAGTTATAGGGGCTCTAAATCCTGTTTCGTGTCTCCACTATACAAGACCAATTCACTTTAGTGTACAATCTCAGAAAATATTTTTTGAGAAAATATTATTTTGTCAATTCAATCTTAACTAGCCTAGTTTTTAGGGTGATTTTAGCTCCGTTATTTGTCTACGTCTCGTGTAGATAGCCTAGTTATAGGGGCTCTAAATCCTGTTTCGTGTCTCCACTATACAAGACCAATTCACTTTAGTGTACAATCTCAGAAAATATTTTTTGAGAAAATATTATTTTGTCAATTCAATCTTAACTAGCCTAGTTTTTAGGGTGATTTTAGCTCTGTTATTTGTCTACCTCTCGTGTAGATAGCCTAGTTATAGAGGCTCTAAATCCTGTTTCGTGTCTCCACTATACAAGACCAATTCACTTTAGTGTACAATCTCAGAAAATATTTTTTGAGAAAATATTATTTTGTCAATTCAATCTTAACTAGCCTAGTTTTTAGGGTGATTTTAGCTCCGTTATTTGTCTACGTCTCGTGTAGATAGCCTAGTTATAGAGGCTCTAAATCCTGTTTCGTGTCTCCACTATACAAGACCAATTCACTTTAGTGTACAATCTCAGAAAATATTTTTTGAGAAAATATTATTTTGTCAATTCAATCTTAACTAGCCTAGTTTTTAGGGTGATTTTAGCTCTATTATATGTCTACGTCTCGTGTAGATAGCCTAGTTATAGGGGCTCTAAATCCCGTTTTATGTCTCCACTATACAAGACCAATTCACTTTAGTGTACAATCTCAGAAAATATTTTTTGAGAAAATATTATTTTGTCAATTCAATCTTAACTAGCCTAGTTTTTAGGGTGATTTTAGCTCCGTTATTTGTCTACGTCTCGTGTAGATAGCCTAGTTATAGAGGCTCTAAATCCACTTTTGTGTCTCCACTATACAAGACCAATTCACTTTAGTGTACAATCTCAGAAAATATTTTTTGAGAAAATATTATTTTGTCAATTCAATCTTAACTAGCCTAGTTTTTAGGGTGATTTTAGCTCTGTTATTTGTCTACGTCTCGTGTAGATAGCCTAGTTATAGAGGCTCTAAATCCTGTTTCGTGTCTCCACTATACAAGACCAATTCACTTTAGTGTACAATCTCAGAAAATATTTTTTGAGAAAATATTATTTTGTCAATTCAATCTTAACTAGCCTAGTTTTTAGGGGTTTTAGCTCTGTTATTTGTCTACGTCTCGTGTAGATAGCCTAGTTATAGGGGCTCTAAATCCTGTTTCGTGTCTCCACTATACAAGACCAATTCACTTTAGTGTACAATCTCAGAAAATATTTTTTGAGAAAATATTATTTTGTCAATTCAATCTTAACTAGCCTAGTTTTTAGGGTGATTTTAGCTCCGTTATTTGTCTACGTCTCGTGTAGATAGCCTAGTTATAGAGGCTCTAAATCCTGTTTCGTGTCTCCACTATACAAGACCAATTCACTTTAGTGTACAATCTCAGAAAATATTTTTTGAGAAAATATTATTTTGTCAATTCAATCTTAACTAGCCTAGTTTTTAGGGGGGTTTTAGCTCTGTTATTTGTCTACGTCTCGTGTAGATAGCCTAGTTATAGGGGCTCTAAATCCTGTTTCGTGTCTCCACTATACAAGACCAATTCACTTTAGTGTACAATCTCAGAAAATATTTTTGAGAAAATATTATTTTGTCAATTCAATCTTAACTAGCCTAGTTTTTAGGGTGATTTTAGCTCCGTTATTTGTCTACGTCTCGTGTAGATAGCCTAGTTATAGAGGCTCTAAATCCTGTTTCGTGTCTCCACTATACAAGACCAATTCACTTTAGTGTACAATCTCAGAAAATATTTTTTGAGAAAATATTATTTTGTCAATTCAATCTTAACTAGCCTAGTTTTTAGGGTGATTTTAGCTCCGTTATTTGTCTACGTACGTGTAGATAGCCTAGTTATAGGGGCTCTAAATCCCGTTTCGTGTCTCCACTATACAAGACCAATTCACTTTAGTGTACAATCTCAGAAAATATTTTTTGAGAAAATATTATTTTGTCAATTCAATCTTAACTAGCCTAGTTTTTAGGGTGATTTTAGCTCCGTTATTTGTCTACGCCTCGTGTAGATAGCCTAGTTATAGGGCTCTAAATCCTGTTTCGTGTCTCCACTATACAAGACCAATTCACTTTAGTGTACAATCTCAGAAAATATTTTTTGAGAAAATATTATTTTGTCAATTCAATCTTAACTAGCCTAGTTTTTAGGGTGATTTTAGCTCCGTTATATGTCTACGTCTCGTGTAGATAGCCTAGTTATAGGGGCTCTAAATCCTGTTTCGTGTCTCCACTATACAAGACCAATTCACTTTAGTGTACAATCTCAGAAAATATTTTTTGAGAAAATATTATTTTGTCAATTCAATCTTAACTAGCCTAGTTTTTAGGGTGATTTTAGCTCCGTTATTTGTCTACGTCTCGTGTAGATAGCCTAGTTATAGGGGCTCTAAATCCTGTTTCGTGTCTCCACTATACAAGACCAATTCACTTTAGTGTACAATCTCAGAAAATATTTTTTGAGAAAATATTATTTTGTCAATTCAATCTTAACTAGCCTAGTTTTTAGGGTGATTTTAGCTCTGTTATTTGTCTACCTCTCGTGTAGATAGCCTAGTTATAGAGGCTCTAAATCCTGTTTCGTGTCTCCACTATACAAGACCAATTCACTTTAGTGTACAATCTCAGAAAATATTTTTTGAAAAATAATATTTTGTCAATTTATTCATCTTAACTAGCCTAGTTTTTAGGGTGATTTTAGCTCCGTTATTTGTCTACGTCTCGTGTAGATAGCCTAGTTATAGGGGCTCTAAATCCTGTTTCGTGTCTCCACTATACAAGACCAATTCACTTTAGTGTACAATCTCAGAAAATATTTTTTGAGAAAATATTATTTTGTCAATTCAATCTTAACTAGCCTAGTTTTTAGGGTGATTTTAGCTCCGTTATTTGTCTACGTCTCGTGTAGATAGCCTAGTTATAGAGGCTCTAAATCCTGTTTCGTGTCTCCACTATACAAGACCAATTCACTTTAGTGTACAATCTCAGAAAATATTTTTTGAGAAAATATTATTTTGTCAATTCAATCTTAACTAGCCTAGTTTTTAGGGTGATTTTAGCTCTGTTATATGTCTACGTCTCGTGTAGATAGCCTAGTTATAGGGGCTCTAAATCCCGTTTTATGTCTCCACTATACAAGACCAATTCACTTTAGTGTACAATCTCAGAAAATATTTTTTGAGAAAATATTATTTTGTCAATTCAATCTTAACTAGCCTAGTTTTTAGGGTGATTTTAGCTCCGTTATTTGTCTACGTCTCATGTAGATAGCCTAGTTATAGAGGCTCTAAATCTTATTTCGTGTCTCCACTATACAAGACCAATTCACTTTAGTGTACAATCTCAGAAAATATTTTTTGAGAAAATATTATTTTGTCAATTCAATCTTAACTAGCCTAGTTTTTAGGGGGTTTTTAGCTCTGTTATTTGTCTACGTCTCGTGTAGATAGCCTAGTTATAGGGGCTCTAAATCCTATTTCGTGTCTCCACTATACAAGACCAATTCACTTTAGTGTACAATCTCAGAAAATATTTTTTGAGAAAATATTATTTTGTCAATTCAATCTTAACTAGCCTAGTTTTTAGGGTGATTTTAGCTCTGTTATTTGTCTACGTCTCGTGTAGATAGCCTAGTTATAGGGGCTCTAAATCCTGTTTCGTGTCTCCACTATACAAGACCAATTCACTTTAGTGTACAATCTCAGAAAATATTTTTTGAGAAAATATTATTTTGTCAATTCAATCTTAACTAGCCTAGTTTTTAGGGTGATTTTAGCTCCGTTATTTGTCTACGTCTCGTGTAGATAGCCTAGTTATAGGGGCTCTAAATCCTGTTTCGTGTCTCCACTATACAAGACCAATTCACTTTAGTGTACAATCTCAGAAAATATTTTTTGAGAAAATATTATTTTGTCAATTCAATCTTAACTAGCGTAGTTTTTAGGGGGGATTTTAGCTCTGTTATTTGTCTACGTCTCATGTAGATAGCCTAGTTATAGGGGCTCTAAATCCTGTTTCATGTCTCCACTATACAAGACCAATTCACTTTAGTGTACAATCTCAGAAAATATTTTTTGAGAAAATATTATTTTGTCAATTCAATCTTAACTAGCCTAGTTTTTAGGGTGATTTTAGCTCTGTTATTTGTCTACGTCTCGTGTAGATAGCCTAGTTATAGGGGCTCTAAATCCTGTTTCGTGTCTCCACTATACAAGACCAATTCACTTTAGTGTACAATCTCAGAAAATATTTTTTGAGAAAATATTATTTTGTCAATTCAATCTTAACTAGCCTAGTTTTTAGGGTGATTTTAGCTCTGTTATTTGTCTACGTCTCGTGTAGATAGCCTAGTTATAGGGGCTCTAAATCCCGTTTCGTGTCTCCACTATACAAGACCAATTCACTTTAGTGTACAATCTCAGAAAATATTTTTTGAGAAAATATTATTTTGTCAATTCAATCTTAACTAGCCTAGTTTTTAGGGTGATTTTAGCTCCGTTATTTGTCTACGTCTCGTGTAGATAGCCTAGTTATAGGGGCTCTAAATCCTGTTTCGTGTCTCCACTATACAAGACCAATTCACTTTAGTGTACAATCTCAGAAAATATTTTTTGAGAAAATATTATTTTGTCAATTCAATCTTAACTAGCCTAGTTTTTAGGGTGATTTTAGCTCCGTTATTTGTCTACGTCTCGTGTAGATAGCCTAGTTATAGGGGCTCTAAATCCTGTTTCGTGTCTCCACTATACAAGACCA
Organism: Paralithodes platypus; assembly: GCA_032716605.1. Taxonomy (NCBI): domain Eukaryota; kingdom Metazoa; phylum Arthropoda; class Malacostraca; order Decapoda; family Lithodidae; genus Paralithodes; species Paralithodes platypus. The sequence continues at coordinate 14,424,500 of CM064481.1, forward strand.
ATTCACTTTAGTGTACAATCTCAGAAAATATTTTTTGAGAAAATATTATTTTGTCAATTCAATCTTAACTAGCCTAGTTTTTTGTTTTGTTTAGCTCTATTATATGTCTACGTCTCGTGTAGATAGCCTAGTTATAGGGGCTCTAAATCCTGTTTCGTGTCTCCACTATACAAGACCAATTCACTTTAGTGTACAATCTCAGAAAATATTTTTTGAGAAAATATTATTTTGTCAATTCAATCTTAACTAGCCTAGTTTTTAGGGTGATTTTAGCTCCGTTATTTGTCTACGTCTCGTGTAGATAGCCTAGTTATAGGGGCTCTAAATCCCGTTTCGTGTCTCCACTATACAAGACCAATTCACTTTAGTGTACAATCTCAGAAAATATTTTTTGAGAAAATATTATTTTGTCAATTCAATCTTAACTAGCCTAGTTTTTAGGGTGATTTTAGCTCCGTTATTTGTCTACGTCTCGTGTAGATAGCCTAGTTATAGAGGCTCTAAATCCTGTTTCGTGTCTCCACTATACAAGACCAATTCACTTTAGTGTACAATCTCAGAAAATATTTTTTGAGAAAATATTATTTTGTCAATTCAATCTTAACTAGCCTAGTTTTTAGGGTTTTTTAGCTCTGTTATTTGTCTACGTCTCGTGTAGATAGCCTAGTTATAGAGGCTCTAAATCCTGTTTCGTGTCTCCACTATACAAGACCAATTCACTTTAGTGTACAATCTCAGAAAATATTTTTTGAGAAAATATTATTTTGTCAATTCAATCTTAACTAGCCTAGTTTTTAGGGTGATTTTAGCTCTGTTATATGTCTACGTCTCGTGTAGATAGCCTAGTTATAGGGGCTCTAAATCCTGTTTCGTGTCTCCACTATACAAGACCAATTCACTTTAGTGTACAATCTCAGAAAATATTTTTTGAGAAAATATTATTTTGTCAATTCAATCTTAACTAGCCTAGTTTTTAGGGTGATTTTAGCTCCGTTATTTGTCTACGTCTCGTGTAGATAGCCTAGTTATAGGGGCTCTAAATCCAGTTTTGTCTCCACTATACAAGACCAATTCACTTTAGTGTACAATCTCAGAAAATATTTTTTGAGAAAATATTATTTTGTCAATTCAATCTTAACTAGCCTAGTTTTTAGGGTGATTTTAGCTCCGTTATTTGTCTACGTCTCGTGTAGATAGCCTAGTTATAGAGGCTCTAAATCCTGTTTCGTGTCTCCACTATACAAGACCAATTCACTTTAGTGTACAATCTCAGAAAATATTTTTTGAGAAAATATTATTTTGTCAATTCAATCTTAACTAGCCTAGTTTTTAGGGGGGTTTTAGCTCTGTTATTTGTCTACGTCTCATGTAGATAGCCTAGTTATAGGGGCTCTAAATCCTGTTTCATGTCTCCACTATACAAGACCAATTCACTTTAGTGTACAATCTCAGAAAATATTTTTGAGAAAATATTATTTTGTCAATTCAATCTTAACTAGCCTAGTTTTTAGGGTGATTTTAGCTCTGTTATATGTCTACGTCTCGTGTAGATAGCCTAGTTATAGGGGCTCTAAATCCCATTTTCGTGTCTCCACTATACAAGACCAATTCACTTTAGTGTACAATCTCAGAAAATATTTTTTGAGAAAATATTATTTTGTCAATTCAATCTTAACTAGCCTAGTTTTTAGGGTGATTTTAGCTCCGTTATTTGTCTACGTCTCGTGTAGATAGCCTAGTTATAGAGGCTCTAAATCCTGTTTCGTGTCTCCACTATACAAGACCAATTCACTTTAGTGTACAATCTCAGAAAATATTTTTTGAGAAAATATTATTTTGTCAATTCAATCTTAACTAGCCTAGTTTTTAGGGTGATTTTAGCTCTGTTATATGTCTACGTCTCGTGTAGATAGCCTAGTTATAGGGCTCTAAATCCCGTTTCGTGTCTCCACTATACAAGACCAATTCACTTTAGTGTACAATCTCAGAAAATATTTTTTGAGAAAATATTATTTTGTCAATTCAATCTTAACTAGCCTAGTTTTTAGGGTGATTTTAGCTCTGTTATTTGTCTACGTCTCGTGTAGATAGCCTAGTTATAGGGGCTCTAAATCCTGTTTCGTGTCTCCACTATACAAGACCAATTCACTTTAGTGTACAATCTCAGAAAATATTTTTTGAGAAAATATTATTTTGTCAATTCAATCTTAACTAGCCTAGTTTTTAGGGTGATTTTAGCTCCGTTATTTGTCTACGTCTCGTGTAGATAGCCTAGTTATAGGGGCTCTAAATCCTGTTTCGTGTCTCCACTATACAAGACCAATTCACTTTAGTGTACAATCTCAGAAAATATTTTTTGAGAAAATATTATTTTGTCAATTCAATCTTAACTAGCCTAGTTTTTAGGGTGATTTTAGCTCCGTTATTTGTCTACGTCTCGTGTAGATAGCCTAGTTATAGGGCTCTAAATCCCGTTTTCGTGTCTCCACTATACAAGACCAATTCACTTTAGTGTACAATCTCAGAAAATATTTTTTGAGAAAATATTATTTTGTCAATTCAATCTTAACTAGCCTAGTTTTTAGGGTGATTTTAGCTCCGTTATTTGTCTACGTCTCGTGTAGATAGCCTAGTTATAGAGGCTCTAAATCCTGTTTCGTGTCTCCACTATACAAGACCAATTCACTTTAGTGTACAATCTCAGAAAATATTTTTTGAGAAAATATTATTTTGTCAATTCAATCTTAACTAGCCTAGTTTTTAGGGGGGTTTTAGCTCTGTTATTTGTCTACGTCTCATGTAGATAGCCTAGTTATAGGGGCTCTAAATCCTGTTTCATGTCTCCACTATACAAGACCAATTCACTTTAGTGTACAATCTCAGAAAATATTTTTGAGAAAATATTATTTTGTCAATTCAATCTTAACTAGCCTAGTTTTTAGGGTGATTTTAGCTCTGTTATATGTCTACGTCTCGTGTAGATAGCCTAGTTATAGGGGCTCTAAATCCTGTTTCGTGTCTCCACTATACAAGACCAATTCACTTTAGTGTACAATCTCAGAAAATATTTTTTGAGAAAATATTATTTTGTCAATTCAATCTTAACTAGCCTAGTTTTTAGGGTGATTTTAGCTCCGTTATATGTCTACGTCTCGTGTAGATAGCCTAGTTATAGAGGCTCTAAATCCTGTTTCGTGTCTCCACTATACAAGACCAATTCACTTTAGTGTACAATCTCAGAAAATATTTTTTGAGAAAATATTATTTTGTCAATTCAATCTTAACTAGCCTAGTTTTTAGGGTGATTTTAGCTCCGTTATTTGTCTACGTCTCGTGTAGATAGCCTAGTTATAGAGGCTCTAAATCCTGTTTCGTGTCTCCACTATACAAGACCAATTCACTTTAGTGTACAATCTCAGAAAATATTTTTTGAGAAAATATTATTTTGTCAATTCAATCTTAACTAGCCTAGTTTTTAGGGTGATTTTAGCTCCGTTATATGTCTACGTCTCGTGTAGATAGCCTAGTTATAGGGGCTCTAAATCCTGTTTCGTGTCTCCACTATACAAGACCAATTCACTTTAGTGTACAATCTCAGAAAATATTTTTTGAGAAAATATTATTTTGTCAATTCAATCTTAACTAGCCTAGTTTTTAGGGTGATTTTAGCTCCGTTATATGTCTACGTCTCGTGTAGATAGCCTAGTTATAGGGGCTCTAAATCCTGTTTCGTGTCTCCACTATACAAGACCAATTCACTTTAGTGTACAATCTCAGAAAATATTTTTTGAGAAAATATTATTTTGTCAATTCAATCTTAACTAGCCTAGTTTTTAGGGTGATTTTAGCTCCGTTATTTGTCTACGTCTCGTGTAGATAGCCTAGTTATAGAGGCTCTAAATCCGTTTCGTGTCTCCACTATACAAGACCAATTCACTTTAGTGTACAATCTCAGAAAATATTTTTTGAGAAAATATTATTTTGTCAATTCAATCTTAACTAGCCTAGTTTTTAGGGGGATTTTAGCTCCGTTATTTGTCTACGTCTCGTGTAGATAGCCTAGTTATAGGGGCTCTAAATCCTGTTTCGTGTCTCCACTATACAAGACCAATTCACTTTAGTGTACAATCTCAGAAAATATTTTTTGAGAAAATATTATTTTGTCAATTCAATCTTAACTAGCCTAGTTTTTAGGGTGATTTTAGCTCTGTTATATGTCTACGTCTCGTGTAGATAGCCTAGTTATAGGGGCTCTAAATCCCGTTTTGTGTCTCCACTATACAAGACCAATTCACTTTAGTGTACAATCTCAGAAAATATTTTTTGAGAAAAAATTATTTTGTCAATTCAATCTTAACTAGCCTAGTTTTTAGGGTGATTTTAGCTCCGTTATTTGTCTACGTCTCGTGTAGATAGCCTAGTTATAGAGGCTCTAAATCCCCTTTTGTGTCTCCACTATACAAGACCAATTCACTTTAGTGTACAATCTCAGAAAATATTTTTTGAGAAAATATTATTTTGTCAATTCAATCTTAACTAGCCTAGTTTTTAGGGGGGTTTTAGCTCTGTTATTTGTCTACGTCTCGTGTAGATAGCCTAGTTATAGGGGCTCTAAATCCCGTTTCGTGTCTCCACTATACAAGACCTAGGATTTAGGAAACAGGATTTAGAGCCTCTATAACTAGGCTATCTACACGAGACGTAGACATATAACGGAGCTAAAATCACCCTAAAAACTAGGCTAGTTAAGATTGAATTGACAAAATAATATTTTCTCAAAAAATATTTTCTGAGATTGTACACTAAAGTGAATTGGTCTTGTATAGTGGAGACACGAAACAGGATTTAGAGCCCCTATAACTAGGCTATCTACACGAGACGTAGACATATAACGGAGCTAAAATCACCCTAAAAACTAGGCTAGTTAAGATTGAATTGACAAAATAATATTTTCTCAAAAAAATATTTTCTGAGATTGTACACTAAAGTGAATTGGTCTTGTATAGTGGAGACACGAAACGGGATTTAGAGCCTCTATAACTAGGCTATCTACACGAGACGTAGACATATAACGGAGCTAAAATCACCCTAAAAACTAGGCTAGTTAAGATTGAATTGACAAAATAATATTTTCTCAAAAAATATTTTCTGAGATTGTACACTAAAGTGAATTGGTCTTGTATAGTGGAGACACGAAACGGGATTTAGAGCCCCTATAACTAGGCTATCTACACGAGACGTAGACATATAACAGAGCTAAAATCACCCTAAAAACTAGGCTAGTTAAGATTGAATTGACAAAATAATATTTTCTCAAAAAATATTTTCTGAGATTGTACACTAAAGTGAATTGGTCTTGTATAGTGGAGACACGAAACGGGATTTAGAGCCCCTATAACTAGGCTATCTACACGAGACGTAGACATATAACGGAGCTAAAATCACCCTAAAAACTAGGCTAGTTAAGATTGAATTGACAAAATAATATTTTCTCAAAAAATATTTTCTGAGATTGTACACTAAAGTGAATTGGTCTTGTATAGTGGAGACACGAAACGGGATTTAGAGCCTCTATAACTAGGCTATCTACACGAGACGTAGACATATAACAGAGCTAAAATCACCCTAAAAACTAGGCTAGTTAAGATTGAATTGACAAAATAATATTTTCTCAAAAAATATTTTCTGAGATTGTACACTAAAGTGAATTGGTCTTGTATAGTGGAGACACGAAACGGAATTTAGAGCCCCTATAACTAGGCTATCTACACGAGACGTAGACAAATAACGGAGCTAAAATCACCCTAAAAACTAGGCTAGTTAAGATTGAATTGACAAAATAATATTTTCTCAAAAAATATTTTCTGAGATTGTACACTAAAGTGAATTGGTCTTGTATAGTGGAGACACGAAACGGGATTTAGAGCCCCTATAACTAGGCTATCTACACGAGACGTAGACATATAATAGAGCTAAAATCACCCTAAAAACTAGGCTAGTTAAGATTGAATTGACAAAATAATATTTTCTCAAAAAATATTTTCTGAGATTGTACACTAAAGTGAATTGGTCTTGTATAGTGGAGACACGAAACGGGATTTAGAGCCTCTATAACTAGGCTATCTACACGAGACGTAGACATATAACGGAGCTAAAATCACCCTAAAAACTAGGCTAGTTAAGATTGAATTGACAAAATAATATTTTCTCAAAAAATATTTTCTGAGATTGTACACTAAAGTGAATTGGTCTTGTATAGTGGAGACACGAAACGGGATTTAGAGCCTCTATAACTAGGCTATCTACACGAGACGTAGACATATAACGGAGCTAAAATCACCCTAAAAACTAGGCTAGTTAAGATTGAATTGACAAAATATTTTCTCAAAAAATATTTTCTGAGATTGTACACTAAAGTGAATTGGTCTTGTATAGTGGAGACACGAAACGGGATTTAGAGCCCCTATAACTAGGCTATCTACACGAGACGTAGACATATAACAGAGCTAAAATCACCCTAAAAACTAGGCTAGTTAAGATTGAATTGACAAAATAATATTTTCTCAAAAAATATTTTCTGAGATTGTACACTAAAGTGAATTGGTCTTGTATAGTGGAGACACGAAACGGGATTTAGAGCCCCTATAACTAGGCTATCTACACGAGACGTAGACATATAACGGAGCTAAAATCACCCTAAAAACTAGGCTAGTTAAGATTGAATTGACAAAATAATATTTTCTCAAAAAATATTTTCTGAGATTGTACACTAAAGTGAATTGGTCTTGTATAGTGGAGACACGAAACGGGATTTAGAGCCCCTATAACTAGGCTATCTACACGAGACGTAGACATATAACAGAGCTAAAATCACCCTAAAAACTAGGCTAGTTAAGATTGAATTGACAAAATAATATTTTCTCAAAAAATATTTTCTGAGATTGTACACTAAAGTGAATTGGTCTTGTATAGTGGAGACACGAAACGGGATTTAGAGCCTATAACTAGGCTATCTACACGAGACGTAGACATATAACAGAGCTAAAATCACCCTAAAAACTAGGCTAGTTAAGATTGAATTGACAAAATAATATTTTCTCAAAAAATATTTTCTGAGATTGTACACTAAAGTGAATTGGTCTTGTATAGTGGAGACACGAAACGGAATTTAGAGCCTCTATAACTAGGCTATCTACACGAGACGTAGACATATAACGGAGCTAAAATCACCCTAAAAACTAGGCTAGTTAAGATTGAATTGACAAAATAATATTTTCTCAAAAAATATTTTCTGAGATTGTACACTAAAGTGAATTGGTCTTGTATAGTGGAGACACGAAACGGGATTTAGAGCCCCTATAACTAGGCTATCTACACGAGACGTAGACATATAATAGAGCTAAAATCACCCTAAAAACTAGGCTAGTTAAGATTGAATTGACAAAATAATATTTTCTCAAAAAATATTTTCTGAGATTGTACACTAAAGTGAATTGGTCTTGTATAGTGGAGACACGAAACGGGATTTAGAGCCCCTATAACTAGGCTATCTACACGAGACGTAGACATATAACGGAGCTAAAATCACCCTAAAAACTAGGCTAGTTAAGATTGAATTGACAAAATAATATTTTCTCAAAAAATATTTTCTGAGATTGTACACTAAAGTGAATTGGTCTTGTATAGTGGAGACACGAAACAGGATTTAGAGCCTCTATAACTAGGCTATCTACACGAGACGTAGACATATAACGGAGCTAAAATCACCCTAAAAACTAGGCTAGTTAAGATTGAATTGACAAAATAATTTTCTCAAAAAATATTTTCTGAGATTGTACACTAAAGTGAATTGGTCTTGTATAGTGGAGACACGAAACGGGATTTAGAGCCCCTATAACTAGGCTATCTACACGAGACGTAGACATATAACGGAGCTAAAATCACCCTAAAAACTAGGCTAGTTAAGATTGAATTGACAAAATAATATTTTCTCAAAAAATATTTTCTGAGATTGTACACTAAAGTGAATTGGTCTTGTATAGTGGAGACACGAAACGGGATTTAGAGCCCCTATAACTAGGCTATCTACACGAGACGTAGACATATAACGGAGCTAAAATCACCCTAAAAACTAGGCTAGTTAAGATTGAATTGACAAAATAATATTCTCTCAAAAAATATTTTCTGAGATTGTACACTAAAGTGAATTGGTCTTGTATAGTGGAGACACGAAACGGGATTTAGAGCCTCTATAACTAGGCTATCTACACGAGACGTAGACATATAACGGAGCTAAAATCACCCTAAAAACTAGGCTAGTTAAGATTGAATTTGACAAAATAATATTATCTCAAAAAATATTTTCTGAGATTGTACACTAAAGTGAATTGGTCTTGTATAGTGGAGACACGAAACGGGATTTAGAGCCTCTATAACTAGGCTATCTACACGAGACGTAGACATATATACGAGCTAAAATCACCCTAAAAACTAGGCTAGAAAATTAAGATTGAATTGACAAAATAATATTT
>CM064481.1:14433130-14758130 GCA_032716605.1 Paralithodes platypus
ACAGGAGTTGTGAATTGATTTAGATGATACAATATTATATAATGGGTAGCCTACCTATGTATGTAAGAATTGCAATAAATTATGTGAAATATATTGTTCATTCTTTATGCGGTACCTATAATTGTCCAAGCATCATATATTTAGTCATTTATAAAAGTAAACCTGCCTACTAGACTTTCTGTTTTTGGTACCGTATAGTACTGTAGACAGGGCAGGTGTCAATTTGATGCAGAATAAGTATTGAAAATAAATGGTTTTCTATATTAGCCTAGTCAAAGGGGGTGATCACCATACTATTAACTTGAAACCCGAAACTTTATGATATTGCTGCACTGCCACTGAATGGTACTGGATTAAAACCTGGCACTTTTCATGTAGCAGAACTGAACAGTATGAAAACTTGGGGCAAATTGGTGCAGCTGTGGTAAATAACCCCATAAAGTATACAGTACTCGGTACCTACTAAGTGATCTGTATAGGATTCACTATTCTGAACTTATACATACAGGTATTTGTTTTTGAGGGAATACATAAGAGCCGAGACAGGCGAAGCCAGGGGCAAATTGGTGACCAGGCTACGGTAAGATTAGGAGTAGTGGGCGTACCACTACCGACATACAGCATAAATCATCTATAAAACATTAACCTAACCTAACTAAAATACCACAGGAACGAAAAAACCTGAGAGCGAAACCTCCACCCCTAACGAGCCACAGGAACGAAAATCCTGAGAGAGAAACCCCCATCCCCAACGAGATCCCAGGTCCCTTTTCCATCCCCGATTGGGTCTCTCTCTTTCTCCCAATTCATTCCACATATTATACGTCTCTCAATCACAGTCTTCTAATATACAAACCACAATACTTGACTCACTGATATTCTTGAGTACCACCTAAGTATGTCTTTAATTATGTAACTTGCATACAGACTAAAATACTTTCATTGTGTAGGTTCGAGGCGATCTAAGACACCTTAGCTTCCATTTCACACCAAATCAGATCGTGATTACGTCAGCCCTGTTTTTAGTTATATAAAAATCATAGTCCCCCCAAGTCTAGCAATTCTATGGCTCTAACCTCCCCTTTTTTTATCCCCTAATTATATATATTCCCAACATTCCTATTACCACCTCCATTTCACTAGACAAAATACCTAGGAGTAATTCCGAGATTAATTAGGAAATTACACTAGACAGCCCCATAACTCACTGAGATCCACATTGCTATTTTATTGATGTACCAACTCCCTAATGTTAACATAATTTAGGGAACTTGTAAAAAGAGGAAGACACCTATCTTCGTTCCCCCATTTTTAGCAGTTAGCTATACATAACCTCACGTTGCATTGTTCGTCTGTCAAATTGTGTCCCTTGCCAGTTCTTGTATTGATTTATGCCTGTTGATTTAGATAAGTTAATTACGAGTTATGTAACAACCTTTAACCCCGACTCTATACACCCGATAACCCTATGCCAGTTATTGTATTGATTTAGGCCTGTTAATTCGGATAAACTCGCTATGACCAATCTGCAGACGATTATCAGGAGAGATGCAGGAAAGCTACCTCGTATCTCTCTCTCCATGACGAGTATAGATATATGTACCCCCGTGCTCAGTCGCCCCCCTTGCCTTGTTCTTCTAGTAACTAAGTGTATATATAATATTAACCGGAGTATGCCACCAGTATTGATACGACATAGCGGCACTGTCCTTGTGTCGTATTGTGCCACGTGCATACCAAACTGGTTTTCATCATCTTATTAGGACGACGTCTTAATATGCCGTCGTTTATGCATGTATTCAATCCTTAGGTTAATTATCTTTTATCCGCCAGTTGTTCCTCTCTTCCATTTACTTTTCCACAATTGTTATACGTCTTCCAATCACCTCCTCCATATCCACAATCCACACTACTCTGTTTTGCTTTGTGACCCTATGCTCAGTGGTCACCTGTTTTGTGGGTCACCCTGTCTTTTGTTCCTTCACGTCCGGCTGCACACGCCACCCTACCTGTTCGATCGTAGGGGAATGCCACCCCTATGTCCAGCGCATTAAGGGACAGGACAATAGGTCACGAGCGGCGCGGCGCATAGCCTCAGACCACCCGCTTTCCAATATAAAACCCCCCCCCTGTAAAGATGCCCAGACGAACGTTCTAACATGCCGATCCCGTTCATTTCCTCACCCCAATAAAAAGCAGATAAAGACTCATTCTTGTAACCCCATTTACTACCCTCTAACTTACTAGCCCAACTCACAACCTGAACCAGGAGGGCGGACGGCGCGAGGCTACAGCAGCCAACCTCTCACCCCTAAGAAGTCGACAGTTCTGCCTGACTTGCATTTTCACGAAAACTACTATTATGAGCCCCATGAGTAATCCTAGTAAGTAAAAACTAGAACCCAGGATCAACCCTCCCTAGCAGTATCACTCTTGACACCACCACATCATAAGAAAACCCCATTAGCATAGAGAATCCCATATATACATATTTAAGGAGTGGCATGCCCCCAACCCCAAAGGGACCCCCCCATCCCCTGCGGACGTTCACCATGACCCACACGGTGCCAACAACTTCTTGCCAGGCACCAGGTGAATTTCCAAAAGGTGATGAACTAACCCTCTAAATACCTATCCAAATACCATCCTATCCCATCCTTATCCAAAACCAAAATCTTCCTTATCACATCCTTGATTAAGAATAGCATGTCAGCTAGACCAGAGAAGGATATTTAGGTGAATTGATGAATAATACCTCCCAGCCTATTCACGTAGTGCGCCAGTAAAGTAGTCCCTATGAAACTTCACCACTCTGCCTAAATAACTCTACTAGTACCTCATACTAGAGTTAAGATATCCATGATCATAAATCAGATCACAATTAGTTACTTACTGCCACATTAAAGACCCCCTCCTAACCCCCTAAGTTCACCAGAATAAATTAACTACTTCATAGCATTGACATCCAATACTTCTAGAACATTCCTAAAGCTTCCTTGACCTGCCTATAAATAAGACCCAGAGACAAACAGGCGGGCAGTTGAATATTAAAGCCCAAAAGCAACGGCTGGCCAGACTGCGTTGGCGTCTAGTCTTCCCTCCCCCCCTCAAGATTCACGATAGTTCGGGGTTTCGTAATCTGTGCAAATCTGTGTGGGAGGGATTTAACCCTCTACGAATATTTATTGCGATCGGGACTACCGGCAGTAATATTATATTGGTAGACAACAAATTCACAAATTATTGATTGTTTCATTAACTTCTGATAGTGCACCCTCCGCTACTTGAGCTACGAACGATCATAACTCATAACTGATCTAAGGCAGAAAGATCTTTTTATGTTAGAAGGGATTATGCAAGAAACTCTTGAGGGCGGACTCGGCAAGAATAATTCCTTGGAAACAATCGACTGTCTTAACCTTCTTGCGGCGGTTAATATACCGCCCAGCGGGGTGTTTTTAAGCCAAATAGGGCTGTTAACGTGATCCTTTTCATGCCTAAATAAGACCGTAAAACAAGTATCTATCCCTGAAGGGCATAAACAGAGCTTTCGAATGACACCATAACTATCGTTTTCTTTGCATAACCGTCCACGCGAGTGCAAAAAGCGTAATTAGCCATTCCCGATACAATTCCGTTTCTTAGAGGGAGGAGGGAGCAGATCGTGTCAGTAGGTTCGCCGCGCGTGGCTTGAACAGTCATAGCTAGTCTGCCACCCACTTGTCTCTCTCTCTCAGCAAAAATACGTGCTGAATTGCACTCGACCATTTCGAGCGCCACATAGTCCAGTTATTAAATACGACTTTGAGCCGCTTTTTAACCCTCAGCAATTGTTGCCAAAAAGGTGCACAACCACCGCAAGAAGCCCATCTGCTTCTCTACACTGCCGGACAGTTTGGACGGCCCCAGAGCTACTGTAACCCCCAACACACTAACAGCAAGATAACCAGGTAAACTCCATCACAGTGTTACTTCACGGAATACCAGTGTTACAGTGCTATTAAACTATCAACCATCCAGTGTATTCGATTGTGTCCTCAACGTTCTCTGATGATAAGAAATAAGTGATTATGCTAGTACACATTAATATATCAGTGAAATTTAGCTTAGGCGAACTGACTCCCGTAATTATCTTGCCATCAGGTTTAACCTGATTCGCCCTCACTGATATTTTCGGTCCGAAGTATCACCTAGAAAAGTGAACATCCTAGACCAGTGCAACTAGTTACAGTTATCCCTTTATGTTAATTCTTGGGCAATAACCACATTACTTATACTTTCATCCTTGATAAGAGTCATATTACCAGAGAGAGTTAACAAAGCGAAATACCTAACCTGGTGTGATTCATGTACCCTACGTATCATAAAGCAATGTGATCAGAAGAATATGCCGACGTTGGAAGTGGGAAGTATGTCTCTATCCAAATCCGCGATGAAGTGCTGGGAGATTGTAATAAGTTCAATAACCTACCTGAGTGCTCCAACCTCTAGTTGTTCGTGGAATTCTATTACGTACCTTCTACTGAGTGTGATTGAGAATAAAGCTGTATTACAAACCATTTATCTGAGATTATCTATGTCCTCTGTTGATTCTATTTATGTATTTTGCAAGAAATCCAATAACTTGCAGAACTCACCTATACCAAGTTAATCCTGTATACAATCAGGGCATAACATTGGCGGCAGCGGAGGTTCTTGATTCAGATAGATTTCATTGCATTGCATTTTTTTTGAAGCAGTAGAGGCATGGTAACATCGAAAAATGGCAGCCTATTTCACATTCCCATTCCGAAATACGATGGGAAGACCTACGACATAGAACATACATGGACATTGTGAAACCAGTGCTAGATTTGGCGTATAACACGGACCGTGCAAAAAAGCCGCCCTCTTAACGCACTTGGGAAAAGCCGTTTCCCTCGTTGACCCACAGGTAACCCCTGAACTCACCTGGGATCAATTTAGACCCATTGTAATCGATGCCATTAGGCCATCACTAGGTATTTTCGTCGCCTTTGCAAAAATTAACGACATAAAGTTCGAAGGCGATTTATACGCCACAGTTGCCTCCATTCGCCAGCAAGTAAGAGCTGCATTCCCTGCTCTTCCCGTGGAGCAACAAAATCAAATTCTCTTTGTCTACCCTCGTGCAAGTGTTATCCCTTTCCATCCTACAACACTTCACTGTGCATGACCCCGTTGATTTCCCTAAAGATCTAATCACCATATGAAAGTTTTTAGCGGCCCAACCCAAGACCAGACACCCTAGCTGTCATCAAAAATTCCCCCCCTCAGAAATCAACTGCACGTTTTTCACGCCCACCCAGAAAGAATCAGAATAAAGCTCCTCCTCCCTCACCTCCCTCTCCTCCACCACTGTACATGACGTCACTTCGCGATGCCACCCCACCACCCCCTCACATTTTCCCCCACATAAAAGAACACGCTTCCATCTCTCTACCTCATCCAACCCCTCCTCAACCTCTAAACATTTTCCTTCCCCTGCATCTCAAATTTCCACTCCCCAATATATACATTCAATCCGCCCATTCCATTCATCATATCCCAGCCACCGAAATCAAAAGAAACCAGCACCAACTCCATCCACTCTCAACAACCCCACCATTTTACACAGCAAAACACCTAATCATAAACGCTCCCCCACCTCGCATCCTCCATCACTTAAGAATAACCACAAACCTCCTTCTGCTGCCATATCTACACCCAACCCCCACCCTGTTTCCCACCATGCTGCCACCCCACCTTTGAGTTCCCTCGTCGCCCCAACCGCAAATCTCGACGAAATCCCGTATAACGGAAATCTAGACGCCACTCTTACCAACCTAGATAGATGTGTAAGAAATGCGAATAACGACCAAACAAAGGAACGACAAGAGCAACAAATTCTCCAAGCATTATTCAAGATCCTTCCCTTGTACATCTGGCATCATTTCCTCATCCACGGCCAGACAACCTTCCGACAGGACATCCATACCATCAGGGAAATGTTGAAGCCACACTATCGAACCCCTGCCCTGATCCCTCAACCACCTGCGAACCAAAGGTCACCTCACCTCCCTTTATCCTTTCCCTCACCTTCCACACCTAACCTCACTCTCCACCCTATCCACCAGACTTCCTCCACCAAATCCGTTCCACCCTTGCCAGAAAGTACCTGCTCCACCCCACCTCTCCCATCCTCACCACCCATCTCCGTTATCACCTGCAACAAACTCCTCAAACTCGTGGACCCCATTCAGAACTCAAAATCACCGCCGTGCATAACCCCTACCTTCCCTTCTCCCCCTACCTTAACCCCCCTCTTCACCGTTACCCCATCCGCCCCAAATTCCACCCCCAAAGATCCCGCTCGACAAAATACCACGCCCATCCAAACCCAACCACAAAAACTTTTTCCACCTTGACTAAGCCCCAAAATAGTATTCCTCTCTCTCACCCCAAACAACATAATCAACCTCTCAACCTCAACCACTCCTCAAAATCCCATCCACGTCTCTCCCGACAATAAAATCAGTCCAAATTCAACCCCTCTCAAACCACAACCCTGCCTGCCCAGACCCGCCCCCCACCATCTCCCTATCAAATCCCCACACTCCAACCCTCCAAACCACCGATCATCGTAACCTCTCAACCTCCAGCCTTACTCACCCTTCCCACAACCCCACTTGCGACCACAACTCTCTACACAATTCAACCCCTCCCCAGCACCAACCTCTTCCGCAACAACAACCCCGACTCGACCTGCCCGTTTCACCTTTAACCCCCCCCCCCTATCACTACCCCCGACCGCAACCCTTCAAACCACCCTCCAAAACTGGCCCCGGGCCAGCTCTCACCCAGACCCACATTCCTAACGGCAGACCTAACGGTATATCCACCCCTCCCTTCCAAAGTGAAAGCGAACCCCCAAGGTCAAAGCCACAACCACCACCACCACCCCTACCAATAAACCAGACCTTCACCAAGACTAAAGGTGACCCTAACTAATCCATCCCCCCCTGCTGATGATGAGGATGTTATTGTACTGGATTTTCCATGGGATTTTGTTTTGTATTGTTCTCAATTCCTAAGCGATTGGGCATGATTCTATAAATTTACATGTTTTCCATATACTGTATATATTATATATTTATTTTTCCTTAGTAGTAATAATAATAATATAATATAATAATAATAATACTTTATTTCAGACTCACACAGTACAGAGGGGACCATACTGGGGTCCATATATACCTTACAGTAACATAAATATATATAAATATATATAAGCTACTGTACATAGGCTACATAAAATAAAAAGAAATTAAATAATACCCAGCTTGCTATCATGTAGTTCACAGCACTGCCTCAACCAAAAACAGTGGTCATCAAACTACTGTGTTACCAAAACCACTGTCCTAATTGTGTACAGTACCATGCCTCACATCATTTAGCTTCCGGTACAGTATGTTGCTACAGTACAGTATAGGAATATCGGTACTGTACTGCACTATGAGGATCAGTACCGGTATGCTAATTCTGTAGAGTAGCAGACCTGAAATCATTACTTAAGGTTAAATATAGAGCAACTTCCTCCAGTGTGCCTGGATCCTGGAGGTGTACACTATGCTTGGAGTTTGTAGCATTTTAATGATCCTGTTCTCAGAAGTGTTAAGGCGCTGAATGAATTTATATGTTAGCTTTCTAATGAGTGATTTGTAACAGTGTAAGTTCATATAGGCACATAGCGTACTTGTACTCTCATATTTTGAGAGCCCCAGAAACATTTTCATGATATTGTGATATGAGATACTTAGTCTATTCACTGTCATTTTCTTATAGTTTCCACCATAGTTGTGCTGTATACATTGGTGAGCAGTAGGAGTTGAACAATGTTATTTTTGTATCCCATGTGCACATATGAAATTTTCTTAATATTGAATTTCCCTGCATGTAAAGTTGCCTTCGCTGACGACCCATATCCTCATCATCTGAGCGATCACATGAAATATAGTGTCCTAGATACTTTACTTTACTTACTTCTTCTATAATTTCTTCATACAAATGGAATTTAGGTAGCTTTGATTTCAATAGAAGGTTAGATTTAAATATTATGATATTGCTCTTTATAGGATTAAATTTGACTGAATGTTCGATTCCAAATTTTTCACATACTCTTAATAATTTATCCAGTCCTGCTCCAGAGGGCGCGATTAAGGCTAGGTCATCAGCATACATGAGATGATTTACAATGGTGCTGCCAATACAGCACCCAGTGCGAGTCTTGTTCAGCTCCAGACTAAGATCATCCATGTAGACGTTGAAAAGATACGGAGACAATATCCCCCCCTGCCTAACACCATTGGTTATGGCGAAAGAGCCTGACAGGATGTTGCCCCATCTTACACACATTTTTTGATTAGCATACCAGAAAATAAGTATCCTAACAATATAGCTAGGCACTCCCCTGTTAACTAATTTTTCAAATAAGGTTTTGTGACACACCCTATCAAAAGCCTTACTTGCATCAAGAAAACAAGAGAAAATTGAGCTATTTAGTTTGTTGTATGTATCAATCACTTCTTTCAGCACATATATGCATTGGTCTGTGCCGTGATTTTTCTTAAAGCCAAACTGATTGCTGCTGGTGACAATATATGAAGACATTCTTTCTAGCATTATCATTTCAACTACCTTACTCACCACACTAGCAAGTGCTACTGGGCGGTAGTTGTCTTTTGCTGTAATTTTACCTGATTTATCTTTAATGACAGGAACAAGTATTACGGATATCATAGACTCCGGCAGGACACCATGCGTAAATAGACTGGTGATGCAAGAACTAAGTTTATCTATTAACAACTTATCTGCATATTTAAGATGTTCTGCATATATACCATCCAGCCCACAAGCTTTATTTAGGTTAAGTTTTCTTATGGCATTCTCAAGATCACTTTCAGTCACTTTAATGTCTTCATAATTACTATCTTTCACATATTGAATTGCACCATTAGTAGACCTTTGGTTTACACTGTTAAGTAGTTCCAATGAGTTTTCCATAAGTCAGCAATGTTCTCTTCACCCGTAACCCCCTCAACACTGACAGGTAATGGTGTGTTACAATTTTGCATGGATCTGATGTCCTTCCAAAAACAGTTAGTATCCTTTTCTGCCAGACTCTTTGCAAGGGCTTCCTTCCTTAATTGGTTTTCATTTTGCTTAATAAATCTAATGGCATATTTGGTCCTAGCCTTTGCTCTTTTGTGAAGTTCAAATATAGGCCCCTGTCTAGGCTGACCTACTTCAAGCCAATGAGACCTAGCATCTCTGGAGGCCTGATACAGGTCAGCCACATAGTCTTGCCAACCTGGCTTATTGAATGAGGACTTATATTTACGGCTATTAAAAATACTTTCCCCCGCTTTTGATAAAGAATCTATTATACTATTGTAAAATGTAATAATGTCCTTTCTGTGTTGTGCATCACTACATTTTGGATCCCTGCATTGTGCTACACCATTACCATCATATTGCACCCTATTTAATAAGTCCTTGGTTTTATCACAGTACATTTGGCACTCTTCATTTGAGATTACATTCCATGGAACTTTTGCCTTGATGCTATTGCTAGTTTCTGTTATTTCCGGTGCTTTATTAATTTGGATTGTTAACCCGGCAAGCGCGATAGGCCTCACGGAAGGCTTCCTATAGGGAACGCGATAGGCCTCACGGAAGCAAGACCATAAAAAAAGCCTTCCAAAAAAAAAAAGGCCCTATCAAAACAAAGGATTTTGTCTCTAGGTGAGATAATTCCCCTCTAGTACTCATCCATGTGTTTCTCACCCCTCCCCCTCCCCTCCTTCCCCGCCTTATTCCCCCCTCCCCCCCCTCCTCAATTATCACCTATTTATCCACTTATTATCATCATTTATCGGTTATTTTTCTCTCCCGCGATAATGTAGCACAAGTGGGTTGCATAAAAGATCGTTATGCAACACCCAGACACCGGCACACACCGCCCCGCTCGTCTCAGTTGACTCCCAGACAGCGAGAGGGGAGGGCTGCCTGTGGCTCTCTCTCGCCTGAGATTATGACCGGGTGGCCAATATCTTCGTTTTTCACCACCCAAATGCTTTTCCCACTTATTTTAGCACTCTTGAAGGTTCATATATACATCATATATGTAAAATAAAAGCATACCGAAAACAAATAATGGTTTATATTGTAAATATAACGAATTCTGTCAGAATCCAGGGCTAGAAATGCACAAATAACTACCCTAGCACCTAGGTCTATATCGCGCTTGTCAGGTTAATTCTATAGGTATGTGGTCGTCATCCGTAATGTCGTATCTTATGGCCATTTCTGAGATAGAGTCATGAAAGTCAGAGCTAGAGATTGCATGATCAAGCCACGACCTGGTCTCCCATGCTTCACTAACATATGTATAGCTATTTTCTGGAAGCAGGTTTTTGGAGGACAAAATTAAACCTTGCTCCTCACAAAACCTTAACATATGTTTAGCAAACATGGAACCACCCAACTCGTGAGGGGTAGCATTCCAATCACCTACCACTGAGTAACACGTTATCTCTAATTCAGAAATTAGGCCACCAAGCTCCCCTAACTTTTCCAAATAAAGTTCTTCATTTTCTGCACACTGATACGGTAAGTAAACACAAAATATTGCAAATTTTCTGTGTCCCACTTCCAGCTGTATTCCCGCACACCAGCTTAAATTTGTCTCAATGGTTTTAATTACACTATCTAGGCACGATCTCCACATTATTGCAACTCCCCCTGGGGGGTGACCTGCCACAATACCATCACGTGTGTCCGTAGTGGAGACCCCGTACCCATGGAAATCTTTATCTAATATGTTCAAATTACCTAAGTCCTGTTTTGTGTACCAGGTTTCCTGAAGGCAGACTATGTCACTGGTCCTTAATGTAGATACGATGTCAGGTCGCAACAGGAGATTCCTCTTTGTTTTGGGGAGTCCTCTGCAATTGTATGAAGTTACTTTTATACTTGCTGCTGTTGTTGGTATCCCCTCCATTACTGCGAGTTGGATAGTGGTGTGCGATGCCTCCAAGTCCCAGAAGCCTCTGCACTGTCCTCATTGGGATATTGTCTTGGTTCTCTGTACCAGTTGACATATGCATCTTCTGGCCACAGGTCAGGATTCATGAAAACATCTGGATCTGGACATTCGCTAGTTATACAAAAGGAGGCACAGGTAGTGGACCTGGAGAGGGTGGTCAGCTGTCTTACCTCTATATTTATATGTAGATTATCAGCCAAGTATGTCTTGAGATTCTCAGCAGTAACACTAGGGTTGAATCCTGTGGCAAACACCCTAGCTAGTCGGGGCCTTTTGATGGTATTGAGGCCAGTATCCTTTACCCTACCTTTAATTCCTGGCTAGTTTCTCGGTCTAGGGTGAACCTGCTCGCCTTCCCTAGAGTAGCGAGGCTTGCCATTCACCCATTTGACCATAGTCCATGGGTTTTCCCTTGCATTGGCTCCTTCATTTGGTTCAGTTTGTGTAGGTAAATTTGAGGATGGTGTAGCTGGCACTGTATTATCTTCTCTCGTTGCCGACGATAAAGATTGCTGTTGTGTTCGGTGTTGTTGCTGTTGTGGTCGCTGCTGCTGCCACACCTGGTGTTGCCTTTGATATGAATGCTGCTGCTGGGTTAGTTTGGATTGTTGTAGTTGTCGCTGGTGTTGTTGTTTTTGTTGATGCTGTTGCTGCTGCTGCACCTGCTGTTGTTGCTGCTGCACCTGCTGCTGTTGTTGCTGCTGCACCTGCTGCTGTTGTTGCTGCTGCACCTGCTGTTGTTGATGCTGCATCTGCTGTTGTTGCTGCTGCACCTGCTGTTGTTGCTGTTGCACCTGCTGGTGCTGCTGCTGTTGTGGTTGTTGCTGCTGTTGTGGTTGTTGCTGCTGTTGTTGTTGTTGCTGTTGATGCTGTTGTTGTATGGGTCGTTGTTGTTGCTGGGGCTGTTGTGTTTGGAGTTGTTGCAGCTGTTGCTGTTGTAGTTCAGCCTGCTGTTTCTGGTGGTGGTGTTGTAGGCCTATGGGTGGTTGTTGTTGTTGATGCTGTTGTTCTAGATGCTGCTGCTGTTGTTGTGTCACTTGTGCCTGTGGTTGAGGTGGAGCGTTAGTAGAGTTATTTTCTAACTTATTCACTCTGTCAGCTACATTTGAAACCACACTGCTTATGTCCACTATGGTTTCTTTTTGACCTGTGGTACACTCTCTCATTAATTTAACTTCCATTTGGGTGTTCTTGATTTCACTAAGTAGCACTGACACATCTATCCTATCAAATTGTATAGGTGGTAGGTCCTTTAGGTCCATGGCCACGAAAGTGGGTAAGCCCATAGCCTTACTCTCTTGTAGCAATTTAATAATGTCTTTAATGTTCTCAGCACTTTTGTTTGCACCAACTCGTTTAATATTTCGATAATTGTTATCTTCACTAGTACCAATAAGATCGAACACTCTGTTCTTGGCTGCCACAATTGTATCTTCATCATAAAAGGGCACACACAGCTGCACAATACTGTCTGTAGGTAGACTATCTATTTTATTTGATATAAAGCATAACAGTTCGTTGATTTCAAGGCCATCACTATTTCGTCCCTGGGTTGAGATTGTCCCACCTCGCCCCGCCATCTTGTTTGCAAGAGATTGGTGCGGAGGAATGGAATGCAGTGGTAGGAAGGTATGAATGGGGGCTCGACGGAATAGTGATCTACCTGCTTGGCCTGAACGACCTAAACATGTGGAATGAGACCACTGCACGGAGTGTTAAGGACTACCTAGAGGGAGTATGGAGGAAAAGATCAGCCTCACAATAGTGAGGCTGGGGTGAGAATGCCCACGGGGGAACAATCTTCTTTTATTCTCAACCTGTCCTTTTCCATTATAGTTTATAAGTTTATCCTAGGAGAGAGAGCCGATACTAAGGCCACACCTCGACCAGTCGAGCGTGACTCTCGCACCAAGACCAAGACCATGATACCCAGATGACCAGGGGGGCAGATATTCCACTTCACTTTTCACTCACTTATGGACTATTCACTAACACTGTATATGTTCCACCACTTTCTCTGTGCATTCATTGTGGAGTTATATACGTTGTTTGCTCTGTGTAGTGTTGACATAGGGTATATATGTTGATAACTTGGAGCAGCAGTTTAATAAAGTATTATTATTATATTATTATTATTATTACCCAAGGTACCTCTCTTCTTCTTCTTCTCTCAGATCAGATAGTACTCCCTTTCTTGTTAGCCTACACTTTCTTACTATCTTTTAAATTTGTTTTATACATTGTTAAACACTTTAGCTCTTCTTAATTTTCCTGTGTTCTTAATTATCTGTTCTTTCGTCAAGTTCTTTTATCCTCTTTTCTCTCCTTTTCCAACATCTATGTATTTTCTTCCCTCGTTCCCTTCTTTCTTGAATAGTAACTCTCCTATTAGTTTTCAGTGTCTTGGATATAATATTATGACCTGAGTATTTTTTTTTTTCCTAATTTCATTATATTATTCACATTCCAGGATAAAATGTTTTAAGTTTTTATCTCTCTTTTCTGAACAGTCTGTTGCTAGTCAGGATGACAGTAATCTTCGTCCTCAGCTACAGGCTGCCATTTCCCTCCAACCTAACCCCCTAACCGACCTGACCTGGCCCCCCTAAACAAACCTACGTACTCATTGCAATCTTGAGGTACGAGGTCGTACCTCATATAAAGGCGACAGAAGTAAAATACCACAAGAACGAAAAACCTGAGAGCAAAACCTCCACCCCTAACGAGCCACAGGAACGAAAATCCTGAGAGCGAAACCCCCATCCCCAACGAGATCCCAGGTCCCTTTTCCATCCCCGATTGAGTCTCTCTCTCTCTCCCAATTCATTCCACATATTATACGTCTCTCAATCACAGTCTTCTAATATACAAACCAAAATACTTTACTCACTGATATTCTTGATGTACCACCTAAGTATGTATTTAATTATGTAACCACCATACAGGCTATAATACTTTCATTGTGTAGGTTCGAGGCAATCTAAGACACCTTAGCTTCCATTTCACACCAATCAGATCGTGATTACGTCAGCCCTGTATTTAGTTATATAACAATCATAGTCCCCCCCAATTCTAGGAATTCTATGTCTCTAACCTCCCGTTGTTTTATCCACTAACTATATATATTCCCAACCTTCCTAATACCACCTCCATTTCACTAGACAAAATACCTAGAAGTAATTCCCAGATTAATTAGGAAATTACACTAGACAGCCCCATAACTCACTGAGATCCACATTGCTATTTTATTGATGTACCAACTCCCTAATGTTAACATAATTTAGGGAACTTGTAAAAAGAGAAGACACCTATCTTCGTTCCCCCATTTTAGCAGTTAGCTATACATAACCTCACGTTGCATTGTTCGTCTGTCAAATTGTGTCCCTTGCCAGTTCTTGTATTGATTTATGCCTGTTGATTTAGATAAGTTAATTACGAGTTATGTAACAACCTTTAACCACGACTCTATACACCCGATAACCCTATGCCAGTTATTGTATTGATTTACGCCTGTTAATTCGGATAAACTCACTATGACCAATCTGCAGACGATTATCAGGAGAGATGCAGGAAAGCTACCTCGTATCTCTCTCCATGACGAGTATAGATATATGTACCCCCGTGCTCAGTCGCCCCCCTTGCCTTGTTCTTCTAGTAACTAAGTGTATATATAATATTAACCGGAGTATGCCACCAGTATTGATACGACATAATAAAATAATAATAATAATAATATTTATTCAGTCAGCAATTTACAGAGTTGGTACCACATAGTTTGTTACAAATATGACATGTACCAGCCTTGCATAATTCCAACTAAGGATAGCCCAATAAGGCCGTTAGGTGTATTTCCATTGGGGTCCTTGTGGGATTAGGTTAGCTGGGGAAAAGGGGAGGATAAAGAAATAGATACTTTAGAAAAAGTATTTCTAGGGGGTTATTTTAAGATACCTTACATCCTATAGTAAATATCAGTAATCCGTAATCAGTAATCATTTTAGTTTGGTTTGTCTATCTCTTATGTCGTATTTAGTAGTAGACATAAGCTTGGTGCTCCCTTCTCGCAGCTGTCCGGTTCAGGTGTTCCTTCAGGCTACGTCTGAAGGAATACAGTGTTCTCTTTTCACGGACTGACTGGGGTAGGTCGTTCCAGTCTTTGATGGCAGTGAAGAAGAATGTTTGCTTACCCTGTCCTTGGATTCTCGGGACCTTAAAATTAAACATCATGTTTCTTGTATTATGTCCACTCCTCTCATTTGCTTTAACAAAATCATTCTTTAGATACTCTGGAGCTCTGTCATAGAAAATGTTGAAGGCATTAGTTATCCTGATTTGTTTGGCCCTGTCAGAAACATTGAGCATACCTAGTGACTGAAGTTGTTCCTGGCCAACATGTAATCTGGGTCCTAGGTTCAGCATGAACCTAACCATTTTATTTTGAGTGACCTGAAGTTTGTGCTGTGCTGATTTAGATGATGCAGAGTACCAGGATGACACAGAATAGTCAAAATGACATTGAACAAGCGCTTGGCAGAGGGTCTTTTTGGTCGCCGCGGGCAAGCATCCCACCTGTCTATACAGGTATTTTATACGTGCTCTACACTTACTCAGGATAGATTCCAAAATTGTTTCACCTGACAAACTTGCGTCCAGTTTCAGTCCGAGATATTTAACTTGTGACACTGTTGTTATAGGAATATCATTACAGTTGACCGAGAAGCCCACAATGTCTTTCAGTTTGCGTTTTGTTCCACATAAGATGGCTTCCGTCTTGCCCAGGTGAAGAGATAGTCTATTGTCCACTAGCCATTCACTACATGATGCTAGTTCTTTGGAAAGTGAAGCGGCAATACTTATTGGGTCTTTTCCTGAAACCAGAAGCACGCTGTCGTCTGCATACAGTAATAATTTACATGAGACGCTCAGTTCCATGTCGTTCACATAACAGAGAAAGAGTAAGGGACCAAGGATGCTTCCCTGCGGGACCCCACAGTTAATTGGCATAGGATCAGATATATTATCATCAATTTTGACTCTTTGGGTTCTACCACTAAGATAAGATTTAAACCAGTTCACAGACCCTATGCCCATAGCTTGTAGTTTATTACATAGGATATCATGGTCTACTGTGTCAAACGCTTTTTGTAGATCAAGAAGAACCATACCGGTGTAGTTACCTTTAGACATTTCTTTACGAATGTGATCCGTTAAGTGGATGAGACAGGAGTCTGTCGAGTACATGCATCTGAAACCTGATTGAAACTTATAGAATAGATCATTTTGTTTGAGGTAGTGTTCAATTTGGGTGTATACCGCTCTTTCAAGGATTTTAGATACAATACATAATATGCTAACTGGTCTGTAGTTGCCAACTTCTAGTTTATTTCCTTTCTTGAATAGAGCGGTTACAATAGCTTCCTTCAGTTCAGCAGGTACTGTGTTGGTGTTAATTGACAAGTTGATGATGTGGGTTAGGGGGCCTGCTATACCAATGGCTCCATCTCGTAGAAATTTGGCAGGAATTTTGTCTGGTCCTGTGCTCTTATGTACATTTAGGTTAGACAGCTCGTCAAAAGTGTATTTTGGTGTAACATTTTGCAATCTAAATGTGTTCGGGTGTATGTCTTTATCTCTGTAGAAATTACGAAAGGTGGCCGTTGTTGTCGTGTATATATTGAGAGGTTGAGGTAGGTTCTGTGCAAGTGTGTTTGCTATGGAAGTGAAGAAGGAGTTGAAGTAGGTTGAAATTTGTCGTTTATCGTGGCAAACCTGATCATTAATGGTGAGAGCAATATTAGTGTTAGACGAATCCCTTGTCTTGTTGCTGTAGCCTGTTGTTTTTAGGTGCCTCCATAGTTTCTTTGGGTTATTCTGATATTCCTCTGCCTTATTGTGAAAATAATTATTTTTCGCTGATTTAATTTTCCTACTTAGTTTATTCCTGGCCCTGTTGAACTCATGTTTCAGACCTTGATCCTGTCTATGTTTCGCTAGCCTTTTTAACAGATTGCCTCTGTGTTCCAGATGGTGTAGTATGTCATTGTTGATCCATGGGTCTGACCTTGCTTTAATTCGTATGTCTTTCAGAGGAGCTATTTCGTCTAGGATGTTTGTGATGATGGTTCTGAAGCCAACCCTTGCGTCATTAACGTTTGTACTTCCAAACACTGGAGACCAGTCTGTATTCCATAAAATGTCCAGAAATGTTTCCTTATTGTAGTTTCTGAGTGACCTTGTTTTGATAATCTTGTGATTCTCTAGGGTAATTTTTGTGGTTTTCCGTGTGCAATATGTGACGAAGTGATCACTTATCCCAGTCTGTATAACCCCTGATTGGGATATTTTGTCCTCTCTGTTACAGTTTATGTGGTCTAATATTGTGGCAGTGTTCTCAGAGATACGTGTGGGGGTTGTGATGAGTTGTTTGTGATTGTGCATTGTCAGTATATGCCTATATTCTCGTACAAGCCTATCATTTCGTTGTTTGTAACACAGGTTAAAATCCCCTAGTATGATGGATTCATTCCGAGGGTCTAACGATGACAAAGTTCGTTCAAATTTGGTCAAGAATTGTGTGTCGGCTGGTGGCCTATAGCATACCCCAATTGTGATGGGTCTTGTCCTCGGCAGGTGTAGGTCGATCCACAGAGCTTCGTGATTTTCTACATGGAGGTCGGTCCTAGTTGTGTGTGTGAGGTTGTTTTTTACATACAGACAGCGGCACTGTCCTTGTGTTGTATGTGCCACGTGCATACCAAACTGGTTTTCATCATCTTATTAGGACGACGTCTTAAGCCGTCGTTTATGCATGTATTCAATCCTTAGGTTAATTATCTTTTATCCGCCATTGTGTTCCTCTCTTCCATTTACTTTTCCACAATTGTTATACGTCTTCCAATCACCTCCTCCGTATCCACAATCCACACTACTCTGTTTTGCTTCGTGACCCTATGCTCAGTGGTCACCTGTTTTGTGGGTCACCCTGTCTTTTGCTCCTTCACACCCCGCTGCACACGCCACCCTACCTGTTCGATCGTAGGGGAATGCCACCCCTATGTCCAGCGCATTAAGGGTCACGACCCTAGGTCACGAGCGGCGCGGCACCTAGCCTCAAACCACCCCCTTTTCAATATCCAATCCCCCCCCCCTGTAAAGACGCCCAGACGAACGTTCTAACATGCCGATCCCGTTCATTTCCTCACCCCAATAAATAGCAGATAAAGGCAGCGGGGTGTGAAGGAGCAAAAGACAGGGTGACCCACAAAACAGGTGACCACTGAGCATAGGGTCACGAAGCAAAACAGAGTAGTGTGGATTGTGGATACGGAGGAGGTGATTGGAAGACGTATAACAATTGTGGAAAAGTAAATGGAAGAGAGGAACACAATGGCGGATAAAAGATAATTAACCTAAGGATTGAATACATGCATAAACGACGGCTTAAGACGTCGTCCTAATAAGATGATGAAAACCAGTTTGGTATGCACGTGGCACATACAACACAAGGACAGTGCCGCTGTCTGTATGTAAAAAACAACCTCACACACACAACTAGGACCGACCTCCATGTAGAAAATCACGAAGCTCTGTGGATCGACCTACACCTGCCGAGGACAAGACCCATCACAATTGGGGTATGCTATAGGCCACCAGCCGACACACAATTCTTGACCAAATTTGAACGAACTTTGTCATCGTTAGACCCTCGGAATGAATCCATCATACTAGGGGATTTTAACCTGTGTTACAAACAACGAAATGATAGGCTTGTACGAGAATATAGGCATATACTGACAATGCACAATCACAAACAACTCATCACAACCCCCACACGTATCTCTGAGAACACTGCCACAATATTAGACCACATAAACTGTAACAGAGAGGACAAAATATCCCAATCAGGGGTTATACAGACTGGGATAAGTGATCACTTCGTCACATATTGCACACGGAAAACCACAAAAATTACCCTAGAGAATCACAAGATTATCAAAACAAGGTCACTCAGAAACTACAATAAGGAAACATTTCTGGACATTTTATGGAATACAGACTGGTCTCCAGTGTTTGGAAGTACAAACGTTAATGACGCAAGGGTTGGCTTCAGAACCATCATCACAAACATCCTAGACGAAATAGCTCCTCTGAAAGACATACGAATTAAAGCAAGGTCAGACCCATGGATCAACAATGACATACTACACCATCTGGAACACAGAGGCAATCTGTTAAAAAGGCTAGCGAAACATAGACAGGATCAAGGTCTGAAACATGAGTTCAACAGGGCCAGGAATAAACTAAGTAGGAAAATTAAATCAGCGAAAAATAATTATTTTCACAATAAGGCAGAGGAATATCAGAATAACCCAAAGAAACTATGGAGGCACCTAAAAACAACAGGCTACAGCAACAAGACAAGGGATTCGTCTAACACTAATATTGCTCTCACCATTAATGATCAGGTTTGCCACGATAAACGACAAATTTCAACCTACTTCAACTCCTTCTTCACTTCCATAGCAAACACACTTGCACAGAACCTACCTCAACCTCTCAATATATACACGACAACAACGGCCACCTTTCGTAATTTCTACAGAGATAAAGACATACACCCGAACACATTTAGATTGCAAAATGTTACACCAAAATACACTTTTGACGAGCTGTCTAACCTAAATGTACATAAGAGCACAGGACCAGACAAAATTCCTGCCAAATTTCTACGAGATGGAGCCATTGGTATAGCAGGCCCCCTAACCCACATCATCAACTTGTCAATTAACACCAACACAGTACCTGCTGAACTGAAGGAAGCTATTGTAACCGCTCTATTCAAGAAAGGAAATAAACTAGAAGTTGGCAACTACAGACCAGTTAGCATATTATGTATTGTATCTAAAATCCTTGAAAGAGCGGTATACACCCAAATTGAACACTACCTCAAACAAAATGATCTATTCTATAAGTTTCAATCAGGTTTCAGATGCATGTACTCGACAGACTCCTGTCTCATCCACTTAACGGATCACATTCGTAAAGAAATGTCTAAAGGTAACTACACCGGTATGGTTCTTCTTGATCTACAAAAAGCGTTTGACACAGTAGACCATGATATCCTATGTAATAAACTACAAGCTATGGGCATAGGGTCTGTGAACTGGTTTAAATCTTATCTTAGTGGTAGAACCCAGAGAGTCAAAATTGATGATAATATATCTGATCCTATGCCAATTAACTGTGGGGTCCCGCAGGGAAGCATCCTTGGTCCCTTACTCTTTCTCTGTTATGTGAACGACATGGAACTGAGCGTCTCATGTAAATTATTACTGTATGCAGACGACAGCGTGCTTCTGGTTTCAGGAAAAGACCCAATAAGTATTGCCGCTTCACTTTCCAAAGAACTAGCATCATGTAGTGAATGGCTAGTGGACAATAGACTATCTCTTCACCTGGGCAAGACGGAAGCCATCTTATGTGGAACAAAACGCAAACTGAAAGACATTGTGGGCTTCTCGGTCAACTGTAATGATATTCCTATAACAACAGTGTCACAAGTTAAATATCTCGGACTGAAACTGGACGCAAGTTTGTCAGGTGAAACAATTTTGGAATCTATCCTGAGTAAGTGTAGAGCACGTATAAAATACCTGTATAGACAGGTGGGATGCTTGCCCGCGGCGACCAAAAAGACCCTCTGCCAAGCGCTTGTTCAATGTCATTTTGACTATTCTGTGTCATCCTGGTACTCTGCATCATCTAAATCAGCACAGCACAAACTTCAGGTCACTCAAAATAAAATGGTTAGGTTCATGCTGAACCTAGGACCCAGATTACATGTTGGCCAGGAACAACTTCAGTCACTAGGTATGCTCAATGTTTCTGACAGGGCCAAACAAATCAGGATAACTAATGCCTTCAACATTTTCTATGACAGAGCTCCAGAGTATCTAAAGAATGATTTTGTTAAAGCAAATGAGAGGAGTGGACATAATACAAGAAACATGATGTTTAATTTTAAGGTCCCGAGAATCCAAGGACAGGGTAAGCAAACATTCTTCTTCACTGCCATCAAAGACTGGAACGACCTACCCCAGTCAGTCCGTGAAAAGAGAACACTGTATTCCTTCAGACGTAGCCTGAAGGAACACCTGAACCGGACAGCTGCGAGAAGGGAGCACCAAGCTTATGTCTACTACTAAATACGACATAAGAGATAGACAAACCAAACTAAAATGATTACTGATTACGGATTACTGATATTTACTATAGGATGTAAGGTATCTTAAAATAACCCCCTAGAAATACTTTTTCTAAAGTATCTATTTCTTTATCCTCCCCTTTTCCCCAGCTAACCTAATCCCACAAGGACCCCAATGGAAATACACCTAACGGCCTTATTGGGCTATCCTTAGTTGGAATTATGCAAGGCTGGTACATGTCATATTTGTAACAAACTATGTGGTACCAACTCTGTAAATTGCTGACTGAATAAATATTATTATTATTATTTTATTATGTCGTATCAATACTGGTGGCATACTCCGGTTAATATTATATATACACTTAGTTACTAGAAGAACAAGGCAAGGGGGGCGACTGAGCACGGGGGTACATATATCTATACTCGTCATGGAGAGAGATACGAGGTAGCTTTCCTGCATCTCTCCTGATAATCGTCTGCAGATTGGTCATAGTGAGTTTATCCGAATTAACAGGCGTAAATCAATACAATAACTGGCATAGGGTTATCGGGTGTATAGAGTCGTGGTTAAAGGTTGTTACATAACTCGTAATTAACTTATCTAAATCAACAGGCATAAATCAATACAAGAACTGGCAAGGGACACAATTTGACAGACGAACAATGCAACGTGAGGTTATGTATAGCTAACTGCTAAAAATGGGGGAACGAAGATAGGTGTCTTCTCTTTTTACAAGTTCCCTAAATTATGTTAACATTAGGGAGTTGGTACATCAATAAAATAGCAATGTGGATCTCAGTGAGTTATGGGGCTGTCTAGTGTAATTTCCTAATTAATCTGGGAATTACTTCTAGGTATTTTGTCTAGTGAAATGGAGGTGGTATTAGGAAGGTTGGGAATATATATAGTTAGTGGATAAAACAACGGGAGGTTAGAGACATAGAATTCCTAGAATTGGGGGGGACTATGATTGTTATATAACTAAATACAGGGCTGACGTAATCACGATCTGATTGGTGTGAAATGGAAGCTAAGGTGTCTTAGATTGCCTCGAACCTACACAATGAAAGTATTATAGCCTGTATGGTGGTTACATAATTAAATACATACTTAGGTGGTACATCAAGAATATCAGTGAGTAAAGTATTTTGGTTTGTATATTAGAAGACTGTGATTGAGAGACGTATAATATGTGGAATGAATTGGGAGAGAGAGAGAGACTCAATCGGGGATGGAAAAGGGACCTGGGATCTCGTTGGGGATGGGGGTTTCGCTCTCAGGATTTTCGTTCCTGTGGCTCGTTAGGGGTGGAGGTTTTGCTCTCAGGTTTTTCGTTCTTGTGGTATTTTACTTCTGTCGCCTTTATATGAGGTACGACCTCGTACCTCAAGATTGCAATGAGTACGTAGGTTTGTTTAGGGGGGCCAGGTCAGGTCGGTTAGGGGGTTAGGTTGGAGGGAAATGGCAGCCTGTAGCTGAGGACGAAGATTACTCTCATCCCGACTAGCAACAGACTGTTCAGAAAAGAGAGATAAAAACTTAAAACATTTTATCCTGGAATGTGAATAATATAATGAAATTAGGAAAAAAAAAAAATACTCAGGTCATAATATTATATCCAAGACACTGAAAACTAATAGGAGAGTTACTATTCAAGAAAGAAGGGAACGAGGGAAGAAAATACATAGATGTTGGAAAAGGAGAGAAAAGAGGATAAAAGAACTTGACGAAAGAACAGATAATTAAGAACACAGGAAAATTAAGAAGAGCTAAAGTGTTTAACAATGTATAAAACAAATTTAAAAGATAGTAAGAAAGTGTAGGCTAACAAGAAAGGGAGTACTATCTGATCTGAGAGAAGAAGAAGAAGAGAGGTACCTTGGGTAATAATAATAATAATATAATAATAATAATACTTTATTAAACTGCTGCTCCAAGTTATCAACATATATACCCTATGTCAACACTACACAGAGCAAACAACGTATATAACTCCACAATGAATGCACAGAGAAAGTGGTGGAACATATACAGTGTTAGTGAATAGTCCATAAGTGAGTGAAAAGTGAAGTGGAATATCTGCCCCCCTGGTCATCTGGGTATCATGGTCTTGGTCTTGGTGCGAGAGTCACGCTCGACTGGTCGAGGTGTGGCCTTAGTATCGGCTCTCTCTCCTAGGATAAACTTATAAACTATAATGGAAAAGGACAGGTTGAGAATAAAAGAAGATTGTTCCCCCGTGGGCATTCTCACCCCAGCCTCACTATTGTGAGGCTGATCTTTTCCTCCATACTCCCTCTAGGTAGTCCTTAACACTCCGTGCAGTGGTCTCATTCCACATGTTTAGGTCGTTCAGGCCAAGCAGGTAGATCACTATTCCGTCGAGCCCCCATTCATACCTTCCTACCACTGCATTCCATTCCTCCGCACCAATCTCTTGCAAACAAGATGGCGGGGCGAGGTGGGACAATCTCAACCCAGGGACGAAATAGTGATGGCCTTGAAATCAACGAACTGTTATGCTTTATATCAAATAAAATAGATAGTCTACCTACAGACAGTATTGTGCAGCTGTGTGTGCCCTTTTATGATGAAGATAAAATTGTGGCAGCCAAGAACAGAGTGTTCGATCTTATTGGTACTAGTGAAGATAACAATTATCGAAATATTAAACGAGTTGGTGCAAACAAAAGTGCTGAGAACATTAAAGACATTATTAAATTGCTACAAGAGAGTAAGGCTATGGGCTTACCCACTTTCGTGGCCATGGACCTAAAGGACCTACCACCTATACAATTTGATAGGATAGATGTGTCAGTGCTACTTAGTGAAATCAAGAACACCCAAATGGAAGTTAAATTAATGAGAGAGTGTACCACAGGTCAAAAAGAAACCATAGTGGACATAAGCAGTGTGGTTTCAAATGTAGCTGACAGAGTGAATAAGTTAGAAAATAACTCTACTAACGCTCCACCTCAACCACAGGCACAAGTGACACAACAACAGCAGCAGCATCTAGAACAACAGCATCAACAACAACAACCACCCATAGGCCTACAACACCACCACCAGAAACAGCAGGCTGAACTACAACAGCAACAGCTGCAACAACTCCAAACACAACAGCCCCAGCAACAACAACGACCCATACAACACAGCATCAACAGCAACAACAACAACAGCAGCAACAACCACAACAGCAGCAACAACCACAACAGCAGCAGCACCAGCAGGTGCAACAGCAACAACAGCAGGTGCAGCAGCAACAACAGCAGATGCAGCAGCAACAACAGCAGGTGCAGCAGCAACAACAGCAGCAGGTGCAGCAGCAACAACAGCAGCAGGTGCAGCAGCAACAACAGCAGGTGCAGCAGCAGCAACAGCATCAACAAAAACAACAACACCAGCGACAACTACAACAATCCAAACTAACCCAGCAGCAGCATTCATATCAAAGGCAACACCAGGTGTGGCAGCAGCAGCGACCACAACAGCAACAACACCGAACACAACAGCAATCTTTATCGTCGGCAACGAGAGAAGATAATACAGTGCCAGCTACACCATCCTCAAATTTACCTACACAAACTGAACCAAATGAAGGAGCCAATGCAAGGGAAACCCATGGACTATGGTCAAATGGGTGAATGGCAAGCCTCGCTACTCTAGGGAAGGCGAGCAGGTTCACCCTAGACCGAGAAACTAGCCAGGAATTAAAGGTAGGGTCAAGGATACTGGCCTCAATACCATCAAAAGGCCCCGACTAGCTAGGGTGTTTGCCACAGGATTCAACCCTAGTGTTACTGCTGAGAATCTCAAGACATACTTGGCTGATAATCTACATATAAATAGAGGTAAGACAGCTGACCACCCTCTCCAGGTCCACTACCTGTGCCTCCTTTTGTATAACTAGCGAATGTCCAGATCCAGATGTTTTCATGAATCCTGACCTGTGGCCAGAAGATGCATATGTCAACTGGTACAGAGAACCAAGACAATATCCCAATGAGGACAGTGCAGAGGCTTCTGGGACTTGGAGGCATCGCACACCACTATCCAACTCGCAGTAATGGAGGGGATACCAACAACAGCAGCAAGTATAAAAGTAACTTCATACAATTGCAGAGGACTCCCCAAAACAAAGAGGAATCTCCTGTTGCGACCTGACATCGTATCTACATTAACCCGGGAGCTGCGGGGAGACTCTTAAGAGTTCCCCCGGCGCACTGCGGGAAGACTCTTAAGAGTCAGAGAAAATAAAAATCAACTTTTGACATCGAAAAAAAAATATTTTTTTATATTTTTTTTTTTTATTTTTTTATTTTTTTTTGGCCCCTGGGCCATGCAAAATCTCAGTCCTCTACCTCCCCTCCTTCCCCACTTTCCTCCTCTCCTTCAGTTATCACCTATTTTCCCTGTTATTCCCTTATTCTGAGGTATATTTTCGTGCTAACATTAGAAATCCGATTGGAGGGTGTGGTCATCACTGATAGCAAGCGAGTGCAAGAGAGAGAGAGAGAGAGTATCGATCGACTGTGTCTCAGTGGCCTTGGGGGAAATTGGCGGGAAAGCAGATTGCCTCACCCATACATTATACAACTCGCGGGCTATATCTCCGATTTTGACCATCCAAACGCTGTTTTCACTCGTTTTATTGTTGTTTCAGGTTAATACCTTTATAATCAACCCATAATAGGCGCATATGGATAAATATTAATGCTATTAATGGCACAATGAATATTTTAGTGACGGAAACACCTCAAATACGTCAGCACAGGGGGACGTTTCCAATTACCCCCATGCGCACTTCAGAGGTTAAGGACCAGTGACATAGTCTGCCTTCAGGAAACCTGGTACACAAAACAGGACTTAGGTAATTTGAACATATTAGATAAAGATTTCCATGGGTACGGGGTCTCCACTACGGACACACGTGATGGTATTGTGGCAGGTCACCCCCCAGGGGGAGTTGCAATAATGTGGAGATCGTGCCTAGATAGTGTAATTAAAACCATTGAGACAAATTTAAGCTGGTGTGCGGGAATACAGCTGGAAGTGGGACACAGAAAATTTGCAATATTTTGTGTTTACTTACCGTATCAGTGTGCAGAAAATGAAGAACTTTATTTGGAAAAGTTAGGGGAGCTTGGTGGCCTAATTTCTGAATTAGAGATAACGTGTTACTCAGTGGTAGGTGATTGGAATGCTACCCCTCACGAGTTGGGTGGTTCCATGTTTGCTAAACATATGTTAAGGTTTTGTGAGGAGCAAGGTTTAATTTTGTCCTCCAAAAACCTGCTTCCAGAAAATAGCTATACATATGTTAGTGAAGCATGGGAGACCAGGTCGTGGCTTGATCATGCAATCTCTAGCTCTGACTTTCATGACTCTATCTCAGAAATGGCCATAAGATACGACATTACGGATGACGACCACATACCTATAGAATTAACCTGACAAGCGCGATATAGACCTAGGTGCTAGGGTAGTTATTTGTGCATTTCTAGCCCTGGATTCTGACAGAATTCGTTATATTTACAATATAAACCATTATTTGTTTTCGGTATGCTTTTATTTTACATATATGATGTATATATGAACCTTCAAGAGTGCTAAAATAAGTGGGAAAAGCATTTGGGTGGTGAAAAACGAAGATATTGGCCACCCGGTCATAATCTCAGGCGAGAGAGAGCCACAGGCAGCCCTCCCCTCTCGCTGTCTGGGAGTCAACTGAGACGAGCGGGGCGGTGTGTGCCGGTGTCTGGGTGTTGCATAACGATCTTTTATGCAACCCACTTGTGCTACATTATCGCGGGAGAGAAAAATAACCGATAAATGATGATAATAAGTGGATAAATAGGTGATAATTGAGGAGGGGGGGGAGGGGGAATAGGGGGGGGAAGGAGGGGAGGGGAGGGGTGAGAAACACATGGATGAGTACTAGAGGGGAATTATCTCACCTAGAGACAAAATCCTTTGTTTTGATAGGGCCTTTTTTTTTTTGGAAGGCTTTTTTTATGGTCTTGCTTCCGTGAGGCCTATCGCGTTCCCTATAGGAAGCCTTCCGTGAGGCCTATCGCGCTTGCCGGGTTAACAATCCAAATTAATAAAGCACCGGAAATAACAGAAACTAGCAATAGCATCAAGGCAAAAGTTCCATGGAATGTAATCTCAAATGAAGAGTGCCAAATGTACTGTGATAAAACCAAGGACTTATTAAATAGGGTGCAATATGATGGTAATGGTGTAGCACAATGCAGGGATCCAAAATGTAGTGATGCACAACACAGAAAGGACATTATTACATTTTACAATAGTATAATAGATTCTTTATCAAAAGCGGGGGAAAGTATTTTTAATAGCCGTAAATATAAGTCCTCATTCAATAAGCCAGGTTGGCAAGACTATGTGGCTGACCTGTATCAGGCCTCCAGAGATGCTAGGTCTCATTGGCTTGAAGTAGGTCAGCCTAGACAGGGGCCTATATTTGAACTTCACAAAAGAGCAAAGGCTAGGACCAAATATGCCATTAGATTTATTAAGCAAAATGAAAACCAATTAAGGAAGGAAGCCCTTGCAAAGAGTCTGGCAGAAAAGGATACTAACTGTTTTTGGAAGGACATCAGATCCATGCAAAATTGTAACACACCATTACCTGTCAGTGTTGAGGGGGTTACGGGTGAAGAGAACATTGCTGACTTATGGAAAACTCATTGGAACTACTTAACAGTGTAAACCAAAGGTCTACTAATGGTGCAATTCAATATGTGAAAGATAGTAATTATGAAGACATTAA
The DNA here is from genome assembly GCA_032716605.1 of Paralithodes platypus. Taxonomy (NCBI): domain Eukaryota; kingdom Metazoa; phylum Arthropoda; class Malacostraca; order Decapoda; family Lithodidae; genus Paralithodes; species Paralithodes platypus. The sequence continues at coordinate 14,461,239 of CM064481.1, forward strand.
AGTGACTGAAAGTGATCTTGAGAATGCCATAAGAAAACTTAACCTAAATAAAGCTTGTGGGCTGGATGGTATATATGCAGAACATCTTAAATATGCAGATAAGTTGTTAATAGATAAACTTAGTTCTTGCATCACCAGTCTATTTACGCATGGTGTCCTGCCGGAGTCTATGATATCCGTAATACTTGTTCCTGTCATTAAAGATAAATCAGGTAAAATTACAGCAAAAGACAACTACCGCCCAGTAGCACTTGCTAGTGTGGTGAGTAAGGTAGTTGAAATGATAATGCTAGAAAAAATGCATATATTGTCACCAGCAGCAATCAGTTTGGCTTTAAGAAAAATCACGGCACAGACCAATGCATATATGTGCTGAAAGAAGTGATTGATACATACAACAAACTAAATAGCTCAATTTTCTCTTGTTTTCTTGATGCAAGTAAGGCTTTTGATAGGGTGTGTCACAAAACCTTATTTGAAAAATTAGTTAACAGGGGAGTGCCTAGCTATATTGTTAGGATACTTATTTTCTGGTATGCTAATCAAAAAATGTGTGTAAGATGGGGCAACATCCTGTCAGGCTCTTTCGCCGTAACCAATGGTGTTAGGCAGGGGGGGATATTGTCTCCGTATCTTTTCAACGTCTACATGGATGATCTTAGTCTGGAGCTGAACAAGACTCGCACTGGGTGCTGTATTGGCAGCACCATTGTAAATCATCTCATGTATGCTGATGACCTAGCCTTAATCGCGCCCTCTGGAGCAGGACTGGATAAATTATTAAGAGTATGTGAAAAATTTGGAATCGAACATTCAGTCAAATTTAATCCTATAAAGAGCAATATCATAATATTTAAATCTAACCTTCTATTGAAATCAAAGCTACCTAAATTCCATTTGTATGAAGAAATTATAGAAGAAGTAAGTAAAGTAAAGTATCTAGGACACTATATTTCATGTGATCGCTCAGATGATGAGGATATGGGTCGTCAGCGAAGGCAACTTTACATGCAGGGAAATTCAATATTAAGAAAATTTCATATGTGCACATGGGATACAAAAATAACATTGTTCAACTCCTACTGCTCACCAATGTATACAGCACAACTATGGTGGAACTATAAGAAAATGACAGTGAATAGACTAAGTATCTCATATCACAATATCATGAAAATGTTTCTGGGGCTCTCAAAATATGAGAGTACAAGTACGCTATGTGCCTATATGAACTTACACTGTTACAAATCACTCATTAGAAAGCTAACATATAAATTCATTCAGCGCCTTAACACTTCTGAGAACAGGATCATTAAAATGCTACAAACTCCAAGCATAGTGTACACCTCCAGGATCCAGGCACACTGGAGGAAGTTGCTCTATATTTAACCTTAAGTAATGATTTCAGGTCTGCTACTCTACAGAATTAGCATACCGGTACTGATCCTCATAGTGCAGTACAGTACCGATATTCCTATACTGTACTGTAGCAACATACTGTACCGGAAGCTAAATGATGTGAGGCATGGTACTGTACACAATTAGGACAGTGGTTTTGGTAACACAGTAGTTTGATGACCACTGTTTTTGGTTGAGGCAGTGCTGTGAACTAAATGATAGCAAGCTGGGTATTATTTAATTTCTTTTTATTTTATGTAGCCTATGTACAGTAGCTTATATATATTTATATATATTTATGTTACTGTAAGGTATATATGGACCCCAGTATGGTCCCCTCTGTACTGTGTGAGTCTGAAATAAAGTATTATTATTATTATATTATTATTATTACTACTAAGGAAAAATAAATATATAATATATACAGTATATGGAAAACATGTAAATTTATAGAATCATGCCCAATCGCTTAGGAATTGAGAACAATACAAAACAAAATCCCATGGAAAATCCAGTACAATAACATCCTCATCATCAGCAGGGGGGGATGGATTAGTTAGGGTCACCTTTAGTCTTGGTGAAGGTCTGGTTTATTGGTAGGGGTGGTGGTGGTGGTTGTGGCTTTGACCTTGGGGGTTCGCTTTCACTTTGGAAGGGAGGGGTGGATATACCGTTAGGTCTGCCGTTAGGAATGTGGGTCTGGGTGAGAGCTGGCCCGGGGCCAGTTTTGGAGGGTGGTTTGAAGGGTTGCGGTCGGGGGTAGTGATAGGGGGGGGGGGGGGGGGGTAAAGGTGAAACGGGCAGGTCGAGTCGGGGTTGTTGTTGCGGAAGAGGTTGGTGCTGGGGAGGGGTTGAATTGTGTAGAGAGTTGTGGTCGCAAGTGGGGTTGTGGGAAGGGTGAGTAAGGCTGGAGGTTGAGAGGTTACGATGATCGGGTGGTTTGGAGGGTTGGAGTGTGGGGATTTGATAGGGAGATGGTGGGGGGCGGGTCTGGGCAGGCAGGGTTGTGGTTTGAGAGGGGTTGAATTTGGACTGATTTTATTGTCGGGAGAGACGTGGATGGGATTTTGAGGAGTGGTTGAGGTTGAGAGGTTGATTATGTTGTTTGGGGTGAGAGAGAGAGTAGTATTTTGGGGCTTAGTCAAGGTGGAAAAAGTTTTTGTGGTTGGGTTTGGATGGGCGTGGTATTTTGTCGAGCGGGATCTTTGGGGGTGGAATTTGGGGCGGATGGGGTAACGGTGAAGAGGGGGTTAAGGTAGGGGGGGAAGGGAAGGTAGGGGTTATGCACGGCGGTGATTTTGAGTTCTGAATGGGGTCCACGAGTTTGAGGAGTTTGTTGCAGGTGATAACGGAGATGGGTGGTGAGGATGGGAGAGGTGGGGTGGAGCAGGTACTTTCTGGCAAGGGTGGAACGGATTTGGTGGAGGAAGTCTGGTGGATAGGGTGGAGAGTGAGGTTAGGTGTGGAAGGTGAGGGAAAGGATAAAGGGAGGTGAGGTGACCTTTGGTTCGCAGGTGGTTGAGGGATCAGGGCAGGGGTTCGATAGTGTGGCTTCAACATTTCCCTGATGGTATGGATGTCCTGTCGGAAGGTTGTCTGGCCGTGGATGAGGAAATGATGCCAGATGTACAAGGGAAGGATCTTGAATAATGCTTGGAGAATTTGTTGCTCTTGTCGTTCCTTTGTTTGGTCGTTATTCGCATTTCTTACACATCTATCTAGGTTGGTAAGAGTGGCGTCTAGATTTCCGTTATACGGGATTTCGTCGAGATTTGCGGTTGGGGCGACGAGGGAACTCAAAGGTGGGGTGGCAGCATGGTGGGAAACAGGGTGGGGGTTGGGTGTAGATATGGCAGCAGAAGGAGGTTTGTGGTTATTCTTAAGTGATGGAGGATGCGAGGTGGGGGAGCGTTTATGATTAGGTGTTTTGCTGTGTAAAATGGTGGGGTTGTTGAGAGTGGATGGAGTTGGTGCTGGTTTCTTTTGATTTCGGTGGCTGGGATATGATGAATGGAATGGGCGGATTGAATGTATGTATTGGGGTGTGGAAATTTGAGATGCAGGGGAAGGAAAATGTTTAGAGGTTGAGGAGGGGTTGGATGAGGTAGAGAGATGGAAGCGTGTTCTTTTATGTGGGGGAAAATGTGAGGGGGGTGGTGGGGTGGCGTCGCGGAGTGACGTCATGTACAGTGGTGGAGGAGAGGGAGGTGAGGGAGGAGGAGCTTTATTCTGATTCTTTCTGGGTGGGCGTGAAAAACGTGCAGTTGATTTCTGAGGGGGGGAATTTTTGATGACAGCTAGGGTGTTGGTCTTGGGTTGGGCCGCTAAAAACTTTCATATGGTGATTAGATCTTTAGGGAAATCAACGGGGTCATGCACAGTGAAGTGTTGTAGGATGGAAAGGGATAACACTTGCACGAGGTAGACAAAGAGAATTTGATTTTGTTGCTCCACGGGAAGAGCAGGGAATGCAGCTCTTACTTGCTGGCGAATGGAGGCAACTGTGGCGTATAAATCGCCTTCGAACTTTATGTCGTTAATTTTTGCAAAGGCGACGAAAATACCTAGTGATGGCCTAATGGCATCGATTACAATGGGTCTAAATTGATCCCAGGTGAGTTCAGGGGTTACCTGTGGGGCAACGAGGGAAACGGCTTTTCCCAAGTGCGTTAAGAGGGCGGCTATTTTTGCACGGTCCGTGTTATACGCCAAATCTAGCACTGGTTTCACAATGTCCATGTATGTTTCTATGTCGTAGGTCTTCCCATCGTATTTCGGAATGGGAATGTGAAAATAGGCTGCCATTTTTCGATGTTACCATGCCTCTACTGCTTCAAAAAAATGCAATGCAATGAAATCTATCTGAATCAAGAACCTCCGCTGCCGCCAATGTTATGCCCTGATTGTATACAGGATTAACTTGGTATAGGTGAGTTCTGCAAGACTGGGTTATTGGATTTCTTGCAAAATACATAAATAGAATCAACAGAGGACATAGATAATCTCAGATAAATGGTTTGTAATACAGCTTTATTCTCAATAACACTCAGGTAGAAGGTACGTAATAGAATTCCACGAACAATAGAGGTTGGAGCACTCAGGTAGGTTATTGAACTTATTACAATCTCCCAGCACTTATCGCGGATTTGGATAGAGACATACTTCCCACTTCCAACGTTCAGGCATTATTCTTCTGATCACATTGCTTTATGATACGTAGGGTACATGAATCACACAGGTTAGGTATTTCGCTTTGTTAACTCTCTCTGGTAATATGACTCTTAATCAAGGATGAAAGTATAAGTAATGTGGTTATTGCCCAAGAATTAACATAAAGGGATAACTGTAACTAGTTGCACTGGTCTAGGATGTTCACTTGTCTAGGTGATACTTCGGACCGAAAATATCAGTGAGGGCGAATCAGGTTAAACCTGATGGCAAGAATAATTACGGGAGTCAGTTCGCCTAAGCTAAATTTCACTGATATATATTAATGTGTACTAGCATAATCACTTATTTCTTATCATCAGAGAACGTTGAGACACAATCGAATACACTGGATGGTTGATAGTTAATAGCACTGTAACACTGGTATTCTGTGAAGTAACACTGTGATGGAGTTTACCTGGTTATCTTGCGTTAGTGATGTTGGGGGTTAACAGTAGCTCTGGGGCCGTCCAAACTGTCCGGCAGTGTAGAGAAGGTTTGCAGATGGGCTTCTTGCGGTGGTTGTGCACCTTTTTGGCAACAATTGCTGATGGGTTAACCCTTAAAAAGCGGCTCACCACATAAGTCGTATTTAATAAAGCTGGACTATGTGGCGGCGCTCGACATAGGTCGAGTGGCAATTTCAGCACGTAATGTTGCTGAGAGAGAGAGACAAGTGGTGGCAGGAGACTAGCGAGCGTATGACTGTTCCAGACCACCGCGGCGAACCTACTGACACGAATCTCAGCTCCCTCCTCCCTCTCTCACTCGCTATATACGGAATTGTATCGGGAAAGTGGCTAATTACCTGCTTTTTGCACTCGCGTGGCACGGTTATTGCAAGAAAACTAGCCATCATAAAAGGATCGTTATGGTGTCATTCGAAAGCTCTGTTTATGCCCTTTCAGGGATAGATACTTGTTTTACGTTCTGGGTCTTATTTAGGCATGAAAATGATCACGTAAACAGCCCTATTTTGGCTAAAAACACCCCGCTGGGCGGTACATATAAATAAACCGCATAGGCCGCTAAAGAAGGGTTAAGACAGTCGATTGTTGCCAAGGAATTATTCTTGCCGAGTCCTCACTCAAGAGTTTCTTGCATAATCCCTTCTAACATAAAAAGATCTTTCTGCCTTAGATCAGTTATGAGTTATGATCGTTCGTAGCTCAAGTAGCGGAGGGTGCACTATCAGAAGTTAATGAAACAATCAATAATTTGTGAATTTGTTGTCTACCAATATAATATTACTGCCGGTAGTCCCGATCGCAATAAAATATTCGTAGAGGGTTAAATCACTTCCTCACAGAGTTGCACAGATTACGGAACGCCGAACTATCGTGAATCTTGAGGGGGGGAGGGAAGACTAGACGCCAACGCAGTCTGGCCAGCCGTTGCTTTTGGGCTTTAATATTCAACTGCCCGCCTGTTGTCTCTGGGTCTTATTTATAGGCAGGTCAAGGAAGCTTTAGGAATGTTCTAGAAGTATTGGATGTCAATGCTATGAAGTAGTTAATTTATTCTGGTGAACTTAGGGGGTTAGGGAGGGGGTCTTTAATGTGGCAGTAAGTAACTAATTGTGATCTGATTTATGATCATGGATATCTTAACTCTAGTATGAGGTACTAGTAGAGTTATTTAGGCAGATTTGGTGAAGTTTCATAGGGACTACTTTACTGGCGCACTACGTGAATAGGCTGGGAGGTATTATTCATCAATTCACCTAAATATCCTTCTCTGGTCTAGCTGACATGCTATTCTTAATCAAGGATGTGATAAGGAAGATTTTGGTTTTGGATAAGGATGGGATAGGATGGTATTTGGATAGGTATTTAGAGGGTTAGTTCATCACCTGTTGGAAATTCACCTGGTGACTGGCAAGAAGTTGTTGGCTACGTGTGGGTCATGGTGAACGTCCGCGGGGGTTGGGGGTGTCCCTTTGGGGTGGGGGGCATGCCACTCCTTAAATATGTATATATGGGATTCTCTACGCTAATGGGGTTTTCTTATGATGTGGTGGTGTCAAGAGTGATACTCCTAGGGAGGGTTGATCCTGGGTTCTAGTTTTTACTTACTAGGATTACTCATGGGGCTCATAATAGTAGTTTTCTTGAAAATGCAAGTCAGGCGGAACTGTCGACTTCTTAGGGGTGAGAGGTTGGCTGCTGTAGCCTCGCGCCGTCCGCCCTCCTGGTTCAGGTTGTGAGTTGGGCTAGTAAGTTAGAGGGTAGTAAATGGGGTTACAAGAATGAGTCTTTATCTGCTATTTATTGGGGTGAGGAAATGAACGGGATCGGCATGTTAGAACGTTCGTCTGGGCATCTTTACAGGGGGGGGGTTTTATATTGGAAAGCGGGTGGTCTGAGGCTATGCGCCGCGCCGCTCGTGACCTAGGGTCGTGACCCTTAATGCGCTGGACATAGGGGTGGCATTCCCCTACGATCGAACAGGTAGGGTGGCGTGTGCAGCCGGACGTGAAGGAACAAAAGACAGGGTGACCCACAAAACAGATGACCACTGAGCATAGGGTCACAAAGCAAAACAGAGTAGTGTGGATTGTGGATATGGAGGAGGTGATTGGAAGACGTATAACAATTGTGGAAAAGTAAATGGAAGAGAGGAACAAAATGGCGGATAAAAGATAATTAACCTAAGGATTGAATACATGCATAAACGACGGCATATTAAGACGTCGTCCTAATAAGATGATGAAAACCAGTTTGGTATGCACTTGGCACAATACGACACAAGGACAGTGCCGCTATGTCGTATCAATACTGGTGGCATACTCCGGTTAATATTATATATACACTTAGTTACTAGAAGAACAAGGCAAGGGGGGCGAATGAGCACGGGGGTACATATATCTATACTCGTCATGGAGAGAGAGATACGAGGTAGCTTTCCTGCATCTCTCCTGATAATCGTCTGCAGATTGGTCATAGCGAGTTTATCCGAATTAACGGGCCTAAATCAATACAATAACTGGCATAGGGTTATCGGGTGTATAGAGTCGTGGTTAAAGGTTGTTACATAACTCGTAATTAACTTATCTAAATCAACAGGCATAAATCAATACAAGAACTGGCAAGGGACACAATTTGACAGACGAACAATGCAACGTGAGGTTATGTATAGCTAACTGCTAAAAATGGGGGAACGAAGATAGGTGTCTTCTCTTTTTACAAGTTCCCTAAATTATGTTAACATTAGGGAGTTGGTACATCAATAAAATAGCAATGTGGATCTCAGTGAGTTATGGGGCTGTCTAGTGTAATTTCCTAATTAATCTCGGAATTACTCCTAGGTATTTTGTCTAGTGAAATGGAGGTGGTAATAGGAAGGTTGGGAATATATATAGTTAGTGGATAAAACAACGGGAGGTTAGAGACATAGAATTGCTAGAATTGGGGGGGACTATGATTGTTATATAACTAAATACAGGGCTGACGTAATCACGATCTGATTTGGTGTGAAATGGAAGCTAAGGTGTCTTAGATCGCCTCGAACCTACACAATGAAAGTATTATAGCCTGTATGGTGGTTACATAATTAAATACATACTTAGGTGGTACATCAAGAATATCAGTGAGTAAAGTATTGTGGTTTGTATATTAGAAGACTGTGATTGAGAGACGTATAATATGTGGAATGAATTGGGAGAAAGAGAGAGACCCAATCGGGGATGGAAAAGGGACCTGGGATCTCGTTGGGGATGGGGGTTTCTCTCTCAGGATTTTCGTTCCTGTGGCTCGTTAGGGGTGGAGGTTTCGCTCTCAGGTTTTTCGTTCCTGTGGTATTTTAGTTAGGTTAGGTTAATGTTTTATAGATGATTTATGCTGTATGTCGGTAGTGGTACGCCCACTACTCCTAATCTTACCGTAGCCTGGTCACCAATTTGACCCTGGCTTCGCCTGTCTCGACTCTTATGTATTCCCTCAAAAACAAAATACCTGTATGTATAAGTTCAGAATAGTGAATCCTATACAGATCACTTAGTAGGTACCGAGTACTGTATACTTTATGGGGTTATTTACCACAGCTGCACCAATTTGCCCCAAGTTTTCATACTGTTCAGTTCTGCTACATGAAAAGTGCCAGGTTTTAATCCAGTACCATTCAGTGGCAGTGCAGCAATATCATAAAGTTTCGGGTTTCAAGTTAATAGTAATGTGATCACCCCCTTTGACTAGGCTAATATAGAAAACCATTTATTTTCAATACTTATTCTGCATCAAATTGACACCTGCCCTGTCTACAGTACTATACGGTACCAAAAACAGAAAGTCTAGTAGGCAGGTTTACTTTTATAAATGACTAAATATATGATGCTTGGACAATTATAGGTACCGCATAAAGAATGAACAATATATTTCACATAATTTATTGCAATTCTTACATACATAGGTAGGCTACCCATTATAATATTGTATCATCTAATCACAACTCCTGTTGTATGCTTCCATATGGATAGGTCCTTAACCTCTTAAGTGCGATGGGGGTAATTAGACACCTCTGCCTGTGCGCATGTATTTGAGCTGTTTCCATTACTAAAATATTAATTTTACCATAAATAGCATTAATACTTATCCATATGCGCCTATTATAGGTTGATTATAAAGGTATTAACCTGTTACAACAATAAAACGAGTGAAAACAGTGTTTGGATGGTCAAAATCGGCGATACAGGCCGCGAGTTACATAATATATGGGTGAGGCAACCTCCTTTTCCGCCAATTTCCCCCAAGGCCACTGAGACACTGTCGATCGATACTCTCTCTCTCTTGCACTCGCTTGCTAACAGTGATGACAATGCCCTGCTTGCAACTCGCTAATGTTAGCACGAAAATATACCTCATAATAAGGGAATAACAGGGAAAATAGGTGATAACTGAAGGAGGGGAGGTAGAGGAGTGATATTTTGCAAGGCCCAGGGGCAAATGTTTTTTTTTTTTTTTTTTTCGATGTTTAAAATTGATTTTTTTTTTCTCTGACTCTTAAGGGTCTTCCCGCAGTCCGCCGGGGGAACTCTTAAGAGTCTTCCAGCAGTTCCCGGGTTAAGACCGCTTCATCAGATTTTATTTGCCCAATTAGCCTACTACCCAGGTAAGAAAATTTACGACATTACATTATACTTGCTGGTATTTTTGGCTTGGAATCCTCATTTGGTGACCATTATTATCTATCTATTTGAGGCATAGGCCTATTTCCTGAAATAAGTCTTGCAATTGACGAGGATGGGTGTGAATGGGATATGCCGTGTGTGGGCCAGTCAGCTCTGCAGACTCGTTATCTTATGTTCATTTATGGAAGTATTTCAAGTAGGCCTAGGCCTAGCCCAATCAGGGAGAACATGTTAGTCCCTATTTATAGCCTACTTTAGTAGGGTAGGCTGGTTAGGCCTATATTTTTAATCCAATAGGCCTAGCCTATGTTAAAATAGCCAACAATAGGGTACCTAGGTTAGCAAGTCCCAGATATTGAAAGAAAAAGTGGTAAAAATTGAAGAGACCTCGGACAGCCTCTTAACCTCTCCGCGGCGCACAGGGGGTTTTCTACAGGGTAAGACTGTGCGCACCTATGATGATTTTGGGACCTATTGCCAATTTCGATAAAAAGTACATCATCGTGTAGGGAATGTTTGCGTGCATCGGCCCATATATATTTGACCCCCCAAAAAATGTCCTGGGGGGGTAGGGGAACGGTCCGTAGTTGAAAAATGTGGAGCGAATGGCACCGCGCGGCTAGATTGTCATCGAGCGGCGAGATTTCCCTGCCGAATATTTACGCGCGCAGGGGATAGAAGGAGAGGGAGGAGGGGGTGGGTTACCGCGTATTATCACGTATATCTCCTTTTTCGAGCCCTTTTAGGCTATTTAGAGTATGTATACATGTGTAGGGCACCCATATAACAATGAATATGCCTCATAGTGACCAAAAATTGCAATATATAAGGGAATTATAAGAGAATATTTAGGCGGGAATGAAGATGTGTTGGAGGTTTGGCGGCAATTTATGAGCTGAGAGTGTGGTTTACGCCATACATATCACGTATATCTTGTACGTAGAGCACTGTCACGCTATAATACAGACTTGTACGTATGTATACGTGCCATATATCAAAATATATACCGCATATAAACCAATTCATGCGATATTTACGCACATTATCAATGAGTTTCTATGCGTGAACCAAGGTGTGAGTGAGTTGTGGTGGGAATGAAAGGGGGAGAGGGTGTGTTACGCCATAAATATCACGTCAATCTTGTATTTAGAGCACTCTCATGCTATAATAAAGACGTGTACATATGTAGGCGTCCCATATAACAAGGAATATACCGCATATAGCCCAATTGATGCGATATTTACGCAAATTGTGAATGTGTTTCTAGCAGACGGAAGCCTGAAAGGGGGGGTTGGGGGTGGGTGGGTGGGAGGGAGGCATGCAGGGGTGCAGTGAGTGAGTGAGTCGTGGAGAGATGGAAGTCAGGCAGATCTCTAGATAGATAACCAGCTTAGTGATAATTGTGGAGGCGCCCCAGGCGTATTGATGTTTGGTATTTTGACCCTTATGTCTACCAGATGGCTGGTGTTCGTTGCCATCAACAGGTCTACAATAACATGAGTCAGGAATGGAGAGAGAGAGAGAGAGAGAGAGAAACTGAGACATGCGTATGTCGTACATATAAATGGACTTCAGAATTGCATTTTTATGCAAGCAGACATTGCATTTTAGACACATGTGAAGTACCACAGAAACATGTAGGCCATTGACTGTAAATAAAGTACTATATTTATAGACCACCAGCGACGGTGCTGAGTCAACACAGGCAGATTGCCTGTTGTGATAGAGGGCTAAATATAGACTGGTGTCTCCTTACACCTGCGAAAGGGTAGATTGCCACCAGAGAAACGTTTACTTATTTATTTCGAAGTAATATGCAATCTAAATGTATATTCGAGACCTACTGCAATTATTTGTATGACAGTCATGACTATGTATAATCCAATATACGCGCGTAGGCGAGACATAAGAAAGCTGGTTGAGCAATTTTCGACACCCACACAGTTATTATTCATTTTTATTTACAATATTATACAATACAAATGTATTTGTGAAGAGTATTTTATCCATTATTGTATTTATACCAATTTTGTTCCCAGACAGAGCTGCTGTAGCTGGAGAATCAAGGAGCGGCAAGGGTCACCTCGTGACCGCCTGACCGTGTGAAAATGAGTGGAGTCACACTGAGAGGGGCAATTTTGCTGAGTGTTTGGGCAATTTTTGACAGAATAAAGTTATATAATTACTAATTCTTGACAGAGACAAACTATTATAAACCTTGGCATGATATAATTGATAATCCCATCAATTTACAAACGTAAATTGGTGGGATAATTCATTTTTGTTTGTATATTGTCATTTCGATTGTAGACACGAAGTTTTGAGTGATATTTGGTATGAGCTCCTGTGGCATGGTTGGTAAGGTCGCGGACTGGAAAACTCAAAGTGTCGTAGGGTAGTGGGATCGAATCCAGGAGGGGGTTATGGGGAAGGTTTTATATTGTCTAGAAAATTTTGTATAAATTTTTTTTTTTACAAGATCATGCCATTGTATTCAAACAATATGAAATATTCATAGAATATATCATATTGTAAGAATACAATGACATGACCTTGTTTTCTTTTTTTCTTTTTTATTGTTTTATTTTATTATCATAGTAGGTTTGACATGATTTATTGAAACATATTTATTTTTGTACAATTCATTTGAGGTAAGAAAATAATTATATACACATTACTTAGGCTAATAACAAACATATATATTGATATACTAAAAAAATAAGGCATATTACATGTAAATCTTTGAAACTTATAAACTAAATAATGAAACATACAATTATATAATGTAAAAGCTATATCACAGGGACATCTTTGGAACTTATACATTATATAATATATATGTTACATTATGAGGTAGCGTGATCAATTAGGTCAGGTCAGGTAAGGTAGGGCGCGAGTCCAGGGCAGGGCAGGGCAGGAGGCGAGTCCAGGGCAGGGCACGGGGCGAGTCCAGGGCAGGGCAGGGCAGGGGCCGACACTCAGTAGTTCTTGAAGGTGTGGTAGTCCCTGAAGCAGTCACCCAGGCAGAGTGCAACTTTGCACTCGGCGCACATTGAGGTGACTCTTTTGGTTACATGGGGTTTCCTCACACTGGAGCTGCAGACGGTGCACTGCACCTGCCTGTGACGAGTGCCAATCAGCTCGGTGTTGGTTGTGTAGTGTCTTTCGACACCCAGCTGGATGCGGTCAGGAACGTGATCCCCACGCCATGCCGTACGTCTGTGAGTGGTGGTGCCATACTTCTCCAGGAGTTGGTAGGAGACGTTGTACACGAACTCCCGGAATTTCAGCTTCTGGTTTGGGGCCATATCCTTCTTCACCAACCACAAGTTGTAGGCGTTCAGCATCGTTATGTCAACTAGGTGGAGGAAGAGCTTGTGATACCACTTCACAGTCTTCCTCAGACACTCAACACCTGACAGCTGACAGTCAGACTTGTCCACCAGGCGCATGTTTTTGGTGTAGTCCACTACCATGTCGGGCTTGTAGATTGTCTTCCTGGTTCGGTAGTGGATTTTGCCAGAATCCACCTGGGCACCTGTGTGGACGGTGGAAAGCAGGTGGACGTCTCGCTTATCCTTCCACTTCAGGGCTATCAGTTTCCCACACTTCTCGAGCTGCTTGTATTTCTGCCCCTTTCGTCGCCTTCTTCGCACATGCCTCTCGCGGTGTTCCTGGGCCAGGTCGTCTTCTGAAGGTGTGTCACTGGAGGAGGCATCTGTGAGAGGAATGACATCACCTGTGAACTTTGGCATAAACTTTCTTGTCTTTCTGACAGTCCCACATGACCCCGTTTGGTTGTCATAAAGAAACTGGCAGAGAGCAGGAGAAGTATACCAGTTGTCAGTGTAGATGATGTGGCCTTTGCCCAGGTAAGGTGCCAACATTTTCCTGACGATGGCACCTGACATGCCCATGGGGTCATTGGCAGCGGCTTTCGGTACGTCAATGTCAGTTCCTGTATACACGATCATGTCAAGCACTATTCCAGTTTCACAGTCGCACAACACGAAGAGCTTGATTCCGAACCTATGCCTCTTCAAGGGGATATACTGCTTGAAAACAAGACGTCCTTTGAAGAGCACGAGCGACTCATCAATCACCAAATTGAGGAAGGGGTAAAAGTATTTCCTATACCTCTCCAACAACATGGTGAACACATCCCGAACTTTCCATATCCTGTCAATCCTGTTAGGATTTTCGTTGTCTGCAAAGTGCATAAATCTTAGCAGCAACAAAAATCTGTCACGAGTCATGAACTTATTGAAAGTTGGGGTGGCGATGAGAGGGTCGTGCTTCCAGTAGTGTTGCAACACATGCTTCTTGATCAGAGGCATGAGGAACAACAAGGCAAAGAACGTCAGAAATTCTGCCACAGTCGTATCCACCCAGCCTCGTATTCTCGCTTTTGGAGAAAGGACGTCCAATCTGCCAAACACCCACCTGTAGTAGGCGTTTGTTTGGGCAACGATGTACGTCATTACCTCCATGTCGAAAAAAGCTAGGAAGAAGTCGCTTTCGTTCGCTTGATCATCACAGGGCCAGTCGTCAGTTGTTCCTGACGTCCCAGGATTGAACTGGGGCACGTCAGGTACAAAATTGACCCCGTCAGACCAATCGAACGAAGGCATGCCAGGGATCGGAATGTCGTCTGCGTCTGCTTCTGCGTCTGAAATATCGCTTCCATGGTCGCGATACAGCACTTCATCATCATTACCCTCCTCTTCACTTGACAGACGATGCCCTTCCTCGTTTTCGTCACCGACGTCGGACTCACTCCCACTGTCCACTCCCAAATCCCCCCACCCTTGGTCCCGTGCTAGGGCTTCGTCGTCGAAACCCGGGCTGCCAATGTCCTGCGAATCACCATCAAACAGCAGGGCGGCATACTTAGATGGTGTAAGAGTTTTCCGGGTCACTTTGGCACGTGCGGGAGTCTTATGGACAGGGACAGCAGAGGTGGTGGCAGGGGCGGCGGCAGGGGCGGCGGCGGCAGGGGCGGCGGCGGCAGGGGCAGCAGTGGTGCGTGGCCTTGATGGCAAGATGATGGTGGTGCCTGTCGCCCTTCTCTCTGTTCCTTGGGCAGGGGCGGCATGGGCGGCAGGGGCAACAGGGGCAGCAGGGCAGGCAGGGACACCAGGGCCAGCAGTCGATTTCCCTCTACCTTTCCCCTTCCCCTTCCCTGTTCCTTGGGCAGGGGCGGCAGGGGCGGCAGGGGCGGCAGGGGCAGCAGGGGCGGCAGGGGCAGCAGGGCCGGCAGGGACACCAGGGCCAGCAGTCGCTTTCCCAGTCGCTTTCCCTCTCCCTTTCCCCTTCCCCTTCCCTGTTCCTTGGGCAGGGGCGGCAGGGGCGGCAGGGGCAGCAGGGGCGGCAGGGGCAGCAGGGGCGGCAGGGGCAGCCGGGCCAGGGGCGGCTGGTGGTGTTGGTGGTGGTAGGGGCACTGTGGCTGGCGTACGGGTTCTTTTCCCTACGCCCGTGCCTTTCATTTTTCCTGCCCCCGCAGGTAATGCAGCCCTAGGGCGGCCTCCTGCGTCGCTGGTACCGGTGGCAGGGGTGGCAGGGGTGGCAGTGGTGGCAGTGGTGGTGGTAGTGGTTGTTGCAGTGGCCTGGGTCGTGGTGGCAGTGTCCCGAAAGACCAATGACCTCTGTGCCATTGCCCTGCTTGCACGTGTTTTACGTGCTTTTGGTGCTGGTGATTCGTCCTCTGAGCTGTAGGGCGTGTCGTACTGGTAGCTAGGGTCTTTGGCAGCCACCCTCTGCCTTCCACAGCGGCTAACACCACCAGAAGGAGGGCTGGTTGTGTCATCAGGGAGCGAGCGTGAGGGACGTGTAGGCTCCATGACTAGTGCGTGGTTACTGGCGCGGTGGTGCTTGCACGAGTGCGGGGCGAGCGTTTGGCGGGGTGGTATCGAGAGTTGACATGTAGTACTATACCCACACCAATTTTCAGCCGCCTGGCTATAAACGCGCGGTTTTGGTACGTGTTCAAAGTCTCTGCTCTTAAGAGTCTCCCCGCAGTGCGCCGGGGGAACTCTTAAGAGTCTCCCCGCAGCTCCCGGGTTAACTAGGCCTAGGCTAGGCATATAATTATGTTTTGTTAGGTTAGGTAAAAAGGCTGTCCAAGGTCTCTTCAATTTTTACCACTTTTTCTTTCAATATCTGGGACTTGTTAACCTAGGTACCCTATTGTTGGCTATTTTAACATAGGCTAGGCCTATTGGATTAAAAAATATAGGCCTAGCCTAGCCTACCCTACTAAAGTAGGCTATAGCCTAATGGGGACTAACATGTTCTCCCTGATTGGGCTAGGCCTAGGCCTACTTTAAATACTTCCATAAATGAACATATATAACTAGTCTGCAGAGCTGACAGGCCCACACACGGCAGATCCCATTCACACCCATCCTCGTCAATTGCAAGACTTATTTCAGGAAATATGCCTCAAATAGATAGATAATAATAGTCACCAAATGAGGATTCCAAGCCAAAAATACAAGCAAGTATAATGGAATGTCGTGAATTTCCTTACCTGGGTAGTAATTGGGCGAATAAAATCTGATGAAGCGATCTACAAGTTGTCAAGGCTGGCCGACATAGGCCTCGGGTGAAGGTGCCTGTACAAAGGCTCCTGTCAAGTTCAACATCGTCATTGAAGAATACCGTCCAACTCGGCCCATCAAATACCAACTCGGCCCATTATATACCAACTCGGCCCACATGGCCCATTACCAACTCGGCCCATTAAATACCAACTCGGACCACATGGCATAATGCCTTTGCTTATGGTCTTTATTCTAAGCTACTCTACTAATCGTAGGCTAAATAAACAGACTACTGTATAACAAATTAGTTTAGGAAGGACCTGTAGCATTCAAACATGGACAGCTAGCAATGTGGTGAGACACTGCTTTTAAAACAACTTTATTATTACAGGAGTCAGATGTAGTTGACTCAACTCATTGTATCATTAATTTTCTTTGAATCCTTGCTTTATCATTGGTGCGCCTACTTATAGGCTATTGACTCAAACCAATAAAGTAATTAATTTAGTGCGTTTCCTTTACCACCACTATCTCCGATAGACTGGAAAAGGTGTCGTATTACACCCTTAAGGGTGTCGAATATCAAACCATCTCAAACCTGCTTTTCCACAGGTTTGAGGAAGTGAAGAACTGGTTTGAAGTCAATCGGATTCGGGCTTAAGGTATATATCTGTAAGCAAGTCATCATATTTCATTGGCGAGTGTTAAACAAATCTATCTATCTAAATGTAGTCTTAAATTAGCCCAAACATACGCCAAAGTAAAGATATTCATGATCATTCTAAATTGGGCTTCTGTGTATTTCCTCTTTAACCTCTGAAGTACGCATGGGGGGTATGAGACACCTCTGCCTGTGCGCATGTATTTGATCTGTTTCCATCACTAAAATATTTATTTTACCATAAATAGCATTAATACTTCTCCATATAAAAAATAAAAATAAATATGCACCTATTATAGGTTGATTATAAAGGTATTAACCTGTTACAACAATAAAACAAGTGGAAACAGCGTTTGGATGGTCAAAATCGGCGATACAGGCCGGGAGTTACATAATGTATGGCTGAGGCAACCTCCTTTCCCGCCACTTTTCCCCAAGTCTGGAGAGACACTGTCGATCGATACTCTCTCTCTCTCTCTTGCACTCGCTTGCTAACAGTGATGACAATGCCCTGCTTGCAACTCGCTAATGTTAGCACGAAAATATACCACAGAATAAGGGAATAACAGGGAAAATAGGTGATAACTGAAGGAGGGGAGGAAAGTGGGGAAGGAGGGGAGGTAGAGGAGTGATATTTTGCATGGCCCAGGGGCAAAAAAAAAAAAAAAAAATACAAACAATAAAAAAAAAATCGGTGTTTTAAATTTATTTATTTTTCCCTGACTCTTAACCCGCTGAGCCCCGGCTAGTTATAATATTTTGTTCACCCCAGTCCCAAGCCATTTTCACTTTTTGTTTTTGTTTGCTAAAATGGAAGACAAGGGTGAGAAATGGAAAAAAAAAAAAAAAAATCACCTCGGATATTTTTTTTGGGGGGGGGGGGTGAGCCTCAAAAAAATGTGTTGAGCCAATATGGAAGAGAATGGTGAGAAATGAAGAACAAAATAAAAAAAACTCACCTCGGTCATTTGGGGGGCGGGGGGGGGGGATCGAAAGTTCGTCTCCCCCGCATGACCACCCGCCCGGGAGCACTAGGGTGAAAACTGAGTATGGCATTGTACGGCATACATCCTAAGGAGTGTCTCACATAAATCTCAAGCCTCTAGCTCCCATACGACCGGAGTAATGAAGGTTCAAAGTGGCGGTGAACTAAGGGTGTAAAGTATCCCCACTAAGCCCACCACCACCGGCCGCGCAGCTGTCTTGGCCCGCTCACACCTACCGGCCCGGCTCGAACACACACTACGGTACCTCCCCCTCCTATTCTCCCGCCATTTCCTACCTTACAAGCCACGTAACTGATTTTAATATGCCGGACGCACGTGATGCGTCGCTGGGAGCTGGTGATCAAACACTGCCGACGCATCACATGCGACGCTGGGATCCAGTGGGTTAAGAGTCTTCCCGCAGTCCGCCGGGGGAACTCTTAAGAGCCTTCCTGCAGTTCCCGGGTTAACAACCACTAAATTAAGTTTGAATTAATTGTTCAAAACACTATGATTAAAGATTTTCATATAAATACCTTAATCTCTCAAATCATTGTAGCTTATCACTAATTTTTGTTTGAACCCTTTCTTTATCATTGGTTCCATTGTCGAATCACTGATTAAAGTTTGTCAACGTTACGTGTTTTGAAAATTAATCTCTTTCAAATCAGTGTATCATTGTATTTGGTGGATCTACTTATGTTAACTCAAACCACTCAGGTTTGAATCCATTGTTCATAACACTGATTTTCAAATAAATGGGCCGAGTTGGTAATGAAAGACGGGCCGAGTTGGCACCGAGTTGGTAATGCAAGACGGGCCGAGTTGGTAATCTTAGATGGGCCGAGTTGGCCCTACACCGTCATTGAAGATATATCGAAAGTCTTTGGAAATGTGCTAATTGTAACCCATATTAATATATTAATAGTTTCGTACATTATGCAATTGATTAATTTGCATTAAAGAATTTCTTCTGTAACCTTTAATTTACGAATTGAAACAATAATACAAATAATAAAATTCAATTAGCAAACGAAGGGATCCGACGACCATCGAAGAGAAGGGTCGAAGCATAGACTACATATAACCTAGACACAAAAGCGTGACATCACACGGTTAGTTTTCCGCGCGTCCTAGGGATTTGGTGGCAGCACTATTGTACTGTACAACAACCATAGCACCTTAGTGGCTTGTTCTTATTATAGATAGTCTGTGCGCCGCGCGCGCCTGCCAGCTAGCTTGCTGCAGTGTTTCCAAAGTTAAGGGAATATCCGCAAAACGAGGGAGCAATAGATTAAAGAGGGAACGTATTTAAGAGTTAACCCGTCCAGCCCCGGCTAGTTTTGTAATGTTTGTTCACCAGAACCCGGCCGGTTTTCAAAAAATGGTTTTATTCCAGAAACAATAGCGAATGGGTTAGGAATGAAGGAAAAACCATGAAAAACCGCTCAAAAAGCTTAAAAAATGGTCCTACAGAGCCCCCGAAAACGTATTTTACAAGAGTAAAAAATTGAAGGCAATTACCCCAAAAAACAAGGTTATTGCGCGCTCACGCACGTGGACTTTGAGAGTTTTCAACCATCGGCACGGTTGCGTGGGATACGTACACAGTTCCCATACAAATCTGAACCCTCTTGAGTGGCTACACCTGAGGTTACGGTCGGCGCAATTAGGGTGACGCGCCAGGCGCGTCTCTGGGGCTGTGCGTTACATACATCGCCGACGCACCAGGCGCGTCGCTGGGGCTGTACGGGTTAATTAATGTTGCTAAAAACACTTGTAAATTATTTAGTATAAATTAGATATATATATTGTTACATATCTTGATCCTCAAGTGGTTAACTTGATGAATCTAGATAGCACAGAGATATATATTAAGGTATCAGTCAGCTGAAGGCAAAACAAAAGTAAAATCTAATAACATTATTTCCTGTTGTTGCTTCCTTTCCTTTTGGATCTTAGGACTTAGTATCCTTTATTGACTGATACTCTTTAATTATGAAAACTACTGAAACTAATTAAAGTCATGTAGTATTTATAAAGAATTATTATTTAACCGAAGCTTAGTAGGCTATGGTTATGAACCGAATAAGTTATAGCTAAAGAAGGACTATTAATTTTATAAAAAGTCTTTAAAGATAAATATTAAAGTAAGAATATTTCTGTCTCTTACCCTTTTTGAAATGAATAGATAGTTTTCTTATATGTCCTTTTATTTATATTTAATGTAATTATTCTTGGTTCTTGTCTTACGT
The DNA here is from genome assembly GCA_032716605.1 of Paralithodes platypus. Taxonomy (NCBI): domain Eukaryota; kingdom Metazoa; phylum Arthropoda; class Malacostraca; order Decapoda; family Lithodidae; genus Paralithodes; species Paralithodes platypus. The sequence goes on from CM064481.1 coordinate 14,481,410, forward strand.
TAATAGTATTATATTAGTATTATCATCAGGATTAATATCAAAGTCACATAAAAAGTTAGATATATATTTAATAATTAGTTAAATGTATTTCTTAACCACATAACATTGAGGTTTGATTATGAGTAAATAAAGTTACAGGATCGCTTCATAGATTCGATTCAGGTCTCACTCAAATAATATGAAAAGCAAAATATAATATTTTGAAGCAAAAGAATTTTCTTCAGCTTAGGAAAACACTAGAAGTAATATTAACACAGCCATGTTAGTCTAAGGCGATATTACTAATATGAGACAATAGCATCACCGTACTAAGCACCGTTAAGCAATGTAAGCTTAATTAAAAGAAAATGAAAGAACTCGTAAGTATTAATATAAAACAATAGTATTACTTTCATCATAACCCAATTACTTAAAGAGTTGCTTTAGTCCACAAGTTAGTCAACTAAAATAGTTAAGTACATAATAATAGCGTTAACGTTAATTCCCAATCAAATAGTTAAGTACATAAATAGTAGCGTTAACGTTTCAAATAGTTAAGCACATAATAGTAGCGTTAACGTCAATTCGCAATCAAATAGTTAAACACATAATAGTAGCGTTCACGTTAATTCCCAATCACATATCTCACTAACCAACATAACGTAAGTGTTTACACCGAACACACTTAACACACATTTATATAATCTGACTGACAGTCACAATCCCATTATAATACTTCACCCCGTCTTCCTCCAGCTGCAAGTTCACCTTCCCCAACTCCAAATGAGACTGATTTGAATGCCCACAACTCGGGTCTTATATACCAAACAATGATGGTGTAGGAACGAATCAGGAGGCGGGGGTTAGTGCCTGCTCCAATCATAGCTCCTCGAGTCGCATAACAGGTGCCTGGTCCGCTCACAGCTCCTGGCGTCGATCATACGTCATAGCATCGGTCATCGAGGTAGTTTGCAGGGTCCCCTATGACGCACGCAGGTGTGAAGGCTTGTTTGCAGGTATGCGGGCGAGCTGGTTTACCCACTCGCTCGTTCGCTCGCTAGTCTGCTTCACCGTTTGGGTAGTTTGGCTCCTTCAACTCTAATTCTAACTCTTAACCTCTGAAGTGCGCATGGGGGTAATTGGAAACGTCCCCCTGTGCTGACGTATTTGAGGTGTTTCCGTCACTAAAATATTCATTGTGCCATTAATAGCATTAATACTTATCCATATGCGCCTATTATGGGTTGATTATAAAGGTATTAACCTGAAACAACAATAAAACGAGTGAAAACAGCATTTGGATGGTCAAAATCGGAGATATAGCCCGCGAGTTGTATAATGTATGGGTGAGGCAATCTGCTTTCCCGCCAATTTCCCCCAAGGCCACTGAGACACAATCGATCGATACTCTCTCTCTCTCTCTTGCACTCGCTTGCTATCAGTGATGACCACACCCTCCAATCGGATTTCTAATGTTAGCACGAAAATATACCTCAGAATAAGGGAATAACAGGGAAAATAGGTGATAACTGAAGGAGAGGAGGAAAGTGGGGAAGGAGGGGAGGTAGAGGACTGAGATTTTGCATGGCCCAGGGGCCAAAAAAAAAAAAAAAATAAAAAAAAAAAATATAATTTTTTTTTTTTTTTTCGATGTCAAAAGTTGATTTTTGTTTTCTCTGACTCTTAAGAGTCTCCCCGCAGTGCGCCGGGGGAACTCTTAAGAGTCTCCCCGCAGCTCCCGGGTTAAATTAACATATAGGGCTCCGTATGTCAGACCTCCCCCCTAGAAAAGAGTTTAAGGAGTATAGTACATAATATTAAACATAATACATAAATAGATTCACCACCAGATTGGCAACAGCAAGATTATAATGAGGATATAATAAGGATATCACCCAAAGTAGGCAACGTCTCCAGGTACCACATCAGAACATAGCCGGAACGTAGCTGGAGCGTTACTCGAACTGCAAGGCATCTCACAGCTGAAGGCTTAAAAGCGCACTACAAAAGCATGATATTTACCTCGCTACAAGGGAGAGCTAATTGCCAAAATCCTCTCATTAAATTAAACTTACTGCTGTATGAGGCCAACCTGGTAAATGCAATCTTTGATCCGTGGCAGTGGGTAGGTATCGTTCTTTGTGACAGCATTAACTTGCCTATAGTCCCTACAAAATCTATGGCTCCCGTCTGGCTTTGGCACAAGTATGACCGGACTACTCCACTGGCTTAAGGCCCTTGTGATCAGCTGGTTTGAAAAAATTAAGTCAAGCTCGACCTGCAGTATACTCCTGCGTTGTGGCGAGACACGGTAGGGGGATAGTTTAATGGGAGTTGCATCCCCTACGTCGATGTCGTGCACGGCCAAAGAAGTGAGCCCTGGAGTATCACGGAACACACTGGGAGACTGAGATAAAACAGAGATTAGTTGGTTCGCTTGATCAGAGGGAAGATGACATAGTTTAGATGGTAATTCCCTCCAAGCCACTGAATTATACTGAAAGTTGGATAGGCTACATGACAAGTCAAAGTCTGCATGGATACCTTCAGGCTCTGGAACAGTCTGTTGCGGGTCAGTAAGAGAACTGAAGACTTCGTCCGCACCAGGCTGTTCACAGGTCCTGACATTCACTGCCACAGTGTGAGAATCTGGAAGAGAGGAATCAGGGGACCTATGGTAGGGTTTCAACATATTTATATGGAATACTTGCGTGGGCTTTCTCCTGTCTGGGGTAGTTACTAGGTAATCGGTAATGCTCACCCTCCGAATGATCTTATATGGGCCCCTGAACTTGGCAGATAAAGGTTGGCCAAAAAGGGGGAGCAGGACCAAAACCTCATCACCGGGCTTAAACTCCCTCTCACAGGCTTTTCTGTCATACCATTTCTTCATGGAGCTTTTAGCCACTGTCAAGTTTTGAGCGGCAAACTCACATGAGGATCTCAGCCGGGTTTTGAAATCTGAAACATACTTGAGGAGGTTTTGGTTCCCCTCCTGGCCAACTAGGCTATCCTGCAATAGTTGCAAAGGACCTCTTACCTGGTGACCGAAAACTAGCTCATTAGGGGAAAAACCCAGGGATTCAGTTGGAACCTCACGAGTAGCAAATAAAAGAAAAGGTACCCCCTTATCCCACTCAACTCCGGTCTCTGTACAATACTTACGTAACATTCCCTTTAATGTCTGATGATATCGTTCGAGAATCCCTTGACTCTCTGGGTGGTAGGTGCTAGACTTAACATGCTCGATACCCAACTCCTTCAGGGACTGCTGGAAAATGTTAGAGGTAAAATTAGTTCCTTGATCACTTTGCACCTCATGGGGGAAACCCATTCTGGTGAAGAATTTAAGCAGTTCCTTGATGACAGTTGGAGCAGAGGTAGTCCTTAAGGGTATAGCCTCTGGGTAGTGAGTTGCCATGTCCATGATAGTTAATAAATAAATGTTACCTTGGGAAGTCTTAGGCAATGGGCCTACAATGTCCACTACCACCCGAGTAAAAGGATTCTCGAAAACGGGCAAGGGCACCAGAGGATGTACAGGCACCTTCTGATTGGGTTTTCCTGTCATCTGGCAAGTGTGACACACTCTACAACACTCCACTACATCTGCACGCATTCCTGGCCAGTAAAAGTGGGCTCTGATTCTGTCTAGAGTTTTTCTCACACCTAGGTGTCCTGCCAATGGTATACAATGTGCCATTTCCATGATATCTTTACGACAAGGTTTGGGGACTACTACTTGATGGACGTCCCAAGCCCCGTCATCGATTGGTCTGTGTGGCGGTCTCAATCTACGCCACAATACTCCTCCTTTGAGGTAGAAACATTCACCACCCTCCTTCTCACATTCCTCTTCACTCACGGACCTGGCAGCTAACTCCTTGCATTCACTATCATCTCTCTGTAGCTCTACCAGGCCACTAGGACAATTTGGAGGGGTTTCATGGTCATCGTTAGGGTCAAGATGAGCCATAAAGGTGTCAGATAAATCCACCTCAGTCACATCATCAGGCACAGTTGGAGCGTCATTCACACTCTCATCATCCCTTTCATCAACTCTTACATTCGGTACATTTCTGTCTGAGGGAACTGCTACTCGAGACATTGAACGTGTGACAGCACACACAGGGAAAACTGTTGGCATCTCCTTTTCGAGCTCACCGGTTAGTGGCTCGTTAACAGGGGAAAGTGACAAAATGGGGTCTGGTCGGACCTTCTCACCTGCTACATCATTCCTCAAAAGGAGTGTTACCCCAGGCACAGGGATATCTTGGGACCTACACAAAGCTATGGTGGCCTCACCCTGTAGTAACTCACATTCAATTTCGCCTTTTACCAAGTGTGCATAAAACTGGCCTCCAGCACCTCTCATTACAACTGGTTCGCCAGGTGGGCACTCAGTGTAAGGATTCACCATGAGGGTGCTAGTAGAACCTGTGTCTCTCAGAATTTTTACCTCATGCATACAACCATTTAATCTCACGTTGCCAGATGAAATAAAGGGACGGTAACTGTCCTGCACTGATGGTGAAATTATTATTGGCTTAACCCTAGTGGGTTGCACCACACATGCTACTACACCCCTGTCTAGATGATTTACGTTAGCTGCTAGGTACTCCTTCTGTCGAGAGTCCTGCATTAAAGGAACTTTTGGTGCTAGGTACTCCTTCTGTCGGGAGTCCTGCATTACAGGCACATATGGAGTTTGAGATACGGCGGCAACTGTCTGCCCCGATCTCTCGGTTCTCTCCTTGGCCCAGCACTGATAAGCTAGGTGGCCTCTCTTGCCACAAAAAGTACATACTTTAGGGATACGGGAACTTTCCCTCTTTGAGCGTTACTATTAGTTTGGGGCCCACCTCTGTTACCATTGCCCTGAGTCGCATTTTTAGTTGGGGGAACAATTCTATTTTGGCTAGCTGGGGAAGACGTTATAGGCTTGTGACTGGGTCTGTCAGATTTGTGATTGGGATACTTAAAATTAGAGCTAGAATTATCGTAGGGCTTCTTTCCACGAAATTTGTTGTTGAGCACGTATGTGTCAGCCATGTCAGCAGCGTCGGCAAGACAATCTACCTTTTTCCCCTTTAAATGATAGGATACAGAAGAATCAATTTTCCATAGGAAATTCTCTAACAGGACCAACTCCTTCAGATCGTTGTAGCTTGTGACTTTCTTACTCTTGACCCAATGATTGAAAGTTTTAGTCATGGTCCTGGCAAATACCTTATGGGTTTCTTCTACTTTCTTCTGGTTTTTACGGAAAGATTGCCTGTAAGCCTCAGGCTGCAATTGATAGGTTTTTAAAGATAGCTTCTTTGAGATTGTCATAATCCTGCCTAACTTCTGCTACTTCTGACAAATACGTGGCTCGAGCCTGCCCTGTCAAAACGGTTTGTAACATAAAAGGCCATTGATCTCTTGTCCACTTCATACCTCCAGCAACTTCCTCAAACAAAACAAAGAAATCCTGCACATTATCCTCAGTGAAAGGTGGAATGACACTAGTCATAGTCAATCCCAGAGGGGGAGCAATTACGGGAGCATTTGTATTGACATTTAGTTGAGCTATTTGATATTGACATTGATATTGTTCGGGGTCGTTGCTCTGGCTTGTTCGGCATTTGCTCTGGCTTGTTCGGCATTTAGTCTGGCTTGTTCGGTCTTTGCTCTAGTTTGTTCTAGTTCGAATAATTGATCAACGGTAAAACCAGGTGGCAATTGTTCATCAAGTTGGCTAGGTTTACTAGGGATCCCACCAACTGCTCCGTCACCCTCCCCGCCTTCTACAGGGAACAGGTGGGTTTTTATGGTCTGAGCCACCTCTACTTTAGACATGTTTGAGACAGTTAATTGGAGATGTGAGGCAAGCACTTTCAGTTCGGATTTTGACAGACAGTCAATATCAGGGGCTGTGGGTTCTGATTCTAATGAAAACTTGAGCATCTTCGTCATTAATTAGTTGAGGCATGATTAATATTTGATTTTTAAGTAGTGAAACGTTAATGAAACTGAGTGAAACTGTATGAAACGAATCCTGGCGAGGTCGCCACTCTTCTGTTACGTATCTTGATCCTCAAGTGGTTAACTTGATGAATCTAGATAGCACAGAGATATATATTAAGGTATCAGTCAGCTGAAGGCAAAACAAAAGTAAAATCTAATAAAATTATTTCCTGTTGTTGCTTCCTTTCCTTTTGGATCTTAGGACTTAGTATCCTTTATTGACTGATACTCTTTAATTATGAAAACTACTGAAACTAATTAAAGTCATGTAGTATTTATAAAGAATTATTATTTAACCGAAGCTTAGTAGGCTATGGTTATGAACCGAATAAGTTATAGCAAGGACTATTAATTTTATAAAAAGTCTTTAAAGATAAATATTAAAGTAAGAATATTTCTGTCTCTTACCCTTTTTGAAATGAATAGATAGTTTTCTTATATTATGTCCTTTTATTTATATTTAATGTAATTATTCTTGGTTCTTGTCTTACGTTAATAGTATTATATTATTATTATCATCAGGATTAATATCAAAGTCACATAAAAAGTTAGATATATATTTAATAATTTGTTAAATGTATTTCTTAACAACCAGTCTCCACCACATCCAGCAAGCCATGCAATTAACAGCCAACCGAGTACACCCAGCTAGCCAAGGCACCTTCGGTTTTGATATTAAGAACACCCACATCTGTCTCATAAACAGAGGGTTATTACAAACACTGGTGATATGGCAAGCCTCTAGCCACAGCCGCCGGACGACCATCCCAGAGGGAGAGCGCCCGGCTACCCTTTTTTACCCACCCGAGGAGGGAGACCCCCACCCTCGCTGAGGTATACCTGACCCCTGTTTGACTTCCGGGTCATTGCCAGGTAGCCTAGGAATTCTTCCTATCAATGAACTAACCATGCATGTCTAACCCCCTTACTCACTTCTCTATACCCACAATATCCCATCCACCTGTTTTGCATACTCGGATAGTCAAATTAGCACCTCAGCTATGCAATAGAACAAAGACTGAGCAATATAAGAGACGCCCCTATCACCGCTGTCCCAGTCCTCCCCGCAAAGTAGAGCCAGTCTCCCTTCCATAAATACTTCCAGTATAGCCAAAATAGTACCTTTTACTAAGGCTCAGTTATATCACAAATTGAAGGCTTCCTATAGCCATGTGCCACAACAGTAATTACCATCTTACCCAGTCCCCATATCTATTGAGAGCTCAAATAAGTCCATAAGACTCGAGATCCCTTTTGTCTACAGGGTCCAGAACCGAACCTATAAACCTAGCTCCCGCCCCCAGTCAAATCAGTTGAAAGTTAGACACCAACCAGTGGTCACTACCCTGAAGTTAACCTCTAGCTCTGCCCTTGTGTTGTTCCTGAGTTGAGAGATTCCCGAGCCGGCAGACTCCATGGCAGAAGTTAAATAGAAGATCTGTCCATGTACAAGTCCTAACGTGCACCTTATAACCTTCACACAAATTCGTGGGTATATAAGTGTGTAGCCAGCAACGATCGTCAAGAGATCCGACTTGAGAACTTCCTACATTTTGGACCACCTGGACGGCCGAGGAACCAGTCGTTAGCCCCCAACATCACCGGAAGCAAGATAACCAGGACCAGATCTACAAATACTATTCAAGATTCATGTTGCTAGTACTAAGTGTTATAGTACCAGTTTGACACTCACTTATTAACTTTCTATAAAGTGGCTATAACCTTGCCCAGTGTAACTCATATTTAACCATTCCATTTGGGACGTACTAAGCGTATCAGTGCTCATTAATTAACAGGCGACATTGACTCTCGTAATTACCTTATTCAGATATTAAAACTCTAGTGATATCTAACGTTCGCCCACTGATTTGTGTTCTACGTATTTCTGCCATAAGAATATAAAACTTAGATCAGTACCCCCATGAGGTTACTAGAGATTCCGTGTTCTACAATATACGCGGGTCTAATCCTAAACTGTGAGCTGCTACTTGGGCACGCGACCAGCCAGTAAGAGATCAAATCAGTGAAATTGAATTACATGAATATATTGAGGTCTTCCAGTAAAATAAAACTTGCTAATTAAACCCGTGATCAGAAGAGTATGCCTGAACGTTGGAAGTGGAGACTAGGCTCCATCCAGATCCGCTAATGCTAGCAGTTCCCTTCTATTATTTGTTTTGTACGAGAATTACTATCTTTCCATGCTCTTTATTTACTTACTTCAATAAACTTGAACTTGTGTCGTGTTACCGTGTGTTTATTTTGTGTTCTCTATTCCTCATACCTTGTATTGTGCATGCAGCCTTATATACCCAGTCATTTAGAACTCACATTACCCAAGTTAAACCTGTAGAAAAACAGGGCATAACAGTAATAAGCCACAAAATATAGCCTACTTCGCAAAATGTAATAGGCCATAAAATGTCCTTCGCAACATGTAATAGGCCATAAAATGTTCTTCGCAACATGTAATAGGCCACAAAATATACTTCGCAACATTTAATAGGCAACAAAATTAAAATGCCCCAGAACGAGAAGCCCACCACAGAAGCCATGAACGAACACCACACAGAAACACCAAAGGAAAGGTCCACAGAACGAAAGGACCAGCTGACCGAGCCAGCCATTTCAGACAGGCCCAAGCCCGCAGGGCTAAACAGCTCCAGGACGCACCCATTTACCTTTTCTAAACTGACCATTTTCCACACCTCACGTACACTAACCCTCTCGTGTCCTACACTCCTAACTACAAAGATGATGAACAGGAATATACATTCATATTAAAAACATGCCCTGTCCCGACGTTGAGCCAATGCCAACACATCAGACAGCCATAATTATATCTATGTATGTTCTTACATCCGAGAAGTAGATGTTATATATCTTAGAAGTTCAAACACCCACGCTTGTCCCTAGACCTCGTATATCATTTTCCATGACGAGTATAGATATATGTAACCCGTGCTCAGTCGCCCCTTGCATTGTTCCTCTAGTAACTAAGTCTATAATATTAACTGCCACCAGCATTGATGCGACATAGCGGCACTGTCCTTGTGTCGTATTGTGCCAAGTACAGATCAACCAGGTTTCATCACCTTATTAGGACGACGACTATAATGTCATCGTTCATCGATGTATGCAATCCTTAGGTTAAGTATTTTTATCCGCCATTGTGTTCACCTTTTTCCATTTACTTTCCACAATTGTCATACGTCTTCCCCTTGCCTCCTTCGTATCCACAGTCCACACTACGCCAATTTACTTCGTGTCTTACACCTCTTACCCCAACCAGAGATTGTATAAGATAACCTGGTTACCAGTATCTGTCATAAGTACCCCGAAACAATAACTAAGTACCCCTACGAACTGCCGCTGTTGTTGGTATATTTATATTTAATAGAAAACGCAGTTCCCAGGGCCAACTAATAGTATCCATAACCCTCGGACTGATCACATAACTCTATCTTTTCCAGACTCATATACCACCCCATAGTTGCATTCCCCGGTAGCATTTGGCTAACGTATTCTACTGCCTTTTCAAACTTCCATATCAATTGTAGCCTAATGCCACCCCCACGCCCAGGGACCTTAGGGGCAAAATTTCCCTGTAGCCCTTGAACTCTCCCCCCCCTCTCATTAAGACACCCGCGCTTCTCGACTCTTGTCCGACCTAGCCTCTCTCTCATACCTCTTGAAGATCCTTGAAATGTCCGTTGCTAACGCTCTCCAACCTTTTATATATATACTCCTATCCAGCCTACCTTCACTTAGTAGGCCAGAACAACATTAGAACCCTTGCATGCCATCTATTCTCTTACAACACATTCACAACCCTGCACCCAATGGTCGTCGGTGCGAGGCTAGCCGCCCCGCCAGTAACTAACTTCTATTGCCATACTTCCAGATAAATGTGGCAGAGTTAGCAACCCAGTCTCCACCACATCCAGCAAACCCTACAATTAACAACCAGCCAAGTAAAACCAGCTAGCTAAGGCACCTTCGGTTTGGGTATTAAGGACACCCACATCTGTCTCATACACAGAGGGTTATTACAAACACTGGTGATATGGCAAGCCCCTAGCCACAGCCGCCGGACGACTATCACAGAGAGAGGGCGCCCAGCTCCCCCTTTTTGCCCACCCGAGGAGGGAGACCCCCACCCCGCGGAGGTATACCTGGCCCCTGTTTTGACTTTCGAGTCATTGCCAGGTAGCACAGGAATTCTTCCTATCAAAGAACTAACCATGCATGACTAACACCTTTACTAACCTCTATTAACTCACAATAAACCATTTACCTTTCTTGCATGCTCTGATCACTAAATTAGCACCTCAGCTATACCATAGAATGAAGATTGAACAATCTAGAGAGACGCTCCTATCACAGCTGTCCCCATCCTCCTCGCAAAGTAGATCCAGTCTCTCTCCCCTAAATACGTCCAGTATAGCCAAAATAGTACCTCTTACTAAGGCTCAGTTATATGAAAATATAAAGGCTTCCTATAGCCCTGTGCCACAACAGTAAATACCATCTTACCTAGTCCCCATATCTATTGAGAGCTCAATTAAGTCCATAAGACTCGAGATCCCTACTGTCTACAGGGTCCAGAACCGAGCCTATAAATCTAACTCCCGCCCCCAGTCAAATCAGTTGAAAGCTAGACACCAACCAGGGGTCACTACCCTGCAGTTAACTTCTAGCTCTGCCCTTGTGTTGTTCCGGAGTGAGATCCCAGAGCCGGCAGACTCCGTGGCAGATTTGGATAGAAGGACCTGCCCACGTATTTAAGAACTTCACACATATGGGCCCCCTGGACGGCCGCGGAACCAGTCGTTAGCCCCCAACATCATGGACGCAAGATAACCAGGACCAGACCCATCAGATGCTACCCAAGATTCCCTTTAGCAGTACTACATATTACTGTGCTGTTTAGAGATTCACTAATTAATATTTCTACGAAGTGGCTAAGACCTTGCCCAGTGTAATTCATACTTAACCATTCCATTTGGGACGTACTAAGCGATCAGTGCTCTTTAATTAACAGGTGACCTTGACTCTCGTAATTATCTTATTCAGATATTAAAACTCTAGTGATATCTAATGTTCGCCCACTGATTTGCGTTCTATGTATTTCTGAGACAAGGATATAAAACTTAGATCAGTACCCCCTGAGGTTACTAGAATTCCCGTGCTCTAAAATACGCGTGTCTAATCTAGTCTGTGAACTACTACTTGTGCACCAGAGCTACCAGTAATAAATCTAACAGTGAATATGAATCTATAAGTAACATTGATGGTCTTCGGTATATAAACCTTTGGAATCAAAGCCAGTGATCAGAAGATTAATACCTGAACGTTGGAAGTGGGAGACTAGGCTCCATCCAGATCCACTTATGCTAGTGTTGTTCAATTCTATTATATTGTCTTACACAAGTATTCTGCAGTGGTATATCAATAAACGTGATCATGTAACTTGCTACCATGTGTTTCTTTGTGTTCTCTATTCCTCATATCTTGTATTGTGCATGCAGCCTTATATACCCAGTCAATTTAGAACTCACATTACCCAAGTTAAACCTGTAGAAAAACAGGGCATAACATTGGCGGCGGCAGCGGTGGTTCTTGATTCGGATAAAAGGTTGCATTACACTGCAAGTTTGGAACAGTAGAAGCATGGCAACATCGCGAAATCTTCAGCCACTCGCACACATTCCCAAGTATGATGTAAACACGTATGATATCACCAGTTACTTTCGACATAATAAAGCCAGTGTACGATGTGGTACTTCATATGACCGCGAAAAAATCGGCATAGCAATTTTGCATATTATACAGTTGGGAGAAGCCGTTTCCCAACTTGTTGATAAGCCTACCTTTAAAGAATTTATTCAACTGTGGCACAGAATACGCCAGAGTTTACCTGGAACCAGTTTCGATCCTTCGTGATCCGGACCTTAGATCCACTTTGGGGTTCCCCCGTCGCCCCCAAAATATAAAAGTCGACGAGATCAAGTATGAAGCGGATATAAATGTGACCCTCATACAACTCTACAGATACGTGAGGACCACGTATAGCTATGAAGATTACGACCAACAAAATGAACTCTTATTCACCGTATTGTTAAAACATCCTCCCACCCCACATCACCGCCCATCTCGACCCGTATGGCTTATTCGAAGAACATATGCTCTCCATCAGAGAAGAATGCCTACGCAGTTCGATGAATCCCCTATCCAACCCTTCAGCCCTATCCAAGACTCCGAACATCCTTCCAAAATGACTTCCGGTGAAAGTCCAACCCAGTGCACTCTTCCTTGCCTCTATCCTCTCTGACCATCCCTAAATTTTCCTCTGCTCAGCCATCCACCAACGATCATTTTCCATCAATTGTGTACCCCATAAACCCCATCCTTTTTCTATGCATGTCAAACAAACCCACCAACCCCAGATAACCGCTAACCAGACCGTGACTGCCACCAAGAAGATTCCCAAAATTCGTCCTGTTAACAACCCCAAGTCAATACATCAGTCCTCTACCAATAACCCCTGTTCGACACCTAACTCTTCCCCCACCAACCCTCCGCAGCCCCCCAACAAGCCCCGTATTCTAGCTATGCCTACCTATGTAGGCCTACCACAACATATTTTCCCCATGACCCCAGAAATGTTCAGCTATCTCCCCACCAACAAAATTTCCCTTGTGACAGTTTTCCGTCGGTAGCTTGTGATAGTTTTCAGTCAGTAGCTCCCTTCCACCCCACACAATTCACACCCCTAGAAAACTTCGAAACCCCACACTTGACTCGCCTCTCATGTCAAACAAACTCACCAGTCCCAGATAACCTCTAACCAGACCGAGACTGCCACCAAGAAAATTCCCCAAACTCGTCCTGTTAATGTCAAACAAACACACCAACCCCAGATAACCGCTAACCAGACCGTGACTGCCACCAAGAAGATTCCCAAAATTCGTCCTGTTAACAACCCCAAATCAGTACATACCTCCTCCCTCAATACCCCATGTCCTATGCCTAACTCTGCCCCCACTAATCCTCCCAGCCCCACATAACCTTTAACCAGACCGAACTAACACCAAGCAAATTCCCCAAATTCGTCCTGTTAACAACCCCAAATCAATACATCAGTCCTCTACCAATAACCCCTGTTCTACACCTAACTCTTCCCCCACCAACCCGCCGCAGTCCCCCCCAACAAATCCCGTTTCCTAACTCGCTCACCTCTCACCACCCTGACCCTCCCACACGCGCCGTTAATCCTCCCCTCACGCGTGACGACCTAGGGACCCAACCATGTTCCCCCCCTTCCCCCCGAAATGCTCAGCTATTTCCCCCCCAACAAAAATTTCCCGTGTGACAGTTTTCCGTCAGTAGCTCCCTTCCACCCCCCCCCAATTCCCCCCCCCAATAAACTTCAAAACCCCACACTTGACTCACCCCCTCATGACAGACAAACCCACCAATCCCATATAACCTCTAAACAAACCGTCACTGCCACCGACACACCCCACCACTCTGATCCTCCCACACGCGCCGTTAATCCCCCCCTCACGCGTGACTCCCACCAAAGTGATTTTCCTCCCCCTCATGCGTACCGAACACCTGCTCACCAGTCGGTCCCCCACCGTCATGAGCCCAGCTAAACTTTCAACCTCCACCAATTCCCACCAACAAAATTTCCCTTGTGACAGTTTTCCGTCAGTAGCTCCCTTCCACCCCCCCACAATTCACACCCCTAATAAACTTCAAAACCCCACACTTGACTCACCCCCTCATGACAGACAAACCCACCAACCCCAGATAACCTCTAAACAAACCGTCACTGCCACCGACACACCCCACCACTCTGATCCTCCCACACGCGCCGTTAACCCCCCCCTCACGCGTGACCCCCACCAAAGTGGTTTCCCCCCCCTCATGCGTACCGAACACCTGCTCACCAGTCGGTCCCCCACCATCATGAGCCCAGCTAAACTTTCAACCTCCCCCTCTTCACCGTTACCCCACCCCCCCCAAATTCCCCCCCCAAAGATCCCGCTCGACAAAATACCATCCCATCCCAATCCAACCACAAAACTTTTTCCACCTTGGCTAAACCCCAAAATACTCTCTCTCTCGCCCCAAACATAATCAACCTCTCAACTTCAACCACTCCTCGAAATCCCATCCATGTCTCTCCCGAAAATAAAATCAGTCCAAATTCAACCCCTCTCAAACCACAACCCTGCCTGCCCAGACCCCCCCCCCCCCCCCCCCCCCCCACCATCTCCCTATCAAATCCCCACACACCAAACCTCCAAACCACCCGATCATAGTAAACTCTCAACCTTCAGCCTTACTCACCCTTCCCCAAACCCCACTCACGACCACAACTCTCTACACAATTCAACCCCTCCCCAGCACCAACCTCTTCCGCAACAACAACCCCGACTCGACCTGCCCATTTCATCTTTAAAACCCCCCTATCACTACCCCCGACCAAAACCACTTAGACCCCCCCCTCCAAAACTGGCCCCGGGCCAGCTCGCCCCCAGACCCACATTCCTAACGACAAGAACTAACGGTAGATCCACCCCAATATTCACTTAAAATCAGGATTGGTAGAGGAGGTGGGTCATGCCAGCTCGTCCACAGTCCAGCCTCCCTACCACTCTTGACCTAGATTCCTAGCTTCACTTCCCATTAAAATGTATAATTTTTTTCATTCATTCATTCATGATGAGGATATTATTGTACTTGATTTTTTTTTTTTTTTTTCAATTCCTAGGCGATTGGGCATGATTCGATAAATTTACATGTTTTCCATATACTGTATATACTATATTTGTTTTCCTTAGTCATACTACTTTTCTTGTTACCTACACTTTTCTGACTATCTTTTAAAATTGCTTTATACATTGTTAAACACTTTACCTCTTCTTAATTTCCTGTGTTCTTAATTATCTGTCCTTTCTTAAATTTACATGTTTTCCATATACTGTATATATTATTTTTTTCCCTTAGTCATACTACTTTTCTTGTTAACCTACACTTTTCTGACTATGCTTCTTTTTACTTCACCCTTGAGGCTCGAGGACGAGCCTATAATGAAGGAGAGGGAAGTAAAATGCCCCAGAACGAGAAGCCCACCACAGAAGCCATGAACGAACACCACACAGAAACACCAAAGGAAAGGTCCACAGAACGAAAGGACCAGCTGACCGAGCCAGCCATTTCAGACAGGCCCAAGCCCGCAGGGCTAAACAGCTCCAGGACGCACCCATTTACCTTTTCTAAACTGACCATTTTCCACACCTCACGTACACTAACCCTCTCGTGTCCTACACTCCTAACTACAAAGATGATGAACAGAAATATACATTCATATTAAAAACACTGCCCTGTCCCGACGTTGAGCCAATGCCAACACATCAGACAGCCATAATTATATCTATGTATGTTCTTACATCCGAGAAGTAGATGTTATATATCTTAGAAGTTCAAACACCCACGCTTGTCCCTAGACCTCGTATATCATTTTCCATGACGAGTATAGATATATGTAACCCGTGCTCAGTCGCCCCTTGCATTGTTCCTCTAGTAACTAAGTCTATAATATTAACTGCCACCAGCATTGATGCGACATAGCGGCACTGTCCTTGTGTCGTATTGTGCCAAGTACAGATCAACCAGGTTTCATCACCTTATTAGGACGACGACTATAATGTCATCGTTCATCGATGTATGCAATCCTTAGGTTAAGTATTTTTATCCGCCATTGTGTTCACCTTTTTCCATTTACTTTCCACAATTGTCATACGTCTTCTCCTTGCCTCCTTCGTATCCACAGTCCACACTACGCCAATTTACTTCGTGTCTTACACCTCTTACCCCAACCAGAGATTGTATAAGATAACCTGGTTACCAGTATCTGTCATAAGTACCCCGAAACAATAACTAAGTACCCCTACGAACTGCCGCTGTTGTTGGTATATTTATATTTAATAGAAAACGCAGTTCCCAGGGCCAACTAATAGTATCCATAACCCTCGACCTGATCACATAACTCTATCTTTTCCAGACTCATATACCACCCCATAGTTGCATTCCCCGGTAGCATTTGGCTAACGTATTCTACTGCCTTTTCAAACTTCCATATCAATTGTAGCCTAATGCCACCCCCACGCCCAGGGACCTTAGGGGCAAAATTTCCCTGTAGCCCTTGAACTCTCCCCCCCCCCCTCTCATTAAGACACCCGCGCTTCTCGACTCTTGTCCGACCTAGCCTCTCTCTCATACCTCTTGAAGATCCTTGAATTGTCCGTTGCTAACGCTCTCCAACCTTTTATATATATACTCCTATCCAGCCAACCTTCACTTAGTAGGCCAGAACAACATTAGAACTTTACTAGCCCCTTGCATGCCATCTATTCTCTTACAACACATTCACAACCCTGCACCCAATGGTCGTCAGTGCGAGGCTAGCCGCCCCGCCAGTAACTAACTTCTATTGCCATACTTCCAGATAAATGTGGCAGAGTTAGCAACCCAGTCTCCACCACATCCAGCAAACCCTACAATTAACAACCAGCCGAGTAAAACCAGCTAGCTAAGGCACCTTCGGTTTTGGTATTAAGGACACCCACATCTGTCTCATACACAGAGGGTTATTACAAACACTGGTGATATGGCAAGCCCCTAGCCACAGCCGCCGGACGACTATCACAGAGAGAGGGCGCCCAGCTCCCCCTTTTTGCCCACCCGAGGAGGGAGACCCCCACCCCCGCGGAGGTATACCTGGCCCCTGTTTTGACTTTCGAGTCATTGCCAGGTAGCACAGGAATTCTTCCTATCAATGAACTAACCATGCATGACTAACACCTTTACTAACCTCTATTAACTCACAATAAACCATTTACCTTTCTTGCATGCTCTGATCACTAAATTAGCACCTCAGCTATACCATAGAATGAAGATTGAACAATCTAGAGAGACGCTCCTATCACAGCTGTCCCCATCCTCCTCGCAAAGTAGATCCAGTCTCTCTCCCCTAAATACGTCCAGTATAGCCAAAATAGTACCTCTTACTAAGGCTCAGTTATATGAAAATATAAAGGCTTCCTATAGCCCTGTGCCACAACAGTAAATACCATCTTACCTAGTCCCCATATCTATTGAGAGCTCAATTAAGTCCATAAGACTCGAGATCCCTACTGTCTACAGGGTCCAGAACCGAGCCTATAAATCAAACTCCCGCCCCCAGTCAAATCAGTTGAAAGCTAGACACCAACCAGGGGTCACTACCCTGCAGTTAACTTCTAGCTCTGCCCTTGTGTTGTTCCGGAGTGAGATCCCAGAGCCGGCAGACTCCGTGGCAGATTTGGATAGAAGGACGTACCTGCCCACGTATTTAAGAACTTCACACATATGGGCCCCCTGGACGGCCGCGGAACCAGTCGTTAGCCCCCAACATCATGGACGCAAGATAACCAGGACCAGACCCATCAGATGCTACCCAAGATTCCCTTTAGCAGTACTACATATTACTGTGCTGTTTAGAGATTCACTAATTAATATTTCTACGAAGTGGCTAAGACCTTGCCCAGTGTAATTCATACTTAACCATTCCATTTGGGACGTACTAAGCGATCAGTGCTCTTTAATTAACAGGCGACCTGGACTCTCGTAATTACCTTATTCAGATATTAAAACTCTAGTGATATCTAACGTTCGCCCACTGATTTGCGTTCTATGTATTTCTGAGACAAGGATATAAAACTTAGATCAGTAACCCCTGAGGTTACTAGAATTCCCGTGCTCTAAAATACGCGTGTCTAATCTAGTCTGTGAACTACTACTTGTGCACCAGAGCTACCAGTAATAAATCTAACAGTGAATATGAATCTATAAGTAACATTGATGGTCTTCGGTATATAAACCTGTGGAATCAAAGCCAGTGATCAGAAGATTAATACCTGAACGTTGGAAGTGGGAGACTAGGCTCCATCCAGATCCACTTATGCTAGTGTTGTTCAATTCTTTTATATTGTCTTACACAAGTATTCTGCAGTGGTATATCAATAAACGTGATCATGTAACTTGCTACCATGTGTTTCTTTGTGTTCTCTATTCCTCATATCTTGTATTGTGCATGCAGCCTTATATACCCAGTCAATTTAGAACTCACATTACCCAAGTTAAACCTGTAGAAAAACAGGGCATAACAAAAATATTACTTCGCAACATGTAATAGGCCAGAAAATATACTTCGCAACATGTAATAGGCAACAAAATATTACTTCGTAACATGTAATAGGCCAGAAAATATACTTCGCAACATGTAATAGGCCACAAAATATTACTTCGCAACATGTAATAGGCCACAAAATATTACTTCGCAACATGTAATAGGCCACAAAATATACTTCGCAACATGTAATAGGCCACAAAATATTACTTCGCAACATGTAATAGGCCACAAAATATACTTCGCAACATGTAATAGGCCACAAAATATACTTCGCAACATGTAATAGGCCACAACATATACTTTGCAACATGTAATAGGCCACAAAATATACTTCGCAACATGTAATAGGCCACAAAATATACTTCGCAACATGTAATAGGCCACAATATATACTTCGCAACATGTAATAGGCCACAAAATATTACTTCGCAACATGTAATAGGCCACAAAATATTACTTCGCAACATGTAATAGGCCACAAAATATACTTCGTAACATGTAATAGGCCACAAAATATTACTTCGCAACATGTAATAGGCCACAAAATATACTTCGCAACATGTAATAGGCCACAAAATATACTTCGCAACATGTAATAGGCCACAACATATACTTCGCAACATGTAATAGGCCACAAAATATACTTCGCAACATGTAATAGGCCACAAAATATACTTCGCAACATGTAATAGGCCACAACATATACTTCGCAACATGTAATAGGGCACAAAATATACTTCGCAACATGTAATAGGCCACAACATATACTTCGCAACATGTATTAGGCCACAACATATACTTCGCAACATGTAATAGGCCACAAAATATACTTCACAACATGTAATAGGCCACAAAATATACTTCGCAACATGTAATAGGCAACAAAATATACTTCGCAACATGTAATAGGCCACAAAATATACTTCGCAACATGGCCATGACATAAACGTCTCCAGGCTACTTTGTCAAGACATGCCTCCTTTTCCCGTCCCACAATGCCCCTTCCACTTAGTTTTTCTTCAATATATGTTCCCACTTTCTTTCCCCATACCATAGGTGGTCTTCCACTACTAGCTGTTCCACTCACCTGACTCCCATATATCTTTCTTGGCATTCTGTCTTCATCCATTCTCTGAACATGACCATACCACCTCAAAGTACCGGTGTTATGCCCTGTTTTTCTACAGGTTTAACTTGGGTAATGTGAGTTCTAAATGACTGGGTATATAAGGCTGCATTCACAATACAAGGTATGAGGAATAGAGAACAAAAGAAACACACGGTAACAAGACACACGATCACGTTTATTGATATACCACTTCTGAAATACTCGTGCAAGACAAATGATAGAATTGAACAACACTAGCATAAGTGGATCTGGATGGAGCCTAGTCTCCCACTTCCAACATTCAGGTATTAATCTTCTGATCACTGGCTTATTTAACAGGTTTATATACCGGAGACCATCAATGTTACTTATAGATTCATATTCACTGTTAGATTTATTACTGGTAGCTCTGGTGCACAAGTAGTAGTTCACAGACTAGATTAGACACGCGTATTTTAGAGCACGGGAATTCTAGTAACCTCAGGGGGTACTGATCTAAGTTTTATATTCTTGTCTCAGAAAAACATAGAACGCAAATCAGTGGGCGAACATTCAGATATCACTAGGGTTTCACTTCTATGTAATAATATCTGGGTATATGGGTAATTACGAGAGTTAATATCGCCTGTTAATTTACCCGGGAACTGCGGGAAGACTCTTAACCCGGGAACTGCTGGGAGACTCTTAAGAGTTCCCCCGGCGGACTGCGGGGAGACTCTTAAGAGTGAGTGAAAAAAAAAATCAACTTTTGACATCGAAAAAAAAAAAAAATTGGCCCCTGGGCCATGCAAAATCTCAGTCCTCTACCTCCCCTCCTTCCCCACTTTCCTCCTCTCCTTCAGTTATCACCTATTTTCTCTGTTATTCCCTTATTCTGAGGTATATTTTCGTGCTAACATTAGCGAGTTGCAAGCAGGGTGTTGTCATCACTGATGGCAAGTGAGTGCAAGAGAGAGAGAGAGTATCGATCGACTGTGTCTCAGTGGCCTTGGGGGAAATTGGCGGGAAAGCAGCTTGCCTCACCCATACATTATACAACTCGCGGGCTATATCTCCGATTTTGACCATCCAAACGCTGTTTTCACTCGTTTTATTGTTGTTTCAGGTTAATACCTTTATAATCAACCCATAATAGGCGCATATGGATAAGTATTAATGCTATTAATGGCACAATGAATATTTTAGTGACGGAAACACCTCAAATACGTCAGCACAGGGGGACGTTTCCAATTACCCCCATGCGCACTTCAGAGGTTAAGAGTTCCCCATGCGCACTTCAGAGGTTAAGAGTTCCCCCGGCGGACTGCGGGAAGACTCTTAAGAGTCAGAGAAAAAAAAAATCAACTTTAAACATCGAAAAAAAAAAAAAAAAAAAAAATGGGGGGGGCCCCTGGGCTATGCAAAATAAAATGCCCCAGAACGAGAAGCCCACCACAGAAGCCACGAGCGAACACCACACAGAAACACCCGAAAGAAAGGTCCACAGAACGAAAGGACCAGCTGACCGAGCCAGCCAATTCAGACAGGCCCAAGCCCGCAGGGCTAAGCAGCTCCAGGCCGCACCTACCTACCCCTTCTAAACTGACCATTTTCCACACCTCACGTAAACTACCCCCTCGTGTCCTACACTTCTAACTACAATGATGATGAACAGGAATATACATTCATATTAAAAACACCCATGCCCTGTCCCTAGGTTGAGCCAAAGCCAACAAATCAGACAGCCATATATCTATGTATGTTCTTACATCCGAGAAGTAGATGTTATATTCTTAGAAGTTAAAACACCCACGCCTGTCCCTAGACCTCGTATATCATTTTCCATAACGAGTATAGATATATGTAACCCGTGCTCAGTCGCCCCCCTTACATTGTCCCTCTAGTAACTAAGTGTCTCTATAATATTAACTGCCACCAGTATTGATACGACATAGCGGCACTGTCCTTGTGTCGTATTGTGCCAAGTGCAGATCAACCAGGTTTCATCACCTTATTTGGACGACGACTATAATGTCGACGTTCATCGATGTATTCAATCCTTAGGTTACGTATTAATATTAACATTCCCTAACATATCTTGTCTTGCCAGACTAAGTTTCTGAAGACTCATCGCCCATAAAATCTATGTATTCCATCCTTAAGTTAAGTATCTTTATCTGCCATTGTGTTCACCTTTTTCCATTTACTTTTCCACAATTGTCATACGTCTTCCACTTACCTCCTTCGTATCCACAGTCCACACTACGCCATTTTACTTCATGTCCTACACCTCTTACCCGCCCGATTCTACCTACACGATGATGAACAGGAATATACATTCATATTAAAAACACCCATGCCCTGTCCCTAGGTTGAGCCAAGGCCAACAAATCCGACAGCCATATATCTATGTATGTTCTTACATCCGAGAAGTAGATGTTAAAAACCACATGTCCAAACTCGTAAGAAATTAAGATACCCACGGGTACACCAGGATATAGAACCATTGCCCCCATGAGACTTAGACAAGCCATGAATACAGGTGTTACCCACCATGCTGTAACTCCAATTCTTACCCCAACCAGAGATTGTATAGATAACCTTTGTTACCAGTATCTATCATAGTATTCCGAAACAATAACGAAGTACCCCTACGAACTGCCGCTTTCTTTGGTCTATATTTCATAGAAAATGCAGTTCCCTGGGACACCTAGACGTACAAGAAATCGTGTCAAATAATAGGTCCATAACCCCTCGTATTGACGAGTAATAATACACCATGTTTTTCCCTACTTTATCCACAGTCAAGCACACACCTACAGTTAACCTCCTTCTCCCCAACCACCCCACAGTCCACATGATTCTATCTGTTCCAGACTCATATACCACCCCGTATTTGCATCCCCCGGTAGCATTTGGCTAACGTACTTTCACTGTCCTTTCAAAACTCCAATATCAACTGCAGCCTAATGCCATCCTCACGCCCAGAGACCTTAGGGTCAAATTTCCCTGTAGCCCCCCTGAGCTTCCCCCCTCTCATTAAAATACCCCGCGCTTCTCGACTCTTGTCCGACCTAGCCTCTCTCTCATACCTCTTGAAGATCCTTGATTTTTCCGTTGCTAACGCTCTCCAACCTTTTATATAATTATATACTCCTATCCAGCCTGCCTTCACTTAGTAGGCCAGAACAACATTAGAACTTTACTAACCCCTTGCATGCCATCTATTCTCTTACAACCCATTCACAACCCTGCACCCAATGGTCGTCGGTGCGAGGCTCGCCGCCTCGCCAGTAACTAACTTCTATTGCCTTACTTTCAGATAAATGTGGCAGAGTTAGCAACCAGTCTCCACCACATCAAGCAAACCATGAAATTAACAACCAACCGATTACAACCAGCTAGCCAAGGCACCTTCGGTTTTGATATTAATAACACCCACATCTGTCTCATAAACAGAGGGTTATTACAAACACTGGTGATATGGCAAGCCCCTAGCCACAGCCGCCGGACGACCATCCCCGAGAGAGAGCGCCCGGCTACCCCTTTTTACCCACCCGAGGAGGGAGACCCGCACCCCCGCGGAGGTATACCTGACCCCTGTTTTGACTTCCGGGTCATTGCCAGGTAGCCTAGGAATTCTTCCTATCAATGAACTAACCATGCATGTCTAACCCCCTTACTCACCTCTCTTTACCCACGATAACCCATTCACCTGTTTTGCATACTCGGATAGTCAAATTAGCACCTCAGCTATGCAATAGAACGAAGACTGAGTAATATAAGAGAGACACGCCTATCACAGCTGTCCCAGTCCTCCCCGCAAAGTAGATCCAGTCTCCCTCCCATAAATACTTCCAGTATAGCCAAAATTATAGGTTTGACTCCTGTAAGGAGATAAAGAAAAGCTAATATTTAGTAGTGGCCCCGTAATCATTGACGAACATGCCTATTACATAAGGCATCCTCTTCAAACACTAATCCGCCGTAGTTTGAATTTACCGCGCAGAGCATTTAAAATCTGAGGAGCCTTCATCATGAGCGCACGCGACCTCACTCATGGCTTCAGTCATTATGAATTGGGTTCTCACTACGAAAAAACTTCGTAAAAAATAAAAAAACAAAAAGAAAATAAGAATAACTATCCAATAAGCTTTCCATCATATCGTAGATGTACTTGTGTGGATCTTTGACCAGATGCTGATTCAGGCGTCATTCTTCCTTCACTGACATATCAAGTAAACCAAAATCCTTAATACATCAACGAATGGGAAGGGGATGGTCGGGAGGGCCCCAGTCGTCAATTATTACGGGGCCACTACTAAATATTAGGTTTTCTTTATCTCCTTACAGGAGTCAAACCTATAATTTATTAGTGGCCCCTCCATCATTGACGAACATGCCTGATTTCTAAGACTGGAGGGGGACATTCGTAATCATATCATAACTCTAGAAAAGCAGATAATCAAACATCCACATAGTATTCTTACTTTTGTAAAAAAAAGAGATATTTGGGTGCATAAACTTTATACAGCCTAAATCTTCAAAAAGGGGTACAAGCAGAAGCGTGCTTCAAAGAAGCCTGCTTGAAAAAGGGTTAACTCTGAGACTCTGTGCACAGATCTGCTAGTTAAGAAGGCACCCCACTTAAAGTAAGTGGTGAAAACTAAAAACTTATAAGTTTACATGTGCACATATAAACCCCATTAACTAGTGGATATATTCCTAAAAATATAACCAAACATAAATGAATTCTTGTACATTCGTAGAAGTACTGAACTTGTGTACTTATGCAGAAGTAATTACTGCAAAAGTAAAAGTCGTAGTTGCCACTACCGAGATTTCTCAAAAATCTATTGCTTCACAGCCAAAGCTACTTACAACAAGAATTGTCGTAACACTACTATTGGCCTTTAGCACAATTTCCTGCAATGAATACTACAGAGAAATTTTATGATACAATGCCTACAACCAGTATCACAGCTCGTATGTTCCGAACACATACTCCGGAGGGGTCTAGGGTGTCCTATGTCACACTGACTGCACCCTCCCACCCCCCCCCACCCCCTTTTTCTTGAAATTAAACAAAACGTGACTAAAAGGGCCACCTAGACCCTCTGCCGTAAAGCTATACATGGCAAGGAAGGTTTGTCCAGAGCTACTGAAAGGTATCGAGGCAAAAACTCCTGATTAGAGGCCCACAACTGTGTGGACGGAATAACTTTCACCGAAAGATTATTAAGGAAACGTAAAGAGGCTGTCCCCTTGCGTAAATCGTGGGTCTTAACCACAATGCCGGGATGCTTCTCTTTAAAGTCCTCGACCAAGAGAGAAGCCAGTGTACGCTCCATCAATCGGTCACCCGGACTTGCGACCCATAAAGCACCCTGGTGATTTAGAGGTGCCACTCTTAAATATTTGGTTAGAGCTTGCACTGGGCAAAAAAGATGGTGCACCTTTCCCCTGTTTAACGCCGGCACCGTGAACTCTGAAAACACATGTTCACTGTGCTCAATCTCGGCTATGAATCCTGGGGAAGGTGCAATGTGAATACACTCATGAAGCCTATCAAACCTGAGGCAATTAGGTGCGTTGCTCATCGCCGCCAGCTCAGATACTCTGTTCCCGGTAGCCAAAGCCATAAGGAATACTGCCCTTTTGTAAAATCTGAAGTCTTTGGTACATACGGGAACGAGAATAACGACGATGCTTTGTCCAGAGACCATGTAGGCCTGAGCTGAGCTGAGTGGGCGGAGTTTAAAACCTGCCCACATAAATCACTTTCAGATAAATGTTTCTGCATGAACAGATAAATTAAATAATAAACAACCAACGCCACCGAGGGCACAGTTTGTTTTGTTCTAAGAATCCGTGACGTAAAAGCTTTCCAATGCGATTGAAACTGTCGCTTTGTAGACTGGGTATATTGATTCGTGAATGTCTTGGTCACGTCGCTACCATAAGGTGCTAGCCACTTGGCCTACTGAATGTCCAAAATGAACAAGTCCGCGAGGTTTCTAGGTTGCCAATTGTGTTCTAAGTGGAACAACCCGACCAGGAGGGACACTGGGTGCGGGCACCACGTGTTCAAATGTTGGTACCACACTGCGCCGGCCACAGGGGCGCGATTAGCGAGACTACGCCTCGCTAATCCTGTAGTTTGTTGAGTACGTGGCACATTAGAGACGCGTCTGGCGGCGGAAAAGAGATAAATGGAACTCAACCTGTTCTCGTCCGTCATCAGAGCGTCAGGTCCGCCCGCCGGCGTTATCGTCCGGCGGGTGAGGTACGACTGTGAGTATCGCCATACACCTTGGCTGTGGCTGTCCCTCGCTTGCGAGCTCGGTATACTCCCTGAACGGGAGCCCTCGTCCGAGTCCCGTAAAGGTTTATGATAATTAAAAGCTCCCATAGCTCATTAACACATTGAAAGCAGAGCTGGTGAGCAAAATCATAAAGTATACTAAGTAATTTAATTTATATTTAATTGTATTAAAATAAATTACTATAAATAAACACAATATTATCATAATATAATCATAGAAAATATATGTTTATTATGATTCAGCTATTAAATTATTTCATTAACAAATAAAAATAAGATAGGGCTACCTGAGCTTAACGGCGTTGAACATACAGCAATGAGAGGTTCAAGTGCCGACACGACAGAGACTGGGGGAAAACTACACCGCCCCCGGGAACTACCTGGTCACCTGGTGCAACACCGGTAATCCGCCCTGGAAAGAGAATTTTCCGGGGATTAATGCTCATAGGGTTACACCCAAAAAAACGGTACAAAATATGTGCCTCAAAACCGCCGGTCAACGAACCGCAGCACTCCACCACTACTTTTCGTTGTCCTTTAGTATCATATTAAAGATTTCAGCATATCTTTACCTGTCCAGAAGATTTAAGCATATCTTCTGAATCCTCATAAAGATGAAGCATATCTTTATTAAAGATGAAGTCTTTCAAGTATCCCTTTACACTTGAAACACTAGTAAGATTCCGGCATCTTTTTATCCCATAAAAAGTCTAAGCCTATCTTAATCTCTAACTGGACGCGATCGCGTCATATGAGTTTTTGGTGGACTTATTCATATGACGCGATCGCGTCATATATGTCTGAGAGAGTTAATCTCTAATCTGGCGTCAAATCTGTGCTTCAAACTCCGTGTGTCCAGGCATTTTGGCTCGAACGTCCCTTGATTTTGGCCCTGTCACTCTTTCAACTATGGGGGAGGCACTCGCTATAGGCAGTAATGCCTTTTGCC
The DNA here is from genome assembly GCA_032716605.1 of Paralithodes platypus. Taxonomy (NCBI): domain Eukaryota; kingdom Metazoa; phylum Arthropoda; class Malacostraca; order Decapoda; family Lithodidae; genus Paralithodes; species Paralithodes platypus. The sequence continues at coordinate 14,508,006 of CM064481.1, forward strand.
TCCCTCAATCACATAGAAAAAAAAAAAAAAAAAAAAAAAAAACCCAGAAGCCCTCATAGATCGCCGTCTTGAAGGCCGTGATACCCTATTGTATCAATCAATTGTTTGGCAAATTATCGCAAATTGCAAATCAGTTAATATAACCACCCAAAGGTACAACCGCCGGGTTTTATATGCAATGTCAAACCAATTGTACCTGCCCCAGACCTCTTTGTAAAAATGTCGCCGGGAGGGAAAGACTAAACAAACAAACAGCATTGTTTCAATGGCTTATTAAAGATTTCAGCATATCTTTTATCTGTCCAAAAGAAGTAAGCATAACTTCTTAATCCTCATAAAGATGAAGCATATCTTTATTAAAGATGAAGTCTTTCAAGTAACCCTTTACACTTGAAACACTAGTAAGATTCAGGCATCTTTTTATCCCATAAAAAGTCTAAGCCTATCTTAATCTCTAATCCGGCTTCTCCCAGAAGCCCTCATAGATCGCCATCTTGAAGGCCGTGATACCCTATTGTATCAATCAATTGTTTGGCAAATTATCTCGAATCGCAAATCCGTTAATATAACCACCCGAAGGTACAACCGCCGGGTTTTATATACAAGGACCCCAATGGAAATACACCTAATGGCCTTATTGGGCTATCCTTAGTTGGAATTATGCAAGGCTGGTACATGTCATATTTATAACATACTATGTGGTACCAACTCTGTAAATTGCTAACTGAATAAATATTATTATTATTATTATTATTATTATTATTATTATTATTATTATTATTATTATTAACCCTTAATTAGCGGCGAGCAACATAAGTCGAGTTAAAAAAAGCTGGACTATGTGGCGGCGCTCGACATAGGTCGAGTGGCAATTTCAGCACGTAATGTGGCTGAGAGAGAGAGACAAGTGGTGGCAGGAGACTAGCGAGCGTATGACTGCTCCAGACCACCGCGGCGAACCTACTGACACAAATCTCAGCTCCCTCCTCCCTCTCTCACTCGCTACATACTCAATTATGTACCGAAACTACCGAATTACCTGCTTTTTGCACTCGCGTTGCACGGTTATTGCAAGAAAACTATCCATCATACAAGGATCGTTATGGTGTCATTCGAAAGCTCTGTTTATGCCCTTTCAGGGATAGGTACTTGTTTTACGTTCTGGGTCTTATTTAGGCATGAAAATGATCACGTAAACAGCCCTATTTTGGCTAAAAACACCCCGCTGTGCGGTACATATAATAAACCGCATAGGCCGCTCGTAAGGTGTTAATGTCAAACCAATTATACCTGCCCCAGACCTCTTTGTAAAAAGGTCGCCGGGAGGTAAAGACCAAACAAACAGACAGCATTGTTTCAATGGCTTTGAAAAGCAGAGAAAACCAAGTCCAACAGGTGTCATCCTGATCACCTAGAAAACTGTGTGGAGCCCCCCTCGACGGGAATAAACCAGGAAGCCTGATCCCAGGCTCGACCATAGAAAACGCAGTTTCAGATGAGCCCTCAAGCGACCAAACTCGTCGGGGTAACTTACCTATTTTAGTCATCCTGACTAAAACTCGGTAAACAAAAACGGTGTTCTCGGAGCAACGAGAAAAACGCCGGAAAGGTAACCCACACCAAACGAGACATTTTAACACATTTTATACAAAGGGTGTGCGCAAAAATAGGGATACCTGAACAGGAGGGCGTAATGCATAAAGCAAAAACCGGGGCAAAGGTAGCCATGACAGAGACTGGTGGGATACTTACTCCAGGTTCTGCATAGACCCGCCGGGACCCAGCTCTGGAATAAAAGAAAATTTCCAGGAATTAATGCTCATAAGGTTAACCCAAACATGTTCGCACACAAGTGTTAAATAACCCGCCGGGTAACGAGACGTAATACTCAACGACTACAGCTCGCTACGCGGTGGGGTTTCCTAAGTAAAAGATTTCCGAATATCTTAATTTGTCCAAAAGATTTATGAATACCCTCTGACATAATATATAAAGACCAGCATGGCGTTTATAACTGATTAAGTCTTTCCGGTGGTGTTTGTTTCAAGATTCAATTTTGGAAAAAAAAAAACTAAAAAAGACGCGGGCCCCCGAATTATCTCGTAGATCAAAAACTGGGAAGCCTGACAAATATACGAGATCTAACTTCTCCCGAAGTATCTTTTTAGATCGCCGTATGTTGAAGGCGGCGATACAAAACGTATCCCTCAATTGTCTGGTTAACTAACTGAATTGTAAATTTGTTATTCCCACCCTTCCAGGGAGCACCCGCCGGGTGTGAAAATTAGTTTAAAAAACGTTAACCCCAATTGTGCCTTAAATTGCCGTATGTTGAAGGAGGCGATACACAATGCATCCCTCAATTGTCTGGTCAACTAAACTGAATTTTGCAAATTCGGTCATCCCACCCTACCAGGTTGCACCCGCCCGGTGATTTAAAGTTTAAAAGTTAACCCCAATTGTTCCTAACCCCACATCTTTGTAAAAGATCGCCGGGGAGGAAATACAACAACAGCATAGTTTTATATTGGCTTTGCAAAACCGAAAAAACTACAAACAACACGTGTCCGTATGAACACTGTTAGATGGGTACAGCCAACCCGCCGGGAATCAGAAGGAGCCTGAAACAGGCACCCCAGAGACGCAGTCCTGGGGAGCCACAGACACCCACTCGCCGGGGAAACAAGCTTGTTTTTAAACCACGCGTGGCCAAAACTCGGCAACCAGCCGGGTTTTTTCATGGTGTAACCGAGAAAAACCCGCCGGAAATAACCCACCCCGTCCAGATACCATCTGAACGCAACACAGGAACGAGGCGTAGCCAAAACACAACTAACGCCGGGCCCAACATAGTCCGTGGAATTAGCCAATACACAACTAACCCAGGACACATAAATAGTCCGTGGAATTAGCCAATACACAACTAAACCAGGACACATCACACAGTAGTATATATTTAGAAAATAAATCAATAACACTTGTATATGTGGTAAAGCTACGAGAGGCTGGCTAGGCCTAGGCAGGCGGATAACATTAACATGTCGGAATATAAACAAAAAGCACTGAATTATATCACAACAGGAACCACCGCCAACACACCACTGTAGCAAATACTTCCGGCAAAGGGAAGAACTGACTCGGAACCCAGAAAAAACTTCACTAAGTGAAGAAAAATACGCCGGGAACGTCAGCAAAAATACGCTACCTCATCAGAAAGATAAAAGGAAGCAATAATGCGTAATGAAAGCCGCCTGCATCACAAAGCTAGCTAACTGTGAAAAAGTTCACCTGTCCACAACCGGACCACGAGGGTACATCCGAAATAGATGCCCCAAACACACGACCCAAAATACACTGCACTGCGGGCAACCAGCCCAGGACACTCCTGCTACGCATATCCTAACCTTACTCGATACATCCCGGAGTAAACAAATGAGAAAAAACTCACTAGGGACGCAGCAAATGCGGAACCAGCGGAGCGTGGAGAGACACGTCTGGGCAGGCTGACCGCAGAGCAGAGAAGGAAGAATGACGCCTGAATCAGCGTCTGGTCAAAGATCCACACAAGTACATCTACGATATGATGGAAAGCTTATTGGATAGTTATTCTTATTTTATTTTTGTTTTTTATTTGATGAAGGCTTCATGATGAAGGCTTCTCAGATTTTAAATGATCTGCGCGGTAGATTCAAACTATGGCGGATTAGTGTTTGAAGAGGATGCCTTATGTAATAGGCATGTTCGTCAATGATGGAGGGGCCACTAATAAATAGTACCTTTTACTAAGGCTCAGTTATATATCAATATGAAGACTTCCATAGCCATGTGCCACAACAGTAATCACCATCTTACCTAGTCCCCATATCTATTGAGGGCTCAAAATAAGTCCATAAGACTCGAGATCCCTATTGCCTACAGGGTCCAGAACCGAGCCTAAAAACCTAGCTCCCGCCCCCAGTCAAATCAGTTGAAAGTTAGACACCAACCAGTGGTCACTACCCTGAAGTTAACCTCTAGCTCTGCCCTTGTGTTGTTCCTGAGTTGAGAGATTCCCGAGCCGGCAGACTCCATGGCAGAAGTTAAATAGAAGAGCTGTCCATGTACAAGTACCAACGTGCGCCTTATAACCTTCACACAAATTTGTGGGTATATAAGTGTGTAGCCAGCACCGATCGCCAAGAGATCCGACTTGAGAACTTCCTACATTTTGGACCACCTGGACGGCCGAGGAACCAGTCATTAGCCCCCAACATCACCGGAAGCAGGATAACCAGGACCAGACCAACAAATACTATTCAAGATTCACGTTACTAGTACTAAGTGTTATAGTACCAGTTCGACATTCACTTATTAACTTTTCTATGAAGTGGCTATAACTTTCCCAGTGTAACTCATATTTAACCATTCCATTTGGGACGTACTAAGCGTATCAGTGTTCATTAATTAACAGGCGACATTGACTCTCGTAATTACCTTATTCAGATATTAAAACCCTAGTGATATCTAACGTTCGCTCACTGATTTGTGTTCTACGTATTTCTGTCATAAGAATATAAATCTTAGATCAGTACCCCCTTGAGGTTACTAGAATTTCCGTGTTCAGAAATATACGCGTATCTAATTCTAACTGTGAGCTGCTACTTGGGCACGCGACCTGCCAGTAAGAAATCTAATTAGTGAAATTGAATACATAACTACATTGAGGTCTTCCAGTATAATAAACCTTGCTAACTAAACCCGTGATCAGAAGAGTATACCTGAACGTTGGAAGTGGGAGACTAGGATCCATCCAGATCCGCTAATGCTAGCAGTTCCCTTCTATTATTTGTTTTGTACGAGTATTACTATCTTTCTATGCTCTTTATTCACCTACTTAAATAAACGAGATCGTGTGTCGTGTTACCGTGTGTTATTTTGTGTTCTCTATTCCTCATACCTTGTATTGTGCATGCAGCCTTATATACCCAGTCAGATAGAGCCCACATTACCCAAGTTAATCCTGTAGAAAAACAGGGCATAACATTGGCGGCAGCGGTGGTTCTTGATTCGGATAAAAGGTTGCATTACATTGCAAGTTTGGAACAGCCAGAACACGATAACATCATGGCGCACCATTCTCACATTCCCATCCCCCATTATGGTGGAGAAACTTATGAGATCGAAACATTCATGGACATAGTGAAACCCGTACTTGACCTAGTTTATACCACGGACGCAGAAAAAATAGCCGTAACATTAACGCACCTGGGAAAAGCCGTTTCCCTGGTTGCCTATCAAGTGCACCCTGCTCTCACCTGGGACGAATTTCGCCCAATAGTGATAGAAGCCATTAAGCCTTCGTTGGGCGTTTTCGTGGCCCACACCCGTATCCCAGACACTAAATTCGAAGGCGATTTAGATGCCACAGTGAATAAGATTGCCCAACACATAAAAGTTTCTTTCCCCACGTTGACCAGAATCCAACAAGAACAGCAAATTCTGGTCAACCTTGTGTCTATATTGCCCTCAGCAGTAAAAGACCATTTCCGTGTGCACGATTTCGTCGGATACCAAAAAGATCTTTTCATGATCCGACGTATTTTGGCCGTGCGCACAGAAGCACCCACCCAAATCGCTGCAATCAAGATGTTTCCCACGCACCCGCAGCAACCCGACCACCAAAACTCCAAGAATGCCTATCCAGCCTCATCCTTCCACAACAGACCCACCTACCCTTCTGGAAAGCCCCAACCCAGTAGACCCCGGTTCCAACCTACCCAGCCACGCAGAATCTTCAACCGGAACAGGAACTACAACACCTACCAAAGTAAAAACCCTACCTTAGTAATTATCAACCCCTATGATTTCCCTGCCTGTAATGCTCAGTGTGCTTTCCATCAAATTCGTGACTCTGCCAAACCTCGCCCCTTTACTCCTCGCATTTCTGTGAATGAAGAGGAGTTGGGACAAGAGGAAGAGATGGAAGAAAGACTAATACCGTCATTTTATACCCACATTTCGTTTTCGTAAGTTAAGTATTTATTTTTCCTTCACCCTTGTGTTCCTCCCTTTCCGTCTCTTTCCACACCTATTATACATCTAATCAGTCATTCCTTCTAATTCACAATCCACACTGCTCTGTTTTCGTATCTGTTGTTTCATATAAGATTAATTATGACAAATCTGAATACAATCCTCTCTAGAGAGCTCTAGGGAAGCCACCTAGTTTTTATCTCCATTTAAGAAGATAAACGTATATTACCCCATGCTCCGGGATTCGTTCTAGCACCTAAGTAGTTATACAATTGAACTTGAGTTATTCAACCAGGTTCTATACTTTATATTAACGACGGCAAAATACCGTCCAATTCATGCATGTCACTTTTTTCCTAAGTTAACTCTCATTAATCCCCCAATACTTTGCGTAGTAACAAGCATGCTCAGGTAACCTTTTATCCACCCTGTCGTTTTTCCATACCAACCCGAACTTAATAACTCCCTCTAAAAAGGATGCCATCAGGATGGTAAATTGTGCCGAGCAAGTCATTTTCTCAAGCTTCCGTAAGCAGAGAGTACAAACCTATTTGGTACCTCCTTTAACTATCCCCTAACATAACTAACCACCCCTACAACCTGGGGCAGTGATTTAATGCGCGCAAGGCTAACCCCCCCTTTCCTCCCCTCAAAGAGGCCCAGCATCTCCCCCTCGCGTAGGACTACCGACGTCCTTATGCCCGCCAAATTCTTGCTAGAAACTCCGGGTATTTACAACCCATACCAACCTCCAAGTTTTCGATTCCAGCCTAAATCCTATTCCTATCCCGTTCCTATCTAACCCCCAACTCCCCCTTAACCCGTCTTAGACTCCTAATAGCATTTCAGCTAACTCAGAGGAGGATTCTAGAGATAATATTAACGTAGGCTGCCTTACCGCTTGAGTCCAAAGGCGCTGGACGAACTAGTTTTTTTTGCTTCCCCACATCCTCCTCTCAACTCATATTAATGATTTGTCTTAGAGTGAATGTCAGAAAAAGGTAATTCCTATTGCGGCCTACACGCTAACTTTAGAATAGACCTTTAATGCTACCATCTTCAACCAAGGGATTAAATTAACTTGTATTTCCCTCCGACATCCAAAAGTTAGACAAAGGAACCCCCTCCCCATATATAGAGTTCCGCGCCAAAAACAGGCAGTTCGAGAGGATATAAGCCATGTAACGGAAGCGCCGCACTCGTGGATATATTACCCAGCTCCACCCTCAGGATATACAGTGATTTGCGGTGTTCGCGATCTAAGTGCCTCTTTTTTTTTTCTTTTTTTTTTTTTCTATGTGATTGAGGGAGGCAAAAGGCATAACTGCCTATAGCGAGTGCCTCCCCCATAGTTGAAAGAGTGACAGGGCCAAAATCAAGGGACGTTCGAGCCAAAATGCCTGGACACACGGAGTTTGAAGCAATTTAAGTCATAGGAAGAGGGAAAGACTGATTCTGGGAGAGAGTTCCAGAGCTCAGCTGTTGAGTAGAAGAAAGTTTGAGAGTAACGTTTCACTCTTGGGTTGTAGAGTTGCACAGAGTAGGGGTGGAATTGAGTTGCAAGACGGGTACCACGTGCCCTACGTAAAGGAGGTGGTATGCACTGGGATAGCTCTGAGGAACACTGATTATTATAGTAGCGATAGAATAGCGAGAGAGATGCAACATTGCGGCGGAGAGAGAGATTGCAGAGAGTTGGTGAGTGGACGGGAGTTAATGATACGAAAGGCCTTCCTTTCAACTTTGTCTAGGAGAGCGGTGTGAGAGGAACCTCCCCACACATGTGAACAATACTCAATACAAGGGCGCACTATGCCCCTGTACAGAGCAAGAAGCTGTGCAGGGGAAAAGAACCCCCGTAAGGCGGTTGAGCACACCCAGCTTCTGGGAGGCTGCCTTAGCAAGACTGGTAATATGGTCCTTCCAAATGAGAGCAGAAGAAAAAGAGACACCAAGAATATTGAGAGAAGATGAAGGGTTGATTTTTGTATTGTTGAAGAATAAGGGATAGTCCGCTGGGAGATCCTGACGGGTAGATAGATGGAGAAATTGGGTTTTGGAAGCATTAAAGTTAACAAGGTTTTCTCTGCCCCAATTGGAAATAGTATTTAGATCAGAATTTAAGAGTTCTATGGCTTCATTACGTTTGTCGTTGAGGGATTGCTGGCTGGGGAGTTCTGAAAAACTAATAGAGTAGTGTAAGGTTGAGTCGTCTGCGTATGAATGGATGGGAATTAAGGTACAGTTAACCCGGGAGCTGCGGGGAGACTCATAAGAGTTCCCCCGGCGCACTGCAGGGAGACTCTTATGAGTGAGTGAAAAAAAAAAATCAACTTTTGACATCGAAAAAAAAAAAATATATATTTTTATTTTTTTATTTTTTTATTTTTTTTTGGCCCCTGGGCCATGCAAAATCTCAGTCCTCTACCTCCCCTCCTTCCCCACTTTCCTCCTCTCCTTCAGTTATCACCTATTTTCCCTGTTATTCCCTTATTCTGAGGTATATTTTCGTGCTAACATTAGCGAGTTGCAAGCAGGGTGTTGTCATCACTGATGGCAAGCGAGTGCAAGAGAGAGAGAGAGAGTATCGATCGACTGTGTCTCAGTGGCCTTGGGGGAAATTGGCGGGAAAGCAGATTGCCTCACCCATACATTATACAACTCGCGGGCTATATCTCCGATTTTGACCATCCAAACGCTGTTTTCACTCGTTTTATTGTTGTTTCAGGTTAATACCTTTATAATCAACCCATAATAGGCGCATATGGATAAGTATTAATGCTATTAATGGCACAATGAATATTTTAGTGACGGAAACACCTCAATTACATCAGCACAGGGGGACGTTTCCAATTACCCCCATGCGCACTTCAGAGGTTAAGGAGATCATTAATTTTATAAAAATTAGAAAGAGAATAGGAGATAGGACAGAGCCCTGAGGAACACCGGAGTTTATAGGGTGAGGAAGTGAACAATGGCCGTCTACAACCGCGGCTATGGAACGGCCGGAAAGGAAATTAGAGACAAAGGCACAGATGGAGGGATAGAAACCGAAGGAGGGTAGTTTAGAAATTAAAGATTTATGCCAGACTCTATCGAAGGCTTTCGATATGTCTAGTGCAATAGAAAAAGTCTCACCGAAGTCCCGAAAGGAGGATGACCAAGAGTTAGTAAGATATGAAAGAAGATCACCAGTAGAGCGACCCTTAAGGAAGCCATACTGGCGATCTGAGAGCAGATTATGAGAAGAGAAATGCTTAAGAAATTTGGAAGCAAGAATAGTTTCAAAAACTTTAGAAAGACAAGAGATAAGAGCAATTGGACGATAGTTGGAGGGTTGAGAGCGGTCACCCTTCTTTGGGACAGGTTGAATGTGAGGGAATGAATCAATCCTTGACAAATTATCAAATATATTGTTGCAACTGAGAAACCAGGGGCAAGATTATATCTTTCAACAACCGATTCATAAATTCTTTTAGATTGTCTCATAAGCGTATTGTCAGCCGGCTCGCCACTACTTTGGGCTTAAGAGCAATCATAACTCATAACCGGTCCCAGGTAGAAAGATCTGGTTATGTTAGAAGGGATTACGCGAGTTTAGGAGAAAACTCGACGAGAAGATTCCTGGGCAAACAATTGTCTGTTTGACCGAAAGGCGAAAAGCCGTTTGCACGTCCGAACCTCCTCATAAGGCCAGAATTAGTAAGAAAAGTCGTTCTCCCGATTGTCTTACGTTATTTCGATCCACTGTTTCTCTGGCTATGCCGATGACAGAGGCATTTAAGGCTTTCAGTAGGAGTCCCATAACGACGTGTCATCAACGGCTAGACAAATTAGCCCAACTGTACACTTCTCTACACTCTACAGGAAAGAAATAAAGGAAAGAAAAAGATTAAATAGAAAAAGGAGAAATGCAGGTAGCAGAAAAGAGGAAGATAAATGGAAAAAACTATATATGGAACAAAGACAAAAGTACAATTATTAAAAAGGAAAGAGATGTATATTAATGAGGAGAAGATAGCAAAGGAAATTAAGGAGGACAAAAGTAATGGGAAAAACACATGGAAATACATAAAGATGTTGAAGGGAGAGAAAGAAAAAGAAAAAGAGTGCCTCTTGAATAGTGTATAAATTATGGGGAGGATGGTAAGAAACTAGAGAGAGAGGAGGCTAAAAAGGAAGTTGAGAACTTTTGGAGTACTATTTATGGAAAACATGAAAATGAAATTAAGGAAGTATGGCATACAGAAAGGATAAAGGAGTACGAGGGAGAAAGAGGAAATATAAAAAGGAAGCTAGAAAGAGGGATACAGTACGAAGTGGTTAAAAGGGAGAGAGAGACAGAGGAAAATTATGTAGAGTATGTAGACCTATGTAGTGATGAAATAAGAGAGCACTTAGAGATGGCAGTACCAATAAAGGGAGGAATATTATATATGGAGGATGAAATAATAATTGAGGAAAGAGTTAGAAAGTGTCTGAAGAAGATGAAACTCAAGAAAGCTGCAGGACCAGACGGAATAAAACCAGAGCTATTTAAAGTGTTCCTAGATAGTAATATATTGATAAAATCACTAGTGCAATTGATGAAAAGGGTAATGGAGACAGGTGATATCCCAGAAGGATGGAAGGAATCAAATACTGTGATGATACCGAAAACCAGGAGACCAAAAGCCAACGAGTTTAGGCCTATATCGCTCACAAATGTCGGATATAAATTAACAATGGCAACAATAAGGATGAGTATCGAAGAGCATATAGAAAGAAATGGATGGGGAAAGGACACACAGGCAGGGTTTACAGCGGGAGGAAGAATAGAGAACAATATCTTTATCTTACGGTACTGTATAGAAAGAATATTCGAAAGGAAGAAGTCATTAATATTGATATCGATAGACTATGCAAAGGCATTTGATAGTATTAAGTGAGATATGATGATAAAAAGCAATAGCCTACAATGCATACACAAGATCAAAAACACATGAAGCCTTTAATTACTTTAGAAACATCAGAAATCATGCCAAAACTGTATTAAACCTAACTAAATCAAACTTTCTCCACAAGCAGGCAAATAAACTTCTAAATAATCCAAATGATAACAAAATATTTTGGTCTACTCTTAACTCATTTAAATCCAACTTCACTACTGCTTCATCCATTCCACCATTAAAATCTCCGACTGGCAATCTTGTAAGTGACCCACGAGGTAAAGCTAACCTTCTTGCAGATATTTTCTCCACCAACTCAACCTTAGATGAAATAAATCAAGATGTCCCTGTACTTAATTTTAATTCGCCTGAAATTCCCTCACTTAACCCTTATTTAGCGGCGAGCAACATAAGTCGAGTTAAATAAAGCTGGACTATGTGGCGGCGCTCGACATAACTCGAGTGGCAATTTCAGCACGTAATGTGGCTGAGAGAGAGAGACAAGTGGTGGCAGGAGACTAGCGAGCGTATGACTGCTCCAGACCACCGCGGCGAACCTACTGACACAAATCTCAGCTCCCTCCTCCCTCTCTCACTCGCTACATACTCAATTATGTACCGAAAGTACCGAATTACCTGCTTTTTGCACTCGCGTTGCACGGTTATTGCAAGAAAACTATCCATCATACAAGGATCGTTATGGTGTCATTCGAAAGCTCTGTTTATGCCCTTTCAGGGATAGGTACTTGTTTTACGTTCTGGGTCTTATTTAGGCATGAAAATGATCACGTAAACAGCCCTATTTTGGCTAAAAACACCCCGCTGTGCGGTACACATAAATAAACCGCATAGGCCGCTCGTAAGGTGTTAAGATCCACACCAGACATGTCAAAACTATTTTGCAGAATCTCTCAGTAGATAAGGCTCCTGGTCCAGATGAAATTCCTCCAATAGTACTTAAGAATTGCTCCTTGGTGCTCGCTCCTGTATTGGCAAAAAATTTCCGTCTGTGTACTCATACCTCATGCTTCCCAGTACCCTGGAAAGAAGCAAACATCCATCCAGTTCCTAAAAAAGGTGCCTCTTCAGATCCATCAAACTACAGACCAATAGCTATAACTTCCACTCTTGGTAAAGTCTTTGAAATTATATTAAATAATCACATAATTAAGCATCTTGAGAATAATAAATTAATCAGTGATAGGCAATATGGTTTTAGACGATGTCGATCAACTGCAGACATGCTTTGCCTTCTTACGCATCAAATTAACCAAGCTACAGACCAACATGGTGAAACACATACAATAGCACTGGATATATCAAAGTCATTTGATAGAGTCTGGCATCAATCCTTATTGTCGAAGATGTCACACTACGGCCTTGCATCATTAGTTCCACTAATTTCTTCTTATCTTCATAACAGAAAAATATGTGTAATGGTAGATGGCCTTTATTCTCAATTTCACTCAATAAATGCTGGTGTTCCCCAGGGATCAGTTTTGGCCCCAATTCTGTTCCTCATTCATATCAATGATCTCATATCTACCACTCATAATCCAATACATTCCTACGCAGATGACTCAACACTCCACAGTTCCTTCACATTTACCAATTCTTTCACCCAACCCGATCTTATAAATTCAAAAATAAACACTGCAATTTCTCTGAACCAGGACCTTTCTAGAATTAATGGATGGGGACAAAAGAATCTAGTTTCCTTTAATGCACAGAAAACCATGTACATTCAATTTTCTAACCGACAGAATCTCACTGACTCCCATATATTTTTTAATGATGTAAATATTCCCACTTCCCCTAGTATTGACATTCTCGGTGTAACATTAACTACTAACTTGAGCTGGACACATTATGTTAGAAGCATTGCTAAGAATGCCTCTAAAAAACTGGGACTCCTGTACAGAGTTCGAGAATTCTTCACTGACGAGCAGTTGGCCGTGATATATAAAAGTCATGTGCGTTCTCAGAGGGATTACTGTTCACCTCTGTGGGGTGGAAGTGGAGTGGTTGCATTGAGGCAGTTGGACAAAATTCAAAATAAAGCTATTAGATTAATCAATAACCCTGCAATCACACAGGACCTTCCTATATTATCCATACGAAGAAGCGTTCCATCCCTTGCATTATTCTACAGATATTTTCACAGCAATTGTTCCGAGGAACTTGCTTCAATTGTGCCGCCTCTCCACATCTTTCCCCGTAGAACTAGGGCAGCTGAGAGCGCCCATGAATTTACACTTTCTCCTCCACAATGCAGAACTTCTGCTTATCAGAATTCATTTATCCCCAGAGCTACTACTCTTTGGAATTCACTTCCCTCGAATTGCTTTCCACAAACTTACAATCTACAAATGTTTAAATCCAGTTGTTACAAACATTTTATGAATGGAGGATGCCTTTAGGCACATGGACCTTTTTGTTTTATCTGTGTTTTTCATTCCTCCGTTCATTGTCTCTTTAAAAAAAAAAAAAAAAAAAAAAGTATTGATGGATTATAAGGTTCATCCTCAGGTAATTGCAGTAATAGCGGAAATGTACGAGGGAGATAATACTAAAGTGAGACGAGATGAAGAAGAAGAATTAATAATACCAGTTACTAGTGGAATAAGACAGGGGTGTACGGGGTCAACAACGTTATTCAAGTTGGTGACTTTTAGGATAATGCAGAAGCTGGAAGAATTAGATATAGGTTTTAAGGATGAAGCGTTTAAGATAACATCGTTATTTTTCGCAGACGATGGAATGTTGTTGGCAGAAAGTATAGAAGACGTAGAGAGAGTGATAGGAACGGTAATAAATACCAGTAGAGAGTGTGGACTGGAAATAAACAAACAAAAGAGTAGTATAATAATATTTAACATGAAGGAAAAACCACAGGAAATAGCAGGAATAAGAGTCAGTAATAAGATCAAGTACTTAGGAATTACAATAAATGACAGTAAGAATTGTTTTAAGGTACAGAAAGGTATGATGATAGAGAAGGCAGTAAAAATGGCTAATATGACATACTCAATAATTGCAAGGAGCTGCTCTAGATTATTAATTGGTAAGACATACTGGAAAAGTGTAGCCCTCCCTGCAATACTGTACGGAGCAAATATATTAGATCTAAATAAACAGGAGATACAACGACTACGAAGGATAGAGAATAGCGTAAGCAGACAAATATTGGGAGCACCGAGGTATGCGCAAGAGGCAGCAATAAGAGGAGAGATAGGAATTTCAAGTATGAAAGCAAGGATAATGGAGGGACAGTTAAAGTATTTACAATATATTTTGAGAGAAGAAGGGAACAAATTGCTTGGAAGAATAGTGGAAGAGATGAAAGAGAGAAAGAAGAATAAATGGATAAAAGGATTAATAGAGGATAGAAAAATGGTAGGGATAAGAGGAGGGAAAGTGCCTAATGAAGAGATAAAGATGAAGGTGAGAGAGTGGGATACAAATGGAAGCAAGAAATGGAAGAAAAACCAAGTCTGAAAATGTATAGAGAATGGAGAAGAGAGATAGGTGGCCAAGAGAATGTGTATGATAGTAGGGAGGCTTCGGTGATCCTGTTTAAATGCAGGAGTAACAACATGAACCTGGGGAACAGACGGAGATTTAGTAACGAGACGACAGAGTGCATCATGTGTGGCTTTGAGTATGAGGACCTGAACCACTTTGTGCTGCACTGCCCGACGTACAGCGAAGAGAGGAGGAACAACCCAGCACTGCAGCAGCCCTACCAGGAGGATGAGGAGTTGACTATTGGCCGCCTACTATTCAACAGAAATACAACAGAAGAGGCAAAAACAACGGTGTATAGACTTTGGCAAATAAGAAATAAGAAAATAAAGGAATTATTAAGATAAAGTAGACCCGGACCCAGACCGCAAGAAGAACCCTACATCAGGGCATAGACTACATATTATAACCTAGACACAAAAGAAGACGCCACAAATCTGTAAATAGTGGTCCGCGCGTTCGAGAGATGGCAGCACGATCGCAAAGGACAATGGGAGGGGAGGATACCCACAAAGACATTATATTGACTATCCTTGTCCTTGGTAATAATAATAATAATAATATTTATTCAGTCAGCAATTTCCAGAGTTGGTACCACATAGTTTGTTACAAATATGACATGTACCAACCTTGCATAATTCCAACTACGGATAGCCCAATAAGGCCGTTAGGCGTATTTCCATTGGGGTCCTTGTGGGATTAGGTTTGCTGGGGAAAAGCAGAGGATAAAGAAATAGATACTTTAGAGAAAGTATTTCTAGGGGGTTATTTTAAGATACCTTACATCCTATAGTAAATATCAGTAATCCGTAATCAGTAATCATTTCAGCTTGGTTTGTCTATCTCTTATGTCGTATTTAGTAGTAGACATAAGCTTGGTGCTCCCTTCTCGCAGCTGTCCGGTTCAGGTGTTCCTTCAGGCTACGTCTGAAGGAATACAGTGTTCTCTTTTCACGGACTGACTGGGGTAGGTCGTTCCAGTCTTTGATGGCAGTGAAGAAGAATGTTTGCTTACCCTGTCCTTGGATTCTCGGGACCTTAAAATTAAACATCATGTTTCTTGTATTATGTCCACTCCTCTCATTTGCTTTAACAAAATCATTCTTTAGATACTCTGGAGCTCTGTCATAGAAAATTTTGAAGGCATTAGTTAGCCTGATTTATTTGGCCCTGTCAGAAACATTGAGCATACCTAGTGACTGAAGTTGTTCCTGGCCAACATGTGATCTGGGTCCTAGGTTCAGCATGAACCTAACCATTTTATTTTGAGTGACCTGAAGTTTGTGCTGTGCTGATTTAGATGATGCAGAGTACCAGGATGACACAGAATAGTCAAAATGACATTGAACAAGCGCTTAGCAGAGGGTCTTTTTGGTCGCCGCGGGCAAGCATCCCACCTGTCTATACAGGTATTTTATACGTGCTCTACACTTACTCAGGATAGATTCCAAAATTGTTTCACCTGACAAACTCGCGTCCAGTTTCAGTCGGAGATATTTAACTTGTGACATTGTTGTTATAGGAATATCATTACAGTTGACCGAGAAGTCCACAATGTCTTTCAGTTTGCGTTTTGTTCCACATAAGATGGCTTCCGTCTTGCCCAGGTGAAGAGATAGTCTATTGTCCACTAGCCATTCACTACATGATGCTAGTTCTTTGGAAAGTGAAGCGGCAATACTTATTGGGTCTTTTCCTGAAACCAGAAGCACGCTGTCGTCTGCATACAGCAATAATTTACATGAGACGCTCAGTTCCATGTCGTTCACATAACAGAGAAAGAGTAAGGGACCAAGGATGCTTCCCTGCGGGACCCCACAGTTAATTGGCATAGGATCAGATATATTATCATCAATTTTGACTCTTTGGGTTCTACCACTAAGATAAGATTTAAACCAGTTCACAGACCCTATGCCCATAGCTTGTAGTTTATTACATAGGATATCATGGTCTACTGTGTCAAACGCATTTTGTAGATCAAGAAGAACCATACCGGTGTAGTTACCTTTAGACATTTCTTTACGAATGTGATCCGTTAAGTGGATGAGACAGGAGTCTGTCGAGTACATGCATCTGAAACCTGATTGAAACTTATAGAATAGATCATTTTGTTTGAGGTAGTGTTCAATTTGGGTGTATACCGCTCTTTCAAGGATTTTAGATACAATACATAATATGCTAACTGGTCTGTAGTTGCCAACTTCTAGTTTATTTCCTTTCTTGAATAGAGGGGTTACAATAGCTTCCTTCAGTTCAGCAGGTACTGTGTTGGTGTTAATTGACAAGTTGATGATGTGGGTTAGGGGGCCTGCTATACCAATGGCTCCATCTCGTAGAAATTTGGCAGGAATTTTGTCTGGTCCTGTGCTCTTATGTACATTTAGGTTAGACAGCTCGTCAAAAGTGTATTTTGGTGTAACATTTTGCAATCTAAATGTGTTCGGGTGTATGTCTTTATCTCTGTAGAAATTACGAAAGGTGGCCGTTGTTGTCGTGTATTTATTGAGAGGTTGAGGTAGGTTCTGTGCAAGTGTGTTTGCTATGGAAGTGAAGGAGGAGTTGAAGTAGGTTGAAATTTGTAGTTTATCGTGGCAAACCTGATCATTAATGGTGAGAGCAATATTAGTGTTAGACGAATCCCTTGTCTTGTTGCTGTAGCCTGTTGTTTTTAGGTGCCTCCAAAGTTTCTTTGGGTTATTCTGATATTCCTCTGCCTTTTTGTGAAAATAATTATTTTTCGCCGATTCATTTTCCTACTTAGTTTATTCCTGGCCCTGTTGAACTCATGTTTCAGACCTTGATCCTGTCTATGTTTCGCTAGCCTTTTTAACAGATTGTCTCTGTGTTCCAGATGGTGTAGTATGTCATTGTTGATCCATGGGTCTGACCTTGCTTTAATTCTTATGTCTTTCAGAGGAGCTATTTCGTCTAGGATGTTTGTGATGATGGTTCTGAAGCCAACCCATGCGTCATTAACGTTTGTACTTCCAAACACTGGAGACCAGTCTGTATTCCATAAAATGGTCCTCATTAATTCGTAATAATCCCTACCTTGTACTAATAACGCTATTAACCTTTGAAGTGCGCATGGGGGTAATTGGAAACGTCCCCCTGTGCTGACGTATTTGAGGTGTTTCCGCCACTAAAATATTCATTGTGCCATTAATAGCATTAATACTTATCCATATGCGCCTATTATGGGTTGATTATAAAGGTATTAACCTGAAACAACAATAAAACGAGTGAAAACAGCGTTTGGATGGTCAAAATCGGAGATATAGCCCGCGAGTTGTATAATGTATGGGTGAGGCAATCTGCTTTCCCGCCAATTTCCCCCAAGGCCACTGAGACACAGTCGATCGATACTCTCTCTCTCTTGCACTCGCTTGCTATCAGTGATGACCACCCTCCAATCGGATTTCTAATGTTAGCACGAAAATATACCTCAGAATAAGGGAATAACAGGGAAAATAGGTGATAACTGAAGGAGAGGAGGAAAGTGGGGAAGGAGGGGAGGTAGAGGACTGAGATTTTGCATGGCCCAGGGGCCAAAATAAAAAATAAAAAAAAAAAAAATATAAATTTTTTTTTTTTTTTCGATGTCAAAAGTTGATTTTTATTTTCTCTGACTCTTAAGAGTCTCCCCGCAGTGCGCCGGGGGAACTCTTAAGAGTCTCCCTGCAGCTCCCGGGTTAATAATCAATTGAACATTATCCAGAGACTCTGCAGACATGACATAGTTAAATAGACATAAGTAGAGGCTACTGTAAAGGCGCCAGTCATCGTGTAATTGTCGTCATTATGAGGATCGAGGTACACATTACACAAGCAAAACTTCTCCAACACCCGCCATTGTTGATGTGAGATTGGGGAGTTGCCAACGTCAATGGTGGGACAAAATATCCCTAGATGTCATAAGTATAAATGTCCAGTTTTAGTGCTACTTGACAAATTAACATCTACATAACATGTAACATACTAATATATTTTCAAAATGACAATTTAATTCTTGTTGTGTTGCTTGAAGGTATACAGCTTGCATCATATATGAGTAGCCTATGTTTAATAGTGTATATGTATACTTAATGTTTTCATCTTGCTTATATATATATATATATATCTAATGTATACTAAATAATTTACAAGTGTTTTTACCAACATCAATTAACTCTTAAATACGTTCCCTCTTTAATCTATTGCTCCCTCGTTTTGCGGATATTCCCTTAACTTTGGAAACACTGCAGCAAGCTAGCTGGCTGGCGTGCGCGGCGCACAGACTATCTATAATAAGGACAAGCCACTGAGGTGCTTTGGTTGTTGTACAGTACAATAGTGCTGCCACCAAATCCCTAGGACGCGCGGCAAACTAACCGTGTGACGTCACGCTTTTATTTCTAGGTTATAATATGTAGTCTATGCATCAGGGAGGGTATCAGGTGAACTCGGCGCATCTACCAACTCGTCTCACTCGTCGCACCAACTCGATGCACTCGTCGCACCTGTAAGGGGTCTAAATTGACTAGGCTTGATTTTGGCAATATTTACACCAAGACTTTTTCTGTTCACTCACTTTAAGCCCAATAATGACCCAGTCAGTGTTGAGATTAGGTGAAATGTTCGGTATTATGTTATTATCTTGATTAAGATATCAGTTGACATATATTAAATTGTAATGACTAGAAAGAAGTAATTAAATAGGCCCAATGGAGTCTAATAGGTATGAGGGTCATTATTCTAACTTTACATATTAAATATAATTGTTTGGTATTGTTATATTAAGTCAAAAAAGGGGGTGTCACAATCGGAGCAATGTTGTTTTGGAATTAGAATGAAATTTACTTGTTTTGGCCATTTAATCACTTCCAGGTGTATACAGTTAATTGCAAAGCATAACTTTAACTTTGTGAATCTAGTATAATGCCGATATTTGGCCTAATAATTGCTTGTACCGAGTCTCTAGTGTGACACCCTGATTCTGAGGCCTTAGCGACAAGTGCCCACCTCAAGGGGGTTTGACAGGTGGAAATTTATGAGTCCTACCTCCAACTTAAAAACTATAGTCTTAGGATATCGTAAGTAATAGTTAACATGTTTGTGCCTGAAATTCGTTACATTATATAAAAGTAATTCAATTATCCTTTGAAAGTCTTATTAGACTCCTAAGTAAGTTGAGGAGCTCATTTAATCAAGGTATGGTTATTGTTGTGACAAAGGACGCTGACCGAGTCCTACAGAGCCTAGAGCCGAGAGTGCCAGCGTCATTCCCTCCCAGTCGCCAGCCTCGGGCGGACTAAGGGGAAATATTTGTCTTAACTCAGTATAAATTTCCCTTTTGTGTTGTGTTTAGATAAAACCTTCAGTTGAAGGTGAGTTGAAGTGAATTGTGAAGTATTTAAGATAAAGTTTGAGACCATTTGTTATGCCCACTTTCTTATATGTAACTACGAAATTATACGACATCCTTTGTCTTGGTCGAAGGTGAAATTATTCATTCCGTCTGATAATTAATCATTTAGATTTCAAATTCCATATTATTTGTCCTGCCAACCTTATTAATTATGTAAATAATGTTAATTGTATTATGTTAGTGTAGTATTCTCACAGCAATAAGATCCCGTATGTCGAGTTCAATATCATGTATGTAACTTAATGTAAGCCCACATTCCTGAGTCGTGTGTGTGTATACACTCCGTTTTCTATTTTAAACCATTTTATTTTTGAGGGTCAACTAAGTAAATTATATCTATCCCCAACCCTCCGTTTTCTATTTGGACTATTTTTCTTTCTATATTTTTGAGGGTCAACTAAGTCAATTTTTTCTGTAACCCAATAATGTACATCCTCCTTTTGTTGTCTCTTAATTGACACATTTGACCACTTTTGTAATGTTGATATAAATTAAGATATAGAATGTTGTCAGTTTTATTAATGGTAATGTTAATACCAGGTCCCAGGTCAGGAGCGAAGTCCAGGGAGAAGTACCAGGTGCAGAGAGTCCTGTGTCCACCCCAGTGGACATGACCTAGTGGCTGTACTGAGACAGGATGCTGTTGGTGTTATTGAGCCTTGAGCTAACCTTCACCCCATTGTGAGCTGTTGTACGCCGTATGAACCTAGTGACCGAGTGTGTGTTTACTAGGGTAGTGGCCTTGGGGTCACCTGTTGAAGGGTTTTAGTTAACTTTGATGTGGTGATAAGAAGTAGTTCATTATGCCAATAATACCGATATATTCCGTGGTTGACTAAGGTAATAATCCTATTGATTTGTGTATCACAGTGAAAAGTGTATTTTTCTTTACAGTGTTTTAATATAGTTAAGAATACCAAACGGTATATTGTGTTTTTATTTATCCTGTGTCATTTAGACCATTTGCATTCATTCACCTGTATTTCCTTACATGCAACGGCCATTAAGCTACCAGAGTAATAAGTTGGACCAATCATCAAGTAAGGAAGAAACACAATAATGGAATGAACAGGAAATAATAAATAAGGCGGGGGTAACAGCAAAGTTCCAGGAACATTAGAAAAGAAAAGTAAAGACTACGAAAACCCCCCCTTACACACCAACTCGGCACCATATGCTCGGCGCATTATACGATATTATATTGTGAGACTACAGTAGGCTATAGGCTATATAGATAAATCATATACAAATATAGCCTACTTTGTGATTTTTTGTAATGGGTCCAAAGTCGATTTCTAAAGATGTAGCCTAGTAGGCTACCTTGTGGAGATTCCGGTCAACGACCTCAGCTACAGGAACTGCCGCTGCTTCCTCCTGGCCCTGCTGCCTCCAATGAAGTGGTACTTGGTGAACCAACTTGTTGTAGTGTGGCCACGTATGGTAGGATGGCGTGGGAGGTGTGTCTTCTATCTTCTGTAGGAAGGTATCTAGATGTTTTTTGAAAACCTCTACCGTACAGGATGACATATTCTTTAGGTAGGTGGGGAGACAGTTGAAGAGCTTAGGCGCTGATCTGCTGAAGGCATGGTGCTTCTGCTGCTGGTATTCAGGCCTTCTACATAGCACGATCTCTCCCTTGTCCTTTTTTGGCTGAGCGTGATTCCTATATTGGGTACGTGGCCTTCAAGAATTTTCCAGACGTACATTATCTGGTATCGTTCTCTACGCCTTTGGAGCGAGTATAGTTTCAGATGTTTAAGGCGATCCCAGTAGTTCATATCTTTCACGGTCTCAATTCTATTAGTAAAAGTTCTTTGGACACCCTCTAGCTCTTGAATTTCACCGATACTCTCAGGACTCCATAGTTGACAGCAATACTCAAGCTTTGGTATTATCATGGATTTCCAAAGAGTGAGCATGCATTCTTCATTTCTTGTAGAGAACGTTCTAAGGGCCCAGGCCTGATAACTTTCTTGCACTATCGACTATGTTGCTAATAATTATGTGTGCTGAACTTTCCGTTTTGGCTCAGTGTTATGCCTAGGTCCTTTAGGTTCTCCTTAGTTGTAATTGTGCCCTGTGATGTGGTGTAATTTGCGGCTACTTCAAGGTTTTCTTTGCCATACCTCATTAGTTCAAATTTGCTTTCATTGAATTTCATGTTGTTTTTAGTGGCCCACGTATATATTCTGTCCAGGTCTTGTTGCAGGAGAACCGTGTCTTCAATTGTGCTTATTTCTCTGGTAACCCGAGTGTCGTCTGCAAACGAGGCTGTCCTGGAGTGTAGCACAGTGTTGTCAATGTCGCCAATAAGAACGAGAAACAGAAAGGGGCCTAGAACCTAACCCTGTGGAACACCGCTTTTGACTGCTGAGCTCTTTGAAAGTGTTCCATTTATTGCCACTTGTTGGTATCTGCCATGGAGAAAACTGTGAATCCACTTGCCCAGCTTGCCTGTCACACCTATCTTGCCTATCATTCACGCTATGGGCTGAGGTGGTGTACTCACCTAATTGACCTAATTGACAGGATTTGAGCCTAAGCTCGTGTTGTCCTGTCTCTCTCTCTACATTTATCCAATTTTGCTTTAAAAGTTTGGATATTTCTTACTCCCACCACTTCCCCATCCTATCATGGGATTGTGATCAACTTCACTTGCATGGGTGTTGTCTGCAAGTGGTTCCGCCAATGAACAGGGATTAGAGCTCCATAGAAACTGAAACTGAAACATATGAAGTGAATCACAGTCTTGCGACGTACAGCCTTCCTGTAAAAATTCCGAGGAATTTCTGTGCCACATAGTCGATGTTGCCACTTATTACAAGTCTCACACTCCAAGGCCTCCTGCCGTGTGGTGACATTGGTTTGACATACAATGCAGAGTGCAGCCATAATGATATACCGGTAGTGAATGTCAGATAAGCAACGACAGTGAGAGTTGTAACAATAGTCTATGCTCAGAATTTGGTAGACTACTGTTTAAAAAAAAAATCACAAAGTATCGTTTCGTTTTCACAAACAAAATTTATAATTTCTAAAGATCAACTGACGGCCAGGT
Source organism: Paralithodes platypus (assembly GCA_032716605.1). Taxonomy (NCBI): domain Eukaryota; kingdom Metazoa; phylum Arthropoda; class Malacostraca; order Decapoda; family Lithodidae; genus Paralithodes; species Paralithodes platypus. The sequence goes on from CM064481.1 coordinate 14,530,936, forward strand.
GTTTCAGACGGTTTCATTTATTTACTGACTTACAGCAGTGTTGCGTTTTATATATTTGAAGATAATATTATATTGACACCCAATTGAATGATATTGGTCAACAATGAATTACGCAAATCCGTAATGAACAGTTCCAAAATACGTTAAGACTAGATTTGTATATGATTTATCTATAGGCCTATATAGCCTACTGTAGTCTCACTATATAATATCGTATTCAAAACACCTTTCATCATCCATGAAGCAATTATTTGAAGATTTATATTATTTGAATGATGTGGGTCGTACAATAAAATATGAAAATTCGTAATGAACATTTTCAAAATGCGCCGAGCATATGGTGCCGAGTTCGTGCGACGAGTGCGTCGAGTTGGTGAGACGAGTTCGTATCTGCGCCGACTTCGATGGCATTCTCAGGGAGTGCCGCTTTAAAGGCATTACTCCCGCCAATCAACTGAAACAGAAAAACTGCTTTCAGGGAGGGACTATAATCATCTGCCAGCATTCCTGAGTCCTGACTACCATCTTCATCATTTCATGCACAGCAGCATATTATTTTAGAGGTTTGTAAACTGTTGTTTACATTAGGCTATTTAGATAAAAACAAATAGGCCTATGAGTTATAGGCCTAGGCTAGTCTAGAGTAGAGTCAGAGTCCTATATCCTACCTACCCCAATATGAAATTTGTTGGAGTATAGGCTACCCTATGGTAGCAGTGTACGGAGTGTAGCCTAGCATTAACTAGGGTAATTATTGAAGACACCCCACAACGTGTTTTTATGTGTTTTTTTCGTTGGTTCTTGTTGTTTTTTGTTGTTGTTGTTGTTGTATGTTTTTTTGGTCAATATACAGGCAGGGTGTCAATCCACAAAATATGAATTGTGGGAAAAACTAAATAAGATGGTCACCAATTTTCCCATGGATTTTTTTATTTTTCCCTGTTAGTTTTCATCAATATATAGTGTTTGGAAATAATTGCAACCCTCGGCGAAACCGTTTTCCCCATTATACAACCATCTTAAGACACGCCGCCCGATAGTGGGGAGGGCTATGAAGTACAGGGAAAATGAGGGGTTAAATGCGTAAAACGGCGATTAAAACATATTTTAGCAAAACTTGGCTCGGGTTTTAAGGTATTTCTAAGGCCTAAAACCCAATATTTCGGAAACCCGAGCCAAGTTTTGGCCAAAGCTGGCTCGGATTTTGAGAGTTTGTAGACAACAAAATTACAGTAACCTCATTTAGAAATTTGGCTCAGGTTTCCCGAAATTGCAAAGGCATAAAACCCGAATTTTGGAAAACCCGAGCCAAGTTTTGGCAAAACTTGGCTCGATTTTGCGAATCGAAAAAGACTAACTACATGTCGGAAATCGGCTCATGATTTCCCTAATTGCAAAGCCATATAACCAGATTTATCAAAAACGTAGCACTTATTTAAATCATAAATATCCAGTAACATAGACCTAGTACAATGGATACAAGCCTAATCCACACCTAACACCTACAATGTGTCCGTAGTACCTAGTAGGCCTACATGGGATACAACATGGCGGTTGGGCCGGCGCCCATTTAGTAGCCTACCGGTATTCGGCCGTGTCTGTAAATACGAATGCGAGGAACTTCGAGCGAATTCCTGATCAAGCGGATGCACAATCTAATCTAATTAACCTAACCTAACCTAACCTAACCTAACCTAACCTAACCTAACCTAACCTAAATGCGCCTCCGCTCGAATATGAATTCGCTCGAAGTGTCCAGATACCGTAAATACTACCGCAACTACGAATCTTGTTTCTCAAACCTAGTTTATTAACCTAACCAAACAACCCAACCTATCGACAGAGATGGGCAGGTGGAGTGGACTAAAAAGCTGGTGGACAGACCTCGGGAGACTGGTGAAAATAGCGTGTGTACGAATCGGTGCCGTCTATAGGAAGGTATTGACAACCATGTTTCGACAAAATTCCATTTTAGTACTATATATTTTTATTAGGTTTTGCCGAGGCTTAAAACACATTTTCATATTATGTTTAGAGCATATAAAATCCATATGCGTGTTCAAATATTGCAAAATAATTGGTGACCAACTTATTTAGTTATACTGAATTGGGTTATCATTATGGTTTATTATTTTGTTATCATTATAGCGCGACGGAGCGGCAAAGGCGTGAGCTCTAGGGGGGTCCAGGGGCATGCCCCCCCGTGATTTTTTTGAGAATTTAGGTGTCTAAAACAGTATTTCCTGCAATCTAAAAGCAACAAAGATGGAAAATAGGCTATGGAGACCAAAATTATGTCAATTTACCTTTTGCGTTTCTTTAAAAAAAAGGGGTTGGGGGGAGTTTCGGAAAAACTAAATGGTTAATATACAGGAGACGCAACAACGTGTTTTTCAGGTATTTTTTTTGGAATTTTGATTTTGTTTTTGGTGTTTTAGTCTAATCTAGTGATGAAATTGAATGGGTATTAAGCATTTACCCATTGTCCATCAATCTAAAGACACGCCCCCCGATAGTGGGGAGGGCTATGAAGATCAGGGAAATTGAGGGGTAAAAAGCGTATAGAACACTATAGAACACGATAATACACATTTGTAACCCAAATTTGGCTCGGGTTTGTTCAATTTCCAGACCCATAAAACCTGATTTTTTGAAAACCCGAGCCAAGTTTTGACGAAACTTGGCTCGGATTTAACAAATGTAAAAATGAAAAAAACACAGTAACCTTGGTAAAATATTGGCTCGGGTTTTGTCAATTTCCAGACTCATAAAACCTGACTTTTTGAAAACCCGAGCCAAGTTTTGACGAAACTTGGCTCGGATTTAACTAATTTAAAAATGAAAATAACACAGTAACCTTATTAACATGTTGGCTCGGGTTTTGTAAATTTCCGTACCCATATAACCCGACATTTCGAAAACACGAGCCAAGGCTCGGATTTGACTAATGTTCATGTTAAAATTACACAGTAACCCTAATCAAATCTTTGTTTGGGTTTTCATAAGGTTAACATTACCCTAACCTAACGAAGTAAGAATGGGGTTAACATTAGCCTAACCTAACAACCTTACCTAACCTAACCTAGTAAGAATGGGGTTAACATTAGCCTAACCTAACAACCTTACCTAACCTAACCTAGTAAGAATGGGGTTAACATTAGCCTAACCTAACAACCTTACCTAACCTAACCTAGTAAGAATGGGGTTAACATTAGCCTAACCTAACAACCTTACCTAACCTAACCTAGTAAGAATGGGGTTAACATTAGCCTAACCTCTTACCTAACCTAACCTAGTAAGAATGGGGTTAACATTAGCCTAACCTAACAACCTTACCTAACCTAACCTAGTAAGAATGGGGTTAACATTAGCCTAACCTAACAACCTTACCTAACCTAACCTAGTATTATTGGTGGGGGCTGCCGCCCCCACACCCCCGCTGGTTGGGTACTGGCTGAAAAACTTGTTGTTTTACAGTAGGCCTATGTATTTTATGTTATTTTGTTCTCCCTTATAATAAATTTCAGCTCTTAATGACATATATAGCAATGATGTATAGCCTATGCTCTACCGGACCTATTAGGCCTAAAAAGATCGATGGGCTAACTGTCGGTCCAAAACATCAGTATGGTAACCAACTAGCCCTTGCATGCCAGTTTAATCCTATGCGAAAAAATCTTTTACTTTATGTTACTTTGCGATGACCCATTAAGATTCCCTAGCTAGCTGTGGTCCGGCTCCTTTATGTTGTCCCAACCAACCAACTAACCTTAATGAACAGAGGAGGTACTGGGCTGCCTGGCTGGCCGCTGGAGGCTCGATCACCACTCATCTTGGTCAACAGCTGGTGGATTTTTGTTTCGAATTTTTCCATGTAAAACAAGTGTATGTGCACTTCAAAACCAGCTGTCCTCGTCAGCTGTATTTGGAACACTGGTTATTGCGCTTTGGACAGTTTACACTTATTGGAAGGCGAAAAGGTCTTAAGCAGCCTCAGTGTTTTTAAAGACGGTGGAAAAAGCTTTGATCGGCTCACACCCTCTACACAAGCTGGCCAGAGTCAAACTGACAGCTTATATCCTGGGCCACCTGTTTTCCAAATCATGGCATCACCTGATTGGTCGATAGACATCACGTGTCAGTGAACTCGAGTACTCTTGGCATGAATTAGGTAGGGCGATTACTTTGGCTACGACGCCACCAGTATAGTTCATTGCATTCACCACCAGATGTCTCAGTTGTTGACTGACAGTCACGAAAAAGAAGTCTCCCAGATGAAGACGAAAAAGAAGAAGTGTAAACAAACCCTTAAAACGTAAATATCCATATACTGTAATATGTATTATGTTAGTTTCCCGGGAATGACACCTACATCAACAATTTGGAGAAAAATCGCTTAATCACATGCTATTGAGCTTAATTTTTTACCAATATTGTAGCGCCTCCTGTATATTGACCAACTAAATAGCCTAAGATGGTCACCAATTTTCCTATGGATTTTTTTATTTTTCCCTGTTAGTTTTCATCAATATATAGTGTTTGGAAATAATTGCAACCCTCGGCGAAACCGTTTTCCCCATTATACAACGATCTTAAGACACGCCGCCCGATAGTGGGGAGGGCTATGAAGTACAGGGAAAATGAGGGGTTAAATGCGTAAAACGGCGATTAAAACGTATTTAGCAAAACTTGGCTCGGGTTTTAAGGTATTTCTAAGGCCTAAAACCCAATATTTCGAAAACCCGAGCCAAGTTTTGGCCAAAGCTGGCTCGGATTTAGAGAGTTTTTAGACAACAAAATGACAGTAGCCTAACTTCATTTAGAAATTTGGCTCAGGTTTCCCGAAATTGCAAAGGCATAAAACCCGAATTTTGGAAAACCCGTGCCAAGTTTTGGCAAAACTTGGCTCGGATTTTGCGAATTTTAAGAGTAAACAAATTACAGTAACCTAATTTAGAATTTTGGCTCGTTTCCCTAAATTTCAAACCCCAAAAAGCATAATTTTGGAAAACCCGAGCCAATTTTTGGCAAAACTTTGATCGTATTTTGAGAATCGAAAAAGACTAACTACATGTCGGAAATCGGCTCATGATTTCCCTAATTGCAAAGCCATATAACCAGATTTATCGAAAACGTAGCACTTATTTAAATCATAAATATCCAGTAACATAGACCTAGTACTGTACATTGGATACAAGCCTAATCCACACCTAACGCCTACAATGTGTCCGTAGTAGGCTACCTAGTAAGCCTACGTGGGATACAACATGGCGGTTGGGCCGGCGCCCATTTAGTAGCCTACCGGTATTCGGCAGTATCTGTAAATACGAATGCGAGGAACTTCGAGCGAATTCCTGATCGAGCGGATGCACAATCCAATCTAATTAACCTAACCTAACTTAACCTAACCTAACCTAACTTAACCTAACCTAACCTAAACTAAACTAACTTAACCTAACTTAAACTAACCTAACCTAACTTAACCTAACCTAACCTAACCTAACCTAAATGCGCCTCCGCTCGAATATGAATTCGCTCGAAGTGTCCAGATACCGTAAATACTACCGCAACTACGAATCTTGTTTCTGAGACCTAGTATATTAACCTAACCAAACAACCCAACCTATCGACAGAGATGGGCAGGTGGAGTGGACTAAAAAGCTGGTGGACAGACCTCGGGAGACAGGTGAAAATGGCGTATGTACGAATCGGTGCCGTCTATAGGAAGGTATTGACAACAATGTTTCAACAAAATTCCATTTTAGTACCATATATTTTTATTAGGTTTTGCCGAGGCTTAAAACACATTTTCATATTATGTTTAGAGCATATAAAATCCATATGTGTGTTCAAATATTGCAAAATAATTGGTGACCAACTTATTTAGTTATACTGGAGTTTCTGTTATCGTTATACAAAAAGTTCATTTGCGGTATCACTAAAAAAAACAGCGTCGTTTGACACCCTGTATACAGGAGGCGCTACAATATTGGTAGCAAAATTCTAATGGTAGTTTTGGGTTCCTATCATCTATCTATCTATTGCCTGACGCCGTGATCCCCGAAGGGGTGGCCACGAACGAACCGCCCCCATGCACCTCTGTCCCCAGTCAGTCGACGCCCCTCCCCCCAACCAGCACCGCCTTCGTTCATGTAGTTCCTCACTCCATCCTTCCACCTCATATTCGGTCTACCTCTCCCCCTCTGTCCCTCCACCTCGCTCTCGTACACCCTCTTAGTCATTCTCTCGCTTTCCATACGTTCCATATGGCCGAACCATCTCAAGTTGTTCCTTTTCACACTTTCCAGCACATCTACCTCCACACCACACCTCCTTCTTACTTCCTCATTAGTCTGTCTATCCCTCCCATGTAACTCCGCACGCACTCCTTAAGTAATTCATTTCCACTGCTCTCACTCTTGGTCTGAGTCTCTCAACCAACGTCCATGCTTCGCTTCCGTAAGTCAGTGTCGGGATTACCACACTGTCATGCAAGGACTTCTTCACTTCCATACTGACCACCCTATTTCTTGTTACTGCTTTTAGCGTTCCTACAACCCTCTTCCCCTGTTGTACCCTCTCCCGCACCTCTTCATCCATAGTCCCATCTTTACTCAACACACTGCCCAGATACTTAAAAGAGTTGACGATCTCCATAGCCTGACCGTTCAGCTTCACCTCACACTCTGTGACTTCACCCCTTTCGAAGACCATAACCTTGCTCTTCCCCGTATTTACCTTCAAATTCCGTTTTTCGCACACTGTTCCAAACTCATTTACCAGACCCTGCAACTCCCATTCATTATCACTCATCAGAACTGTATCATCCGCAAACAGCAGTATAGGTAGCTTCCACTCAATTCCCTCCCTTTTCAGCGATACACCAACATCCACTGCTCTTGATAATATTTCTTTCATGACTCCATCCATATATACAGTAAACAACCACGGGGACATCACACACCCCTGTTTCAAACCAACATTCAGGTCAAAGAACTCGCTCTGCTCACTCTCCACACGTACTGCCGCCTTTGCACCCTCATACATGCTCTTCACTGCTTTCAGCAACTTGCCCTCTACTCCGTATATTCTAAGTACTTTCCACAAACCTTCTCTATCCACTCTGTCATAGGCCTTCTCCAAGTCCATAAAGGCAACATACACCTTTTGTTTCTTCTCCAGATACTTCTCCACAACACAATTCAGGGTAAAAATCTGATCTACACATCCTCTTCCCTTCCTAAAACCTCCCTGCTCGTCGCCTATCCATTTCTCCGTTCTCCGTTCTCACTCTCACTCTCTCAATCACTACCCTACTGTATACCTTCCCTACTACGCTTAGAAGACATATTCCTCGGTGGTTACCACACACTCCTCTTTCCCCTTTGCCCTTATATAGGGGGACTATTATGCCAGTCTTCCAGTCATCGGGTGCACTCCCCTTCTCCCATGCTAGTTTGCACATTTTCCATACCCATTCTATCACTATCTCACCACCATACCTCAACATTTCCCCACACACTCCATCTGTTCCTGGTGCTTTCCCCAACTTCACTCTTTTCATGGCTTCCCACACTTCTGACCTCCTGATCCCCACCTCCTCCTCCACTACTTCTCTTCTTCTCCCTCCCATACCATATCCAGCTATGTTTGCTGGCTCTTCATTCCTTTCATTTAGCAACTCACTGAAGTACTCCCTCCATCTTTCGACTCTCTCTTGCTTCTCGGCTAGCATTCTCCCATTCTTATCTTTCACACCCTTACTGTTTCCTATCATCATATGCTTCATTTCTATATACTTTTTATCCCCGGGAAAAAAAAAAATATTGGGTTTTTTATTTTTTTCTTGGATTTTTTATTTTTATTTTTTTATTAACCTAACCAAAAAACCTAACCTAACCTAACCTAAATGTATTTGGGGGCTATTAGGTTAGGTTAGGTTAGGTTAGGTTTTTTTGGTTAGGTTAATGACCAAAACAAAAAATCCCAAGAAAATAAATGAAAAATCCCAAGATTTTTTTTTTCTTTTCCCGGGGATAAAAAGTACTGTATATAGAAATTAAGCATATGATGATAGGAACCCAAAACTACCATTAGAATTTTGCTACCTATATTGTAGCGCCTCCTGTATATTGACCGTTTTTTTTTTTTAGGCTAACCTATTAGGAATTAATATTTTTTTTTGCATTTTTGAGACCCATAAAACCCATTTTCTTGAAAACCCGAGCCAGGTTTTGGCAAAGTTGGCTCGGATTTAAGTGTTTTTGTATTGGAAATGCACAGTAATGTAAATGAAAAGTTGGCTTGGGTTTTTGGATTTTCGAGAGCCATAAAACCCATTAGCCTAGTTGGCAGTAATGTAAATAAAAAGTTGGCTAGGCCTATATAATTTGTATCTGGCGGATTTTTTTTTTTTATAACCTAACATAACCTAACCTAACCTCAGTTGCCCTCTGACCCTTGACCAGTGCGGACGTCCCCAGTGACCGCTAGTGTACCGGTTTACCCTTAGTGAGGTCCTAGTGAACTTTCTTAGTGATGGCTGTTGTTGATGAGTCTGCTGTCTCCTCCCATACTCTCCAGCTTTGTCTTTCTTTGCAAGAAAGACTGGAGAGTGTGGAGCAGGAGATTCAGTGTCTCAAAGATGAATATTTGGCCTTGAGACTAGCTATGGCGGAGAAGAAGTGTGAGGCTACCGGAAGTGTTCACAGGGATCGTGAAGCCCCTTGGAAAGTGGTGTCAACTAGTGCAACGGCCTGCAAGCTGAGAAGGCAGCCACTCAAGACCCACAACAACTTCAGCACCTTGGCTGATGAGAGTGATGGCGAGGAAATGGCGATCATCGAGGCAGTGAGACTGTGAGGGGGGGGGGGGGGGGGGGGGGGTCTGCTGCTGTTGCTGCAACAACTGCTGCTACACGCCGACAAAAGGAAAAAGCTAAGTCTGTTTTCATTGTCGGTGATTCATTGGTTAGATACCTTGGCAGGGCAACAAACACTCAGGTTGGTAAAGTTGTCTGCGTGCCTGGTGCCAGAGTCGGGAGGGTGGCTGAGAAGATAGATGCTGTCCTGGAAGTGAGTGGGGAGGACGCCATCATCTTCCTCAATGCAGGGAGCAACGATATATGGAGATGCAGGACTGAGGAGTTGCTCTCCAACTATCAGGAAATGTTGGAGAGGATCAAGGAAAAGGGTGGAGTTCCTGTGGTAAACAGTATCCTGCCAAGAAGAGGGGTAAGGAAGGAATGGTCCTCCAGGGCTATTGGTGTAAATAGCCGGCTGGAGAAGTATTGCAAGGCAAATACTATTCCATTCCTGGATAACTGGTCCCTCTTTTATGGTAAGGATGAACTGTATGCCCAGGATGGAGTACATCTCTCTCGACTAGGAGTTTCGACCTTGGCCTGCTCACTCGACAAGATTGTTGCGGGGTTTCGTTAAAAAAACCTGGGTGTGTAAGTAAAATACTGTCTCCATATGGAGCAGGTACTTCATGTGACAAACCAGTGAGTAAAATAGAAATAATCAGTCAAGATAGTGCGGATATAGTGATGTGTAATAGTAGTATCGATAACACTACACATGTAACTGATAGTAAAGATGAGAATACTGATAGAGTAGAATTTCCGTCTAGAGCTAGTAGTTCAACAGGAAATAATAAGTTAGCTAAACACAATAGAAAATTAGTTGCAAATAAAAGTACCGTCATCTGGGGTGGCTTCGGACAAGTGGACAACTTCGGACATTTTGGATAAAAATTAAAACAAATAAAAATAGAGAGAAGAGGAGTTTGGTTTTGAAAAATAGATGTGTAGCATTCAAGAGGAATGTTGTAACTATATGTAGGATGAACTAATAATTTAAATTAATTAATTTAATTTGTGGTAAATATTTGTGAATATGTAACAAAGAAAACACATGTTTTTGTAAGTGTGTCAAACTTCTACTGAGCATAATTAATGGGATGTGAGGAAGACAATTAACCTACACCAGAATGTTCTACAATTATCTGTGAGACCATACACACAGTAACTCTTTCCCCAAAGTTCATAATACACAGCCTATAGCCCTAACAATTTACTTTTATTGTTTTCCCTATTTATTGGGGTGTTTTCGGACATAGTTTGGGGTGATTTCGGACATGAGGTGACATCGGACATCTAATATTAGTTACAAGGTCCTTCCAATATGAACAACAATTAGTACCTAAGTGTATGATACTCTTACCTAGCCATACATAGCGAGCATCTGTCAAATCATGTCATCACAGGGATCTGCCTTGTATGGGCCGATCGGCTTTTTGCAGACTCCCATTTTCTTATGTTCTTATCATCTGTCATCTTGCTCCCGTTTGAGTAACGCCAATTAAAGGATGCTTAAGACTGAGTAAGGTGTCAGATGTTGACATGATTTGGTGGATGTTTGCTGTGTAAGGTTAGGTAAGAGTATCATATTACATTGCTTTTCATTCACAGGAGTAAAAATGCCACGGATATATAAACCAAAGCCACACAACGAGAAAAGGAAATACAACAGTCATGTATGTAAAGACAAATTAAAGAAAGCAAAAGATGATATACAAAAGAAGAACATGAGTGTACGTGAGGCTGCTAAAAAGTGGAAGTTAAGTAAGAGCACCTTACATGACTATATAAAAGGGAAACATAGTAAACCTGCTGGTTATTGTTAAAGTTCCGTTTGATGGTAAGAAGAAACATCGACATTATATTGCAGTCATAGTAAAGGTTCTACCAGAAATACATGTTCGTTTCCTAAAGCATGTGAAGGGCACAAGTAACGTCTTCATTAACCCAGTTATTGATGATTACAGTGATATAGACAAGGGTGAGATAGTACAAATCCTGCCAGAACCAATACTAGACAAGAAGTGCAGAATGCTGTTCAGTGTTGATGTAAATAAATGGCCAAAATAATAGAGAGAGAGAGAAATAGAGAGGGTTGAAGAGCTATAGAGAGGAGAGAGAAAGCGAGCGAGCAGGGGGAGAGAAAGTGAGAGAGAGAGGGGTGGGAGAGAAAACGAGAGAGGGTGGGGCCAAGAGAAGGGTGGGAGAGAAAGCGAGAGAGAGAGAGAGGTGGTAGAGGGCGGGGCCAGGGGAGGGTGGGAGAGGGCGGGGCCAGGGGAGGGCGGGGCCAGAAGGGTGGGAGAGAGATTGATATCGAGAGCGAGAGGTGGTAGAGGGCGGGGCCAAGTGAGAGAGGGCGGATGAATAAGGAAAGAGGCAATAATGTGATACAAAGTTATATTTTTTGTAAGGTCCTTTTTATTTCATATGATTATTTTAAGGTATATACCCTGAAAGGGTTAATTAGTATTTCGGGCCATTAACTAGCCAAGATGGCATCTAGTCGGCTGTGTGCCATTAGTATTCCTTTAATATGCAGTCATTAAGATATTATTGCTAAGCTTTAATGATATCAGTATTATTTTTTTAGAAGTTTGGTCACAAGTGTGAAATACGTTTTCAAGGAGTCATTATGTGTAATTTGAATGAATTAATTGTATTTTTTTTTGTATTAGAAAAGTGCCTATACATACGGTGTACCTGAATGCATTAGTGATAATAATATAATTGCTTTGTTATTGAGAATACATAACAATTTATATGAAGGTGCTAAAATGCACAGAAACTTGGAATCTAATGTATATGCTACTCTAAGGGCTACAAATGTAAGCATTTCAGTTTGTATTATTTTTTAAAACTCCGTCTTGTGTCCGAAGTCGCCTCTGCATTGTCCGAAGCCGTCGTTCAATACACACACTCAGATTTAAAGGGGAAAACCATTAATGTCCGAAGTCACCTTACCCCAGTCCGAAGTCACCTCATATCGATGATGACTTCGGACACCATTATAAATATTAGTTATAATTAAGCCAAAGGCCTATAATTTTTCCACTGTACACAAGATTATTCTACGTTTCTAAGCTATACATAGATGCAAAAGATTGCATTATTAAGGCTTTACCTATTGAGTTAGGCTTAAAATTAGGTCAATTAGGTCCGAAGTCACCCCGAATGACGGTAATAGGTTGAGGGTATATTATACAAATTGTAGGAGTTTATGTAACAAAATGAACGAACTTAGAGCACTCGTTAGCACAGAAAATATAGACATAATAGCGCTAACTGAAACGTGGATTAATACAGAATCTAGGCATTTTTTAGCAGAATTTGATATTCCAGGATATTGTTTGTTTAAATATGACCGAACAAGTAGGAGGGGCGGGGGTATAGCAGTGTTTGTCAGGAGTACATTAAAAAGCTGTATTAAATCAGGTATTAGACTAAATACCGGTAATGATAATGAAAGTGTTTGGGTAGAGGTTAACGAAGGTAGTGAGACCATAGTTATTGGAGTTATATATAGACCGCCTAATATGAGTAGAAATGGCGGAACATCGTTATGGGAGGAAATTAAAATAGCATCAAGGTTTAGCAATGTGTGCATTATGGGGGATTTTAATTTTCCGAACATTGATTGGCAGCACCAAATAGCCGACTCCGATTCAGTAGAGTTTATTGAGGTAGTACAATTTAGTTTTTTATTTCAATTCATAGATACACCGACTAGAGGTATTAATATTCTTGATTTAGTTTTCAGTAACAATGAACATGATAAATAATGTAGAGATTGGTGACCACCTAGGAAATAGCGATCATAAATCTATTTATTTTAATATACAATGGACAGGGAATGCTAAAGATAATACGACACTTATCCCAGATTTCAGAAAAAACGATTATGGTGGGCTAAGAAGAGACTTAACCCTCCTGGCCCGGGCAGGCTCTCAAAATGACAGTGTGGGCTACCCGGGCGATCTGGCCGAAAAACGTCTAGGCCTAGGCTACCGTATTTTTGTTTAGTTTAACTGCTAGAAATTTCCCACGCACCTATAAATGTAGTGCGGTTTCCAATCTGTAGACTGGCGTTGAGTAGAGCTCTCTATGTCAACTGGTTCAGTTGTGATGACTATTTCAGTGGAGAGCACTTGCAGGCGATGTTAGCAATATGACGATCTTTTCACTACTGAAACAACGACATACAGACATACAATAACAAACGAGTCTTCTCTTTCTTGTTTTCGGAGGTGCGGTGACGTAACGATCGGCTTTGTTTACATGCGTCGGACGCACGGCGTTCAGACCAAGCTGAATAGGCTTTCAAGCTTACAGATTTTAAAATGACACCCGGGCTCCTGCCCTTAGTTCGTGGTGTCATTTTAAAATGACAACCGGGCCAGGAGGGTTAAGGGTGGACCCTATTGTTAAGCAATTAAGTCAGGATATGCCAGAGTTAAACTTGCCACCTACATATAGCCAGTTTATTGCTTCACTCCACAATGCTCAAAATAAATATATCCCTAAAAGAAGATTTAGATCGACGCAGAACCAACCAAAATGGATGACTAATAAGCTAATAGATCGTATAGGAAAAAAGAAAGGAATACTGTATATCGAAAAATAAAGAAAGGCGAAAATCATTTACATATATACTATCAGACTCTATCAAGACAGGTCAAAAAGGAAATCAGGAAAGCAAAATGAAATTATGAAATAAGGATAGCCAGTGACTCAAAAAATAACCCTAAAGCTTTTTACCAACTATATACTGTAAATCTAAAGTTAGAGATGTATTAGGCCCCCTAAAAACTTCAATAGGAGAAATAACAGAAAATTATTTAGAAATGTGCAGTACATCAAATAGTCAGTTTCCTTCCGTTTTCACTAATGAAAATTTGGCACAGATTCCAGAAGTCAATATGGTATATAGTGATAGTATAGAAAATATGTTAAGTACAGTTAGTATAAGTAGAAATGATGTGCTTAAGGAAATTGACAGACTGAAACCTCAAAAATTGCCTGGTCCTGACGAGGTATATGCTAGAGTATTAACCCTTTTACGCACATATGACGCAGAGGTTGCCAGATTAGCAATAAGAAATAGCGTTCTCTCACTCTTATAATTACCTCTCCAAAATTAGTTTTCTGCCCACAGCTAACTCAAAAGACAACTGCAGAGGTTGAAGTAATTAAACTAAAGGTTTCTAAATACCACTGATGGTAACAAAGGCTTTAAAGTATCCCCAATAGGCTCAAAATCGCGTCATATGTCGGAGAGGGTTAAAAGAATGCAGAGATGAGTTAAGTAGACCATTAGCATTTTTATTTAACAAGTCATTAGAAACAGGTTTAGTTCCAGAAGCTTGGAAGCTTGCAAATGTAGTTCCGAACTTCAAAAAAGGTGATAAATCGATAGCATCCAATTACCGTCCCATTAGTCTCACATCAATCATAGGAAAGTTGCTAGAGTCTATTATTGCTAGGAAAATTAGAAGCCACTTAGTAAAATTTAACTTAATAAATTCTTCTCAGCATGGATTCACTCAGGGACGTTCTTGCCTTACTAATTTGCTTAGCTTTTTCTCAGAGGTATATGAAGCAGTAGATAGTGACAAGTCATATGATATTATATATTTAGATTTCAGTAAAGCTTTCGACAGAGTCCCTCATGAGAGATTGATAAGAAAGGTTGAGGCACATGGAATAGGAGGGTCGTTGTTGGGATGGATTAGGTCATGCCTAATTGGTAGGAAACAGAAAGTCAGCATAAATGGTACCAAGTCAGAGTGGGGAGCAGTCAAAAGTGGTGTCCCCCAGGGATCGGTATTAGGTCCCCTGTTGTTTCTTATATACATAAATGACCTAGATTTAGGTATACTGTAACTAGTAGGATAAGTAAATTCGCAGACGATACTAAAATGGGGAGATCAATTGATTCAGATAGCGATATAGAGTGCCTCCAAAGGGATCTAGATACCTTACATGAATGGTCAGTAAATTGGCAGATGAAGTTTAACATTGACAAATGCAAGGTATTAAAGATAGGGAAGATGCAAACAAATGTTAAATATAAACTAGCTAATTTAGAATTAGAAAATTCAGACTGCGAGAAAGATCTAGGTGTGTTTGTTAGCAATGATTTGAAGCCTAGAAAACAGTGTATAAGCGTTCGTAATAAGGCAAACAGGATTCTCGGGTTCATCTCTAGGAGTGTGAGTAACAGAACTGCTGATGTTATCTTAAAACTTTACTTGTCATTAGTGAGACCCCATATGGATTATGCTGTCCAATTTTTGTGTCCTTATTACAGAATGGACATAGATTCATTGGAGAGAGTTCAGCGTAGAATGACAAAAATTATCCATAATATTAGAACTCTTCTGTATGAAGAAAGGTTGAAGAAATTAGGTTTACATTCGTTAGAGAGACGCAGAGTTAGAGGGGATATGATAGAGGTGTTCAAGTGGGTTAGTGGGATTAACAAAGGGGACATGACAAATGTACTAAAGCTCAGTGATAGCGAAAGAACTCGTACCAATGGTTTCAAATTAGATAAATTTCGTTTCAGAAAAGATATAGGCAAATATTGGTTTGGTAACAGAGTTGTAGATGGGTGGAATGGACTACCAAGTGCTATAGTGGGATTACAAACGGTAGGGAGCTTTAAGATAAAATTGGATAAGCATATGGACGAGAAGGGTTGGGTGTGAAGGGGGATCAGCCGGGTTGGGCCAATCAGCGCTCTGCAGACCCCCGTAATCCTGCGTTAATCTCTAACCGTTTTGGTAAGATGATCCTCAGGGTATTAGAGTGTTGAGCCTATAATTGGGGTTGTGTGGGACAGGGATCTGCCTTGCTTAGGCCAATCGGCTTTCTGCAGACTCCCATTTTCTTATGTTCTTATGTAACCTAACTAAACCTAACCTAACCTAACCTATACGGAAGTAAATACCTATAGAATAGTACTGTAGTAATAATAGTTTCCTAAAACATCTGATTATGTAAATATGTTGGGTAGGCTATAATATGTAGAATAAAATGGCATGTCAAATTATTTTCTACCAATAGGCCTATTGTGGTGCGTCTTCAATATTGACCTTAACTAGTGACTATGAAGAAAATAATACTAGTCTACAGGCTAATGTACTTAGGCCTATGTTTTGAACAATAGGCTAGGCCTAGTTTTGAGAAATTTTAGTAGGCCTAGGCCTAAAAAGTGTTGAGATATTATGCTAATCTGTTACCTTAGTTTTGTTTAAGCCTAGCGTAGTAAACCAAATTAACCTACTGTGTGCAGATTCGGTTAAACTCTTGGCCATTTTTCTTGGTATAGCCTAGGCCTAGCCTTAAATTTGCTGTGTTTTCAATTAGGCCTAGGCCTATGCCTTTACGTAATAGTCCTACTTAACATCTGAAACTCGGGAGGAACAATATTTATGAGCCGCACCACAGCTAGCAGCGCATTCTTGATGGGTTATGGCAAAGTAACAATGCTTAAGAATGTTTTGTATAGGCTAGGCCTAGCCTAGGTTTAGCCTAGCCTAAATTTTCGGAAATTAATGGGTAGCCTAGCCTAATAAATACGATGATTTCTTATTTTAACTTGTGTCCGCCGCCGCACTCGTATTATTGTTGTGAACCTCTCGGCCATTTCGCTGCCACTCGTTGCCGGAGTAATGTATGTCCCATAATACTGAGTTTGTTCAACTTTTTTGCACAGTTACCCAACCAGCGGGGTTGTGACCCACCCATAATACTAGGATAGATTAGGTAAGTTTGTTAGGTTCGGTCATGTCTCCTCAAAGTTGACTCTATTTTTATAACGTAGACTATTACCCACTCCACCCCGTGAAATCCGAGTCAACTTTCGTCAAAAGTTGGCTCGGGTTTTCGTTTAACACCAGAAACTCGGGAGGAACAATATTTATGAGCCGCACCACAGCTAGCAGCGCATTTTTGATGGGTTATGGCAAAGTAACAATGATTAAGAATGTTTTGCATAGGCTAGGCTAGCCTAGGTTTAGCCTAGCCTAAATTTTCGGAAATTAATGGGTAGCCTAGCCTAATAAATACGATTATTTCTTATTTTAACTTGCGTCCGCCGCCGCACTCATGTTATTGTTGTGAACCGTTACCTCTCGGCCATCTCGCTGCCACTCATTGCCGGAGTAATGTATGTCCCATAGGCTAATACTGAGTTTTTTCAACTTTTTTGCACTGTTACCCAACCAGCGGGGTTGTGACCCACCCATAATACTAGGATAGGTTAGGTAAGTTTGTTAGGTTCGGGTCATGTCTCCTCAAAGTTGACTCTATTTTTATAACATAGACTATTACCCACTCCACCCCGTGAAATCCGAGTCAACTTTCGTCAAAAGTTGGCTCGGGTTTTAAAAAAATGGGTCTCGAAAATGCACAAACCCGAGCCAACTTTTATTTAAAAATGCAATATATACGCTTTATAGGCCTATGCATTTTACCCCTCAATTTCCCTATTCTTCATAGCTCTTTCCACTATCGGGGGCCGTGTTTCTAGATTCTTTGATGATGGGTAAATACTGATTTCCATGAAATAATTTTAGGGTAGGATGTAGTGAGCGGGCGTACCGCCATCTTTGTTTACATTACGCGTAGTGGCGTCGGACCTTTCCCATCATGTTCCCGTCTATTTTAACCTAACCTAGTATTCATGACAGGGGGCAAATAGCAGAAAATATAGCGTCGAAATAGACGGGAATGTAAGTGCGACCGCGGCGATCGCCCTATGTAAACAATGACGACCGTACGCCCGAACTCTACATCCATCCCTAGTTTTATTATAGAAAGATTATATACCATAAAAATATATTTTTTTTTTTGTCAATATTTACGAGCTGCACCACAGCTGGGATCTCATTTCTAATGGTTGTTGTTGTTGTTCCCTAAGCTGCCTGGCCGAACAGCCCCGAGTCCCTGAGAAAGGCCATGGCCACGATCGGGCCTTCCCACAGAACTCTCATTGAGTGTAGATTGTGTTGTTGGTGTAAGTGGTTGTGTGAAATGCAGTCTTCTATGATGTGTTTAATGGTATGGGGTGCTGTGTTACATCCCGGGCAGGCGTCGACAACGGAGTCATCCAGTCTCTTCTGATAGCTCAGGAGAGCTGGATGGTGTCCGCATCTCAGCCTGGCCAGGTGGACTCTGTCCTCGCGAGGAAGGGAGGATTCGGGAGGTCGTGCATGCAGCTGCGTGTTGTCTGTGAGTGAGTGGATGGATCGGTGAGAGATATGAGTATGGATGTGCTTCTGGAAGTTGGTTCGGGGTGGGCAGGGAGGGAGAGAGGACAATAATTGTGTGTGATACCGTGTGCTGGGTGTTGTTTTGATATTTCTTGGTGTCTGTGGGTGTGTTGCCATGTAGTTTAGTGGGTGGTCTTGGTTCGTGGAGGCTGCTGCCAGGAATTGAGTGCCTCTCATGTCCAGATGGTCTTTGACTTTGAGGATTTTGGTTTCTTGATGTAGGTGATCTGTGGGTGCAGTAGCTGTGCAGTCTGTAATGATCTTCAGGGCTTTGTTTTGAATAGTCTGTAAGGTCTTATGATGTGTTTCAGCTAGGTTAGAAGCCCAGGCTGGGCTTGCGTATTTCATCACTGATCTTATGTATTGTTTATATACTGTGGTGGTAGTTTCTTTGTTGTGTCCAAATTTTGTGTGAGCAAGTGACCTGAGGGCATTAAGTCTGGATGTCAGTTTCTTTTTAATGTTTGTGGTGTGCTGTTTGAATGTCATATGAGTATCATATGTTACTCCTAGGATTTTGGGTGTGTGTGTATGTGTTAGGGGTGTGTTGTTTATGGTGAGTTGAGGGATGTATTCGTGTTCTCCTGTCCAACTTGTGAGCAGGGTTGCGGTAGATTTGGCTGGGGCTAGATTAAGTCTGTTTGTAGTGCACCAGCCATGTAGTGTGTTGAGATAGGGTTGAAGGAGATCTGTTGCTCTTTTTGGGTCATGGTGTGTGCATGTGAGTGTTATGTCATCTGCATAGGAGGCTAAGTTTATTTGGGGCGTATTGGGTGTAGTTATATCGTGCATGTACAGATTGAAGAGTGCGGGCGATAGGACGGA
The DNA here is from genome assembly GCA_032716605.1 of Paralithodes platypus. NCBI lineage: Eukaryota > Metazoa > Arthropoda > Malacostraca > Decapoda > Lithodidae > Paralithodes > Paralithodes platypus. The sequence continues at coordinate 14,549,899 of CM064481.1, forward strand.
ACCTTGTGGGACTCCGTTTGGAAAGTTTCTGATTTTAGATGACTGACCGGCAAAAGATATGTGTGCACATCTGCCTGCTAGGAAGTTGGCCAGCCACCTTTTTGTCTTGTTGTGCATGTTTGTGTTGTAGATTTTGTTTGTTAGGTTGTGGCGGGGGATGGCATCGAAGGCTTTACTAATGTCGAGTGTGGCTAATAGTGATCTGTGTGGTGGTCTAGCTGAGTTGATGCCATCAATAGCTCTTTGTGTAAGGTCTGTGAGAAGAGTGTTTGTGGAGTGCAGTGGCCTAAAGCCATGTTGTGTTGGAGCTAGGGGTAGGTCAGGTGTAATTAGTTGTAATACTAGGCGTTCCATGACTTTGGAGGGGGAGCAAAGGAGTGTGATGGGGCGGTGCGAGGAGGGTAGCGTGGGGTCTTTGTTGGGTTTGGGGAATGTGATGATGATACCATGCTTCCAAATGTCTGGTATTGTGTTGTGTGAATAGCTGTAGTTTGATATGTTAGTGAGTGCTTGTATGCCTTGTGGTCCCAGGTGTCTGAGGTGTATGTTGCTTATGTTGTCTAGGCCACAGGCGGGTGAGTGCTTGAGATTGTTGATGATATGCTTTGTCTGGTGATTGGTGAAGGGTGTATAGTCAGGGTCTGTGGGGAATTGTCTCTTACGTCGGATGACACGTCGGTCGTCTTTGTGAGGTTTTAGGTGGCTGACATGTGAGAAGTGATTGATGAGAGTGTTTGCTTGTTGTTTACATGAAGGAGTAGAGTCTGTTGTTGTGATTGCAGCATGTGATTGTGTTGTGTTGCTGTTGGAAAGTGTGATGCTGTTTAGTGTTTTGTAGAGTTTTTTGGGGTTTGTTTTGTGATCAAGTGTTTGTAAGAAGTTATTCCAATTTAGTTTTTGTTGTTCTTGTATTTTGTTGTTAGTTTGGGTGTTGAGTGCTTGAAGTTGTTGAGTGATGTCTTGTGTGTGGGGTGCTGGGGAGTGTTTCAGTATGTCGCGTTGTCTGATGAGGTTTTGAATTTCTGGTGTGAAGTTGGGGTTGTGTCTTTTTCTGTTACCTCTTGGAATGTGTTTCTTGTCAGCGTTTTGGATAGTTTTATTGAGTATGTGTACAGCATTGTTGATGTTAGTGATGGGTGTACTGTTTAGAGTTGTGAAGTGTTGTTCTGTCTCATTTGTGAATGCTTCCCAGTTAGCTCTTTTATAATTGGTGTATGTGTGTTTGTGGCTAGCTGGGGTGAGTCTGGTTTTGGTGGTGATAATGATCGGGAGGTGGTCAGAGCCTAAGGTTCTGACCACCCTCCAGGATGTTGTGGGGGCGAGTTCTGGGGAGCAAAAGGTGATGTCTGGAGATGATGGGTTATAGTTATAATGGTAGTTTTGGGTTCCTATCATTTTCTGCTTCATTGCTATACAGTATAATTTTTATCCACCGGAATCTTTTTTTTTCTTGGCTTTTTTTTTTTTTTTTTTTTAGCATTAACCTAACCAAAAAACCTAACCTAACCTAAGCAAAAAACCTAACCTAACCTAACCTAATAGCCCCCAAATACATTTAGGTTAGGTTAAGTTAGGTTTTTTGGTTAGGTTAATGCAAACAAATAAAAATAAATAAATGAAGTATAGAAGAACAAAAATCCGGTGGATAAAAATGATATAGCAATGAAGCATACAATGATAAGAACCCAAAACTACCATTAGAAATGAGATCCCACCTGTGGTGCGGCTTGTAAATATTGACTTTTTTTTAAACTTGAAAATAGCTGTTGTGTCTCGTAAAAATTTACCTTGGGGAGTTTTAATTTAGCCTAGGCTAGCCTACATGGGGTAGGCCTACACTGAAACTTTATATTAGGTCCAGGTGCACCATTTATCTCCTTTTTCCTTGAGGAGCATACAATTACATTTTTAGTCTTAGGCTACTTTATTCAGGATTAATGAACTCTGCTGATAGGCTACTGGGCATATAACGAAAGTTTCCTAGTCCAAATTAGTTTAGCTTAGGCCTAAGCCGCCTAATGCTTTAAATGCTATGCTTGCTTAACCCTACGGGTTAATAGTAGCTTTCACAATGTCTGCATAGCCTTGTAACAACATTTACATAATACAGATAGTGCAGACAATCCTACTGATAGGAAGATATATTTTTGGGTAAGTTTGGAGTGGTTAGCACAATATTATTGAATATTTAGGCTTGTACAATATTTGGGAAAACTTGAGATGATTAGTGCTGCACTGTTAGAAACAATTTAGGTAAGAATTGTGTCAGCGGGCATACCGGTACTGTCCGATTTCCTTACATAGTCGCACGCTCGCAGTTACATTCGCATCCAATTTGACTGCTGTTATTTGCCCCTGCTGATAATAGGGAAATAGGCTATATATGATGATGAAATTAAGTTGTGAGGGGTAAGGGGGGATTTGCCCTTTTGTTTTTTTACTGGCCGTGGGATACAATAATGGGTTGCGGGGGGCACCCCCCCCCCCCATGATATATTGTCATTATCATATGCATATTACCAGCAGGAGCAAATAACAGCAGTCAAATTAGATGCGAATGTAACTGCGAGCGTGCGACTATGTAAACAAAGCGGACGGTACGCCAGCTAACACAACTCTTACCACAATATTTTAGGGACAATAGGTACGCATAGACTCAGAATTATATTTTCAATATTGTCTGCATGGATGATTTGCAATATCAACAACTATACAATTTTAATACCCTGTTATGTCCTATAAACAACAGTCCCACGCATAAACAAAAACAATTTCATCGACTCTTCTTGGTAAAGATTTTGTTGGCAGGCATATGGTCTATTTGTTTTCATTGCACATGGTTAAGCTATATTCTCGTCTAATTTGACCGGTTGTTTTCCGATATTATCCAATGACCAGCTGTTATTTGCCCCCTGATGGCATTATCGGATTTATTAAAAAAAGTGCACCATTACGAGTAAAGATCCAGCTTAGTTCATCAATTCTCTGCACGTCCTCAAACCATCAAGTCTTCTTTCAGATTTAACTATTCGTTCACCATGGGCAAGGGAGAAAAGGACAAGAACTTAAGATCTGATGACAACTCTGACGGGGAGCAGCCGCGGAAGAAGGTGAAAAAATCGTACGACGACAACAGAAAATACTTAGAATCATGGGAGAAAGAATTTCCTTGGCTTACCAGTATCAACTCTGCAGGTAGTGTACTGGCATTCTGCAAATTATGTCGCAAGAATCTGAAAAATCATCGGGAAACGTTGACAAGGCATGAAAAAGGAACCCAGCACAAAAAAATTGCCAATTCCATGTCAATTTCCCGAACCATTAAATTTCCCCCCAAAATCTAAAGTATCGGATGAAATCAAACGCGCAGAACTTGAGTTAGCCCTTGCCACCTGCTGCCATTCTTCTATTCTGACTATTGACCACATGGGCGAGGTCATCAAGAAAAATGGCAAAGGATCTGTTCTGGAGAATCTCCGTCTCCATCGGACAAAGTGTACAAGCCTTATAACCTCAGTAATGTCCCCATCCCATAAAACTGAGTTAGAAAAGGCCATCCAAGGAAAAAAGTTCTCGCTGATGATAGATGAATCAACGGATGTATCAGTGGAGAAGCTTCTTGCTATTTGTGTTAGATATTTTGATGAAAATTGTGGGAAAAATTGGACTTCATTCTTGGGGATATACCCAGTAGTACAAGCCACAGGTGAAGTCCTTCTTAAAGCCGTCAAGGACAGTCTGTCTGAGTACGAGATGTCTCTCTCAGACTGAATTGGTATTGCCTGTGATGGAGCTGCAGTAATGGTTGGGGAACACAATAGTGTGTGGTCCCAAATCAAGGAAGAGTCCCCCAACTGTATCTTAAATAAATGTGTATGTCACTCCTTGGCCCTCTGTGTTCAAAAATCCTTTGAAACATTGCCTGCTAATCTTGGATTTTTGCTCACAGAGATTCCAGGGTGGTTTTCAAACAGCTCTCTTCGTAGACATATGTACAAGAAGCTGTTTGAAAATATGCAAGAAGCCAAGGAGGAGGGGGAGGATAGTACCAGCACTAGTACCCCTCATATGCCATTTATGAAGCTGTCTGGTACCAGGTGGCTAGTACGAGGCTGTGTAATCAAGAGATTACTTGATAACTGGAAAGAATTAAAATTTTATTTCAAGATTGCAATGCAAGAGGGGACTCAGGAAGTGAGATACAGAGCAAGGCTAGTTCATGACATGCTTTGTGATGAAATTAACTACCTGTATTTCATTTTCCTTTCTCCTCTTGTGTCAGAATTTGAAAAGATTAATGCGTTCTTTCAGTCAACCAATGCAGATCCTGAACTAATGACGAAGGAGCTTGATCTTCTCCATCGAGGACTAACATCGAGAGTTTTTAATTGACATGGGGATAAACTTTCTGTCTCGATGAGTGATTTGGGAGCTCAATATATGAACAAAATTTCTCGTTGCTGTAGGGAAAATGTAAGTCAACAGTTTTCCCATGCTGTCACACATCTGAAGCAACGTTGTCAAGATTTTGTTTTTGACCTTGTCAGGGAAGTGGAGAAACGCCTTCCTGCAAATAAAAACATTTTCCAGGGACTCGGTGGGCTGCACCCATCAAAGGTGCTATCGCAGACTGCTCGGGTTCCTTTTTCCCAGTTGCCTCTAAACCATCTGTTAACAAATGATCTGAACACATATGAGGAACAGTACAGGAAGATTATTCTTCATACAGTATGTGGAATGAAGAAGGGGTGTTTGAGAATGGTATCCCAGATGATACCGCATCATTCTGGTCTGGCATTTTCAAGTATCAAAATGGACTTGGTGTAAAGCCATATAAAGAATTGGCATTGTATGCTCTGGCGTGCCTCTCTTGTCCTGTTTCCAATGCCGCGGTAGAGAGAGTTTTTAGTCAAGTGACTTGCATCAAGACCAAATACAGAAATAAAATGTCTCTTAATTTGCTTGACAGCATGGTCCGCATACGTGCACATTTAATGATGATGGACATTTGTTGTGTCAAATTTGTAATTATAGATGACATGTTGAAAAGGTTTAAGTGTGACATGTACAATACTGTGGAAGAAAATGAGACTTAGTACTGTACCAGTGATAAGTGATAGGTGTGAGATGTACAACAGAAAACCAGTGATACTGTATTGTTTTAATAATATTAAGGTGCCAAACTATAATAAGTGATTGGTGTGAGCTGTACAATAAAGAAAACAAGTGATACTGTATTGTTTTAATAATATTAAGGTGCCAAACTATAATAAGTGATAGGTGTGAGCTGTACAACAAAGAAAACAAGTGATATTGTATTGTTTTAATAATATTAAGGTGCCAAACTATAATAAGTGATAGGTGTGAGCTGTACAACAAAGAAAACAAGTTGTTGTTGTTGTTGTTCCCTAAGCTGCCTGGCCGAACAGCCCCGAGTCCCTGAGGAAGGCCATGGCCACGATCGGGCTTTCCCACAGAGCTCTCATTGAGTGTAGATTATGTTGTTGGCGTAAGTGGTTGTGTGAAATGCAGTCTTCTATGATGTGTTTAATGGTATGGGGTGCTGTGTTACATCCCGGGCAGGCGTCGACAACGGAGTCATCCAGTCTCTTCTGATAGCTCAGGAGAGCTGGATGATGTCCGCATCTCAGCCTGGCCAGGTGGACTCTGTCCTCGCGAGGGAGGGAGGATTCGGAAGGATGGATTTCGGGAGGTCGTGCATGCAGCTGCGTGTTGTCTGTGAGTGAGTGGATGGATTGGCGAGAGATATGAGTATGGATGTGCTTCTGGAAGTTGGTTCGGGGTGGGCAGGGAGGAGAGAGGACAATAATTGTGTGTGATACCGTGTGCTGGGTGTTGTTTTGATATTTCTTGGTGTCTGTGGGTGTGTTGCCATGTAGTTTAGTGGGTGGTCTTGGTTCGTGGAGGCTGCTGCCAGGAATTGAGTGCCTCTCATGTCCAGATGGTCTTTGACTTTGAGGATTTTGGTTTCTTGATGTAGGTGATCTGTGGGTGCAGTAGCTGTGCAGCCTGTAATGATCTTCAGGGCTTTGTTTTGAATAGTCTGTAAGGTCTTATGATGTGTTTCAGCTAGGCTGGGCTTGCGTATTCCATCACTGATCTTATGTATTGTTTATATACTGTGGTGGTAGTTTCTTTGTTGTGTCCAAATTTTGTGTGAGCAAGTGACCTGAGGGCGTTAAGTCTGGGTGTCAGTTTCTTTTTAATGTTTGTGGTGTGCTGTTTGAATGTCATATGAGTATCATATGTTACTCCTAGGATTTTGGGTGTGTGTGTATGTGTTAGGGTGTGTTGTTTATGGTGAGTTGAGGGATGTATTCGTGTTCACCTGTCCAGCTTGTGAGCAGGGTTGCGGTGGATTTGGCTGGGGCTAGATTAAGTCTGTTTGTAGTGCACCAGCCATGTAGAGTGTTGAGATAGGGTTGAAGGAGATCTGTTGCTCTTCTTGGGTCATGGTGTGTGCATGTGAGTGTTATGTCATCTGCATAGGAGGCTAAGTTTATTTGGGCGTATTGGGTGTAGTTATATCGTGCATGTACAGATTGAAGAGTGCGGGCGATAGGACGGATCCTTGTGGGACTCCGTTTGGAAAGTTTCTGATTTTAGATGACTGACCGGCAAAAGATACGTGTGCACATCTGCCTGCTAGGAAGTTGGCCAGCCACCTTTTTGTGTTGTGCATGTTTGTGTTGTAGATTTTGTTTGTTAGGTTGTGGCGGGGGATGGCATCGAAGGCTTTACTAATGTCGAGTGTGGCTAATAGTGATCTGTGTGGTGGTCTAGCTGAGTTGATGCCGTCAAAAGCTCTTTGTGTAAGGTCTGTGAGAAGAGTGTTTGTGGAGTGCAGTGGCCTAAAGCCATGTTGTGTTGGAGCTAGGGGTAGGTCGGGTGTAATTAGAAAACAAGTGATACTGTATTGTTTTAATAATATTAAGGTGCCAAACTATAATAAGTGATAGGTGTGAGCTGTACAACAAAGAAAACAAGTGATATTGTATTGTTTTAATAATATTAAGGTGCCAAACTATAATAAGTGATAGGTGTGAGCTGTACAACAAAGAAAACAAGTGATACTGTATTGTTTTAATAATATTAAGGTGCCACACTATAATAAGTGATAGGTGTGAGCTGTACAACAAAGAAAACAAGTGATATTGTATTGTTTTAATAATATTAAGGTGCCAAACTATAATAAGTGATAGGTGTGAGCTGTACAACAAAGAAAACATGATATTGTATTGTTTTAATAATAAGGTGCCAAACTATAATAAGTGATAGGTGTGAGCTGTGCAACAAAGAAAACATGATATTGTATTGTTTTAATAATAAGGTGCCAAACTATAATAAGTGATAGGTGTGAGCTGTACAACAAAGAAAGTACCGTCATCTGGGGTGGCTTCGGACAAGTGGACAACTTCGGACATTTTGGATAAAAAGTAAAACAAATAAAAATAGAGAGAAGAGGAGTTTGGTTTTGAAAAATAGATATGTAGCATTCAAGAGGAATGTTGTAACTATATGTAGGATGAACTAATAATTTAAATTAATTAATTTAATTTGTGGTAAATATTTGTGAATATGTAACAAAGAAAACACATGTTTTTGTAAGTGTGTCAAACTTCTACTGAGCATAATTAATGGGATGTGAGGAAGACAATTAACCTACACCAGAATGTTCTACAATTATCTGCGAGACCATACACACAGTAACTCTTTCCCCAAAGTTCATAATACACAGCCTATAGCCCTAACAATTTACTTTTATTGTTTTCCAGATTTATTGGGGTGTTTTCGGACATAGTTTGGGGTGATTTCGGACATGAGGTGACATCGGACATCTAATATTAGTTACAAGGACCTTCCAATATGAACAACAATTAGTACCTAAGTGTATGGTACTCTTACCTACCCATACATAGCGAGCATCCGTCGAATCATGTCATCATCTGTCATCTTGCTCCCGTTTGAGTAACGCCAATTAAAGGATGCTTAAGACTGAGTAAGGTGTCAGATGTTGACATGATTTGGTGGATGTTTGCTGTGTAAGGTTAGGTAAGAGTATCATATTACATTTCTTTTCATTCACAGGAGTAAAAATGCCACGGATATATAAACCAAAGCCACACAACGAGAAAAGGAAATACAACAGTCATGTATGTCAAGACAAATTAAAGAAAGCAAAAGATGATATACAAAAGAAAACATGAGTGTACGTGAGGCTGCTAAAAAGTGGAAGTTAAGTAAGAGCACCTTACATGACTATATAAAAGGGAAACATAGTAAACCTGCTGGTTATTGTTAAAGTTCCGTTTGATGGTAAGAAGAAACATCGACATTATATTGCAGTCATAGTAAAGGTTCTACCAGAAATACATGTTCGTTTCCTAAAGCATGTGAAGGGCACAAGTAACGTCTTCATTAACCCAGTTATTGATGATTACAGTGACATAGTACAAATCCTGCCAGAACCAATACTAGACAAGAAGTGCAGAATGCTGTTCAGTGTTGATGTAAATAAATGGCCAAAATAATAAAGAAAGAGAGAAATAGAGAGGGTTGAAGAGCTATAGAGAGGAGAGAGAAAGCGAGCGAGCAGGGGGAGAGAAAGTGAGAGAGAGAGGGGTGGGAGAGAAAGCGAGAGAAGGGTGGGAGAGAAAGCGAGAGAGAGAGAGAGAGGTGGTAGAGGGCGGGGCCAGGGAAGGGTGGGAGAGGGCGGGGCCAGGGGAGGGCGGGGCCAGAAGGGTGGGAGAGAGATCGATATCGAGAGCGAGAGGTGGTAGAGGGCGGGGCCAAGTGAGAGAGGGGGGATGAATAAGGAAAGAGGCAATAATGTGATACAAAGTTATATTTTTTGTAAGGTCCTTTTTATTTCATATTATGATTAGTTATTATGTTCCTTCCAACAACCAACTATACTCCTAAAATCGATTAATGAAATTTTACAAACACATGTGGCAGTCCGTGGATTCGAATCCAGGATGCTCACACCGAAAATCAACATCTTATGCATCGCACCACGAAGACAGTTTAAGGTATATACCCTGAAAGGGTTAATTAGTATTTCGGGCCATTAATTAGCCAAGATGGCATCTAGTCGGCTGTGTGCCATTAGTATTCCTTTAATATGCAGTCATTAAGATATTATTGCTAAGCTTTAATTATATCAGTATTATTTTTTTAGAAGTTTGGTCACAAGTGTGAAATACGTTTTCAAGGAGTCATTATGTGTAATTTGAATGAATTAATTGTATTTTTTTTGTATTAGAAAAGTGCCTATACATACGGTGTACCTGAATGCATTAGTGATAATAATATAATTACTTTGTTGTTGAGAATACATAACAATTTATATGAAGGGGCTAAAATGCACAGAAACTTGGAATCTAATGTATATGCTCCTCTAAGGGCTACAAATGTAAGCATTTCAGTTTGTATTTTTTTTTTAAACTCCGTCTTGTGTCCGAAGTCGCCTCTGCATTGTCCGAAGCCGTCGTTCAATACACACACTCAGATTTAAAGGGGAAAACCATTAATGTCCGAAGTCACCTTACCCCAGTCCGAAGTCACCTCATATCGATGATGACTTCGGACACCATTATAAATATTAGTTATAATTTTTTCCACTGTACACACGATTATTCTACGTTTCTAAGCTATACATAGATGCAAAAGATTGCATTATTAAGGCTTTACCTATTGAGTTAGGCTTAAAATTAGGTCAAATAGGTCCGAAGTCACCCCGAATGACGGTAAGTGATGTAGCCTATTGCCTTAATAACCTTAAGGTTTCATAACTTTGCAATATACAAACCATAGAATGTGCAATGATTTGGGAATATGTATTGTCTTTATATATATATATAATGTGTAAGGATAGAATTTTAAAATATAAATATATTTAAAACATCATCTATTGTTTCTGTTATCCATGTTGTCAACAAATTCTGGTGTCAATTCTACTGTTACAGCTGATTGTAGCCTACATTGAATCCCTTAACAGTTGATATCTCAATAGGTATTGGAAATATCTGAAATCTGCCTAATAATACTGTAAATTTTTCATATTTAACAGCATATTTGTCTTAAAATTCCACATAAAAGTCTAGTAATGTGACTACTTCTGTTTACTGTCAATTTGTTCATATTTAAAACAAATCATCGAAATTCCTTATAATAGCCTAGTAATGAAGATAGCCATGACAGATTACCCTCAGCTGTCCTGATGTGTCCTGGATGTGATGAGTCCTGATGTGGCGGCGTCTACGCCGTGGGGCCACCTCCCGAGGCTGCCGACCCTCCACGGCCGAAGACAAAATCAACGACCAGTGGAGGAAAACCGGATGCCGGCCGCGGGGAGCAGTTTCGGGAGCCAAACCGTCACAACCATCCCCTGCCCCCTCCCTGGGGGCATGGGTCCTTGGAGCGGCTTCGGTCGCGCCGGGAATTTCCACACCTCTCACACCACACACACACATCACACAGTTTTTCCTACACCGAGAAATGACTCTCCGGCTGTCATTTCTCGAAGACTTCTTCTAGCCGGAGACATTCAGAGCAACCCAGGACCCACGTACACATACATATGTCCAACTTGCTCAAAACCCATCACTTCGAGTCGCCATACTAAGGGTTCAGTTCTCTGCAATTCATGCGGGAAATGGACCCACTTCACCTGCACAACACTTGCCTCCAAGAAACACTACACAAACACCTGGACCTCTTCCTCATGCCCCTCCCTCTCCCAGTCAAATCCCTCACCTAAAACCCGTCCACCTCTCCTCCCCAACCCACCTAACCTTCCCATATCATCCACTCCCCCCCCTAAAACCCGTCCACCTCTCCTCCCTAACCCACCTAACCTTCCCATACCATCCACATCCTCAACTCAACACACCACACCCCATCCTAATCCATTCCAACCCCCATCTCCTGCTCCCCAATCCCCCCCCCACCTCACCCATCCCAACCCCCAGCACCTCCCCCCCCCCCAACCTCGTGCAGCAGCACCCAACATACATCGTGCACATAACATTAACATTCTTCAACTGAACATAGATGGCATCAACACAAAGAAACACAAACTCTCACACTCCATCAAACAACACAACATACACATTGCCATCTTACAAGAAACAAAACTCCGCACAACACAAAAAACACCCACATTTCATAATTTCACCACCATCAGACAAGACCGGGCTGTCGGCGGGGGCGGTGGACTCATCACCCTGGTACACAATGAAATATCATACATAGTAACCAGTGTACAAACCAAATCCCTCCTTCCCCCAAATGATAACACAACAGAAATACAGTCAATTAAAATACGCACTGGCAACAACTCCAAAATAACCATCATAAACACATACATCCCTCCTCAAACATCCCCTACAGTACCAAATGAATACAGACCACACTTACAACACATCACAAACACCCCACACACCACACATCATCCTGGGTGGTGACTTCAACGCCAAGACGTCGGCCTGGTTTGTCGACAACCCCGACACAGACAGAGGGCTGGTACTACAAAACCAAACCGATAACCTCATCATTCTTAACGACATCCATCAACATACCCATATTCCTCACCAAGCCCTCTATAACCCATCATCTCAAGACATCACCTTTTGCTCCCCAGAACTCGCCCCCACAACATCCTGGAGGGTGGTCAGAACCTTAGGCTCTGACCACCTCCCGATCATTATCACCACCAAAACCAGACTCACCCCAGCTAGCCACAAACACACATACACCAATTATAAAAGAGCTAACTGGGAAGCATTCACAAATGAGACAGAACAACACTTCACAACTCTAAACAGTACACCCATCACTAACATCAACAATGCTGTACACATACTCAATAAAACTATCCAAAACGCTGACAAGAAACACATTCCAAGAGGTAACAGAAAAAGACACAACCCCAACTTCACACCAGAAATTCAAAACCTCATCAGACAACGCGACATACTGAAACACTCCCCAGCACCCCACACACAAGACATCACACAACAAATTCAAGCACTCAACACCCAAACTAACAACAAAATCAAGAACAACAAAAACTAAATTGGAATAACTTCCTACAAACACTTGATCACAAAACAAACCCCAAAAAACTCTACAAAACACTAAACAGCATCACACTTTCCAACAGCAACACAACACAATCACATGCTGCAATCACAACAACAGACTCTACTCCTTCATGTAAACAACAAGCAAACACTCTCATCAATCACTTCTCACATGTCAGCCACCTAAAACCTCACAAAGACGACCGACGTGTCATCCGACGTAAGAGACAATTCCCCACAGACCCTGACTATACACCCTTCACCAATCACCAGACAAAGCATATCATCAACACTCTCAAGCACTCACCCGCCTGTGGCCTAGACAACATAAGCAACATACACCTCAGACACCTGGGACCACAAGGCATACAAGCACTCACTAACATATCAAACTACAGCTATTCACACAACACAATACCAGACATTTGGAAGCATGGTATCATCATCACATTCCCCAAACCCAACAAAGACCCCACGCTACCCTCCTCGCACCGCCCCATCACACTCCTTTGCTCCCCCTCCAAAGTCATGGAACGCCTAGTATTACAACTAATTACACCTGACCTACCCCTAGCTCCAACACAACATGGCTTTAGGCCACTGCACTCCACAAACACTCTTCTCACAGACCTTACACAAAGAGCTATTGATGGCATCAACTCAGCTAGACCACCACACAGATCACTATTAGCCACACTCGACATTAGTAAAGCCTTCGATGCCATCCCCCGCCACAACCTAACAAACAAAATCTACAACACAAACATGCACAACAAGACAAAAGGATGGCTGGCCAACTTCCTAGCAGGCAGATGTGCACACGTATCTTTTGCCGGTCAGTCATCTAAAATCAGAAACTTTCCAAACGGAGTCCCACAAGGATCCGTCCTATCGCCCGCACTCTTCAATCTGTACATGCACGATATAACTACACCCAATACGCCCCAAATAAACTTAGCCTCCTATGCAGATGACATAACACTCACATGCACACACCATGACCCAAAAAGAGCAACAGATCTCCTTCAACCCTATCTTAACACACTACATGGCTGGTGCACTACAAACAGACTTAATCTAGCCCCAGCCAAATCCACCGCAACCCTGCTCACAAGTTGGACAGGAGAACACGAATACATCCCTCAACTCACCATAAACAACACACCCCTAACACATACACACACACCCAAAATCCTAGGAGTAACATATGATACTCATATGACATTCAAACAGCACACCACAAACATTAAAAAGAAACTGACACCCAGACTTAACGCCCTCAGGTCACTTGCTCACACAAAATTTGGACACAACAAAGAAACTACCATTTACATTTTTTTTTTTTTTTTTTTTTATAAAGAGACAATGAACGGAGGAAGGAAAAACAGATAAAACAAAAAGGTCCATGTGCCTAAAGGCATCCTCCATTCATAAAATGTTTGTAACAACTGGATTTAAACATTTGTAGATTGTAAGTTTGTGGAAAGCAATTCGAGGGAAGTGAATTCCAAAGAGTAGTAGCTCTGGGGATAAATTAATTCTGATAAGCAGAAGTTCTGCATTGTGGAGGAGAAAGTGTAAATTCATGGGCGCTCTCAGCTGCCCTAGTTCTACGGGGAAAGATGTGGAGAGGCGGCACAATTGAAGCAAGTTCCTCGGAACAATTGCTGTGAAAATATCTGTAGAATAATGCAAGGGATGCAACGTTTCTTCGTATGGATAATGTAGGAAGGTCCTGTGTGATTGCAGGGTTATTGATTAATCTAATAGCTTTATTTTGAATTTTGTCCAACTGCCTCAATGCAACCACTCCACTTCCACCCCACAGAGGTGAACAGTAATCCATCTGAGAACGCACATGACTTTTATATATCACGGCCAACTGCTCGTCAGTGAAGAATTCTCGAACTCTGTACAGGAGTCCCAGTTTTTTAGAGGCATTCTTAGCAATGCTTCTAACATAATGTGTCCAGCTCAAGTTAGTAGTTAATGTTACACCGAGAATGTCAATACTAGGGGAAGTGGGAATATTTACATCATTAAAAAATATATGGGAGTCAGTGAGATTCTGTCGGTTAGAAAATTGAATGTACTTGGTTTTCTGTGCATTAAAGGAAACTAGATTCTTTTGTCCCCATCCATTAATTCTAGAAAGGTCCTGGTTCAGAGAAATTGCAGTGTTTATTTTGAATTTATAAGATCGGGTTGGGTGAAAGAATTGGTAAATGTGAAGGAACTGTGGAGTGTTGAGTCATCTGCGTAGGAATGTATTGGATTATGAGTGGTAGATATGAGATCATTGATATGAATGAGGAACAGAATTGGGGCCAAAACTGATCCCTGGGAACACCAGCATTTATTGAGTGAAATTGAGAATAAAGGCCATCCACCATTACACGTATTTTTCTGTTATGAAGATAAGAAGAAATTAGTGGAACTAATGATGCAAGGCCGTAGTGTGACATCTTCGACAATAAGGATTGATGCCAGACTCTATCAAATGCCTTTGATATATCCAGTGCTATTGTATGTGTTTCACCATGTTGGTCTGTAGCTTGGTTGATTTGATGCGTAAGAAGGCAAAGCATGTCTGCAGTTGATCGACATCGTCTAAAACCATATTGCCTATCACTGATTAATTTATTATTCTCAAGATGCTTAATTATGTGATTATTTAATATAATTTCAAAGACTTTACCAAGAGTGGAAGTTATAGCTATTGGTCTGTAGTTTGATGGATCTGAAGAGGCACCTTTTTTAGGAACTGGATGGATGTTTGCTTCTTTCCAGGGTACTGGGAAGCATGAGGTATGAGTACACAGACGGAAAAATTTTGCCAATACAGGAGCGAGCACCAAGGAGCAATTCTTAAGTACTATTGGAGGAATTTCATCTGGACCAGGAGCCTTATCTACCGAGAGATTCTGCAAAATAGTTTTGACATGTCTGGTGTGGATCTTAAGTGAGGGAATTTCAGGCGAATTAAAATTAAGTACAGGGACATCTTGATTTATTTCATCTAAGGTTGAGTTGGTGGAGAAAATATCCGCAAGAAGGTTAGCTTTACCTCGTGGGTCACTT
Source organism: Paralithodes platypus (assembly GCA_032716605.1). NCBI lineage: Eukaryota > Metazoa > Arthropoda > Malacostraca > Decapoda > Lithodidae > Paralithodes > Paralithodes platypus. Next base: position 14,565,087 of record CM064481.1, read on the forward strand.
ACAAGATTGCCAGTCGGAGATTTTAATGGTGGAATGGATGAAGCAGTAGTGAAGTTGGATTTAAATGAGTTAAGAGTAGACCAAAATATTTTGTTATCATTTGGATTATTTAGAAGTTTATTTGCCTGCTTGTGGAGAAAGTTTGATTTAGTTAGGTTTAATACAGTTTTGGCATGATTTCTGATGTTTCTAAAGTAATTAAAGGCTTCATGTGTTTTTTGATCTTGTGTATGCATTGTAGGCTATTGCTTTTTGTTCAGTTACTCTAGCACAATTATGGTCAAACCATTTAGGTGAATTAGATCTTTTACTGTACTTTTGATGAGGAATAAAAGTTTCCATTCCAATTTTTACAAAATCTTGTATGTGGCTCAAGGTGGAGTGTGCATCATTAGAAAAGAAAGAGGTCCAGGGAATATCAATAAAGAAACCTTGAAGACCCTCCCAGTCTGCCCTATCGTAATGCCATTTAGTCACCAAAACAGGTTCAGAGTGGGAAGGTGTGGTAGGTGATAGACAGGTGGCCTGTATCAGACAGTGATCAGAAGATCCAAGCAGGGACCTCACTGTAACATCATAATTTTCTGAATTGGTTGTTAAAAATAAGTCCAGTAGGTGGGAATTATGATTATGATTATCTGGTACACGGGTGGGTTGGTTGACTAGTTGAGTGAGATTAAATGAGTCTGCAAATAGCTCACATTCAAGACCAGCATCATCAGTCCTGGCTGAATGAGTGAGCCATTCAACATTATGGACATTAAAATCACCCAACACAGTGATTTCAGAAGAAGCATTTAAGTTGAGGACACTGAGTTGTGAGGACAGAGAATCAAAAAGACTGCTCTGGAGGAGTATTTGGGGAACGGTAGATGCAACATATGTATTTAAATTTACCAGCAGAAATTAATTTGTATATAGAATAATCAAAATAGGGACAATTGAAACTAGTAACCTCCTCCAGGGCAATTTCAGATTTTGCGAAGCAACATACACCTCCTTTAGGTCTGAAATTTTGGAGCAGTTGATAACCTGGAAAATTAAATCTAGACGTGTCAGATGTGGATGTTACTTGAGTCTCTGTCAAAAAAAGGAGAGTAGGGATTCTGCTTGAAGAAATTGGTGTACAGAATTGATGTTAGAGTGAAGTCCCCTTATATTGCTAAAGAAAAAGCTGCACCGACGAGCAGCTTTGGGACGTTGCAATGCTCTTGACACAGTCGCATGATGACGACCGGGAGGGCCCTGTGTCAATGACCCAACCCTACCGGGGGTGGATATCCGAGGGACCACCAGGTTTGCTCTTAACAATTGTACTGCCATGTCATAAGATCAGTGATGGAATACGCAAGCCCAGCCTGGGCTTCTAACCTAGCTGAAACACATCATAAGACCTTACAGACTATTCAAAACAAAGCCCTGAAGATCATTACAGGCTGCACAGCTACTGCACCCACAGATCACCTACATCAAGAAACCAAAATCCTCAAAGTCAAAGACCATCTGGATATGAGCGGCACTCAATTCCTGGCAGCAGCCTCCACGAACCAAGACCACTCACTAAACTACATGGCAACACACCCACAGACACCAAGAAATATCAAAACAACACCCAGCACACGGTATCACACACAATTATTGTCCTCTCGCCCTCCCTGCCCACCCCGAACCAACTTCCAGAAGCACATCCATACTCATATCTCTCACCGATCCATCCACTCACTCACAGACAACACGCAGCTGCATGCACGACCTCCCGAAATCCATCCTTCTGACTCCTCCCTTCCTCGCGAGGACAGAGTCCACCTGGCCAGGCTGAGATGCGGACACCATCCAGCTCTCCTGAGCTATCAGAAGAGACTGGATGACTCCGTTGTCGACGCCTGCCCGGGATGTAACACAGCACCCCATACCATTAAACACATCATAGAAGACTGCATTTCACACAACCACTTACGCCAACAACACAATCTACACTCAATGAGAGCTCTGTGGGAAAGCCCGATCGTGGCCATGGCCTTTCTCAGGGACTCGGGGCTGTTTGGCCAGGCAGCTTAGGGAACAACAACAACAACAACAACAACCCTCAGCTGGAATAATAAGTTTGTTGTTGTTGTTGTTCCTCAGGCTGTCTGGCCGAGCAGCCCAAGGCCATAACCGAGCGGCCCCACAGAACCCTCCCAGCTTACCACTAATAATGCCCAGGTGACGGAAGCCACTCAAAGGCGGGGAGCTGAGGAGGGTGCGGAAACGCCCGGGAAACAAAAGCCCCACCCAAGGCCCTGTGCCCCTCAGCAATTATAAAGGGAAAGTTGAGGGGCAAAGGAAAAATGTGACGCTTTGGCTCCCAATCTGCCAGGGTTGGCAGTAGGGAGGTCAATCCACGGAAAAGACGCCGTCACTTGAGATCTAGAAAATATATAAGTAAAAGGAACAGTCAGAGTAAGCTATTATTATTATTATGGAATAATAAGTATACTGTAGGCCTATTACCGAATAGAAACAAAATATATTACAACTTAGCACACACACACACACATATATACAGTATATATATATATATATACCGGTATATATTATATTGTGTGTATATTTATATATATTAGTAAGACAAAATATCTGGTGAAATCTGGTGAAATTTGGCAACTTATCTGGTTCCAGAAGGATTTGAGAATCTGGCAACACTGATTACTTCCCGACCCACATCTGATCTGACCACCATGAACAAAGCACGATGACATTCAGAGTTCATAATTACACTTTCTGATTTCACCCAAATAAAGGAGCCTGCTACTTCCTAGTTCCGGTAAGAGTTGTGTTAACGGGCGTAGCGTCCGCTTTGTTTACATAGTCGCACGCTTGCAGTTTTGATAATCTTTAAGGACACTAGGCCTACATCCGCCGGTAAATTTCTATAATTGCACCTAGGCTATACGAGCTAAAAAGTATATTATTGTATTTAACAGGAAGGTACGACGAGGTAAGTGATGTGGTATAGGTGGCAATATGCGGAAATGGATTATAAGGGCATTCCGCCCCCTCTGACAAAAGTCTATCAATCTAGATGTGACACAGATTTTACATTGTTTCAGAGAGACATTAACCTAACCTTACCTAACCTAACCTAACCTAACGTAAGGGGGGGGGGGGGCTTATAATCCATTTCCGCATATTGCCACCTATACCACATCACTTACCTCATCATACCTTCCTGTTAAATACAATAATAATTTGGGTAAACCTGACTTTTTGGACCGACAGCGATTTCAGTAGGCTAAGTTTTAGTTTGTATTTTTAATTTTTCCTTCAGATATAGGCTAGTGTTGTTTTATACTGAAGAGGAGCTGAAATTAGGGTCAATATACAGGAGGCGCTACAATATTGGTAAAAAATTAAGCTCAATAGCATGATAATAAGCGATTTTTTTCCAAATTTTTGATGTAGGTGTCATTCCCAGGAAACTAACATAATACATATTATATGGATATTTAGGTTTTAAGGGTTTGTTTACACTTCTTCCTTTTCTTCTTCTGGGAGAGCTGTTTTGCGTGACTGTCAGTCAACAACTGAGACATCTGGTGGCGAATGCAATAAACTATACTGCTGGCGAGAGTAATGCTCTCATGGCAAATATAATTTAGTTCAACCAATTACGATGTAGCCTAGTCCACTTACACGTGATGGCTATCGACCAATCGGGTGATGCCAGGCTTGGATACACAGGTCCTGGATCTTCAACTCGGTCAGTCTGAGGATGTGTACATGGTGGTGAGGAAGGAAGTGTGCGAGTTGACAGTGCAAGAACGAAGTCTCTCGAGGTACTTACTTTGGTAATGGACAATAAAGGCAACCACTTTCCACGATTCGAGTTTGCTGTTGTCCAGAAATGACCCTTTGGACTTGCAAACACTATAATTGCACAATTTTCTTTTATCTCGACAACCCCAGCCAGAAGCCATTCAACCCGACGACTCTCCGCATAACTAGCCTACCCTCAGTCTCAAGCCACTCAACCCGACGACCCTCAACTCCCTACATCCTGTGCTCATTAAGGTTAGTTGGTTAAATACACCAAACATCAGTCAAAAAAGTCAAATAGCGGGGGTGTGGGGGCGGCAGCCCCCACCCATAATACTAGGATAGGTTAGGTAAGGTTGTTAGGTTAGGCTAATGTCCTTTTTCAGAGAAATACACCAAAAATCAGTCAAAAATTTGAAATGGCGGGGGTGGGGGGGGCGGCAGCCCCCACCCATAATACTAGGATAGGTTAGGTAAGGTTGTTAGGTTAGGCTAATGTCCTTTCAAAGGGGTATACTAGGCTAGTAAACACTAGGATAGCTTATACCCGGTCAGAGGTAAGAAGAAGAAGAGTCCTGCTGTAGCCTTGAATGCTACCCCCCATTTTTACTAGGTTAGGTTAGGCTAATGTTAACCCGATTCTTACTTCGTTAGGTTAGGCTAATGTTAACCCTATGAAAACCCAAACAAAGATTTTATTAGGGTTACTGTGTAATTTTAACATGAAAATAGTTAAATCCCAGCCAATTTTCGTCAAAACTTGGCTCGGGTTTTCAAAAAGTCGGGTTTTATGGGTTTGGAATTTGACAAAACCCGAGCCAACATTTTAATAAGGTTCTATCTATCTATCTATTGCCTGACGCCGTGATCCCCGAAGGGGTGGCCACGAACGAACCGCCCCCATGCACCTCTGTCCCCAGTCAGTCGACGCCCCTCCCCCCAACCAGCACCGCCTTCGTTCATGTAGTTCCTCACTCCATCCTTCCACCTCTTATTCGGTCTACCTCTCCCCCTCTGTCCCTCCACCTCACTCTCGTACACCCTCTTACTCATTCTCTCGCTTTCCATACGTTCCATATGGCCGAACCATCTCAAGTTGTTCCTTTTCACACTTTCCAGCACATCTACCTCCACACCACACCTCCTTCTTACTTCCTCATTAGTCTCCTCCTTAACCCTTCCAGCCCGGGTGTCACTTTAAAATGACACCAAAAAAAAAGGGCCGAAACCCGAGTGTCATTTTAAAATCCTTGTGCTTGAAAGCGTGCTTCAAAATTTGCGCGGCCAATTTTGGCATGGTAGGAGCGACCGCAGCGCCACCAAGCCTCAACTACTAGTGTTATCAGTTCGTATGTGGCTGCCATAGCGAGTAATACTGAAAAAATGTTTTCCGACGTGTCCGATTCGTTGCAACCTCCCGCGGGCCCCAGTGCTACCCCACTCGCAACTTCAACGCCTGTTGCAACCGAGAAGAGAGCTCAACAAAAGAAAGTTAAGCGTTTGTTGAGTGATAGCGCTATACAGCGACAACTTTTTGAAAGTGATGAAGAGAGCAGTGGCGAAAGCTTGGTGGACAAGGTACAATTTATAAGTGAAAGTGAAGAAGACGATTTCGTGGGCTTTGGAGATGACGATAATGTTGATTTATTTGAGGGGGGAGACAGTAGTGATGATCCTGATGTGGAAGTGTTTCAGGAAGGTGCCATTGAGCTTCCTAGTGTGCTAGAACCTAGGCCTACCCCCTCGCCATCTTTGCTAGGTCAGCCTAGGCCTAGCCCTAGCCCAGGACCTTCCCCTTTGCCTGCCCGTACGCCCTTGAAAGTGGGCAAATATTTCTACAAACAATCATTGATCAAAAGTGCAGCTAAAAAAGCACGCAGGGCAGCCGCAGAAAAGCATAGGAAAGCTGAAGATAGCGATAATGACGCCGACCCTGGCCTAGCAACCACCCGCATTCCATTGTCCCGACGCCTTGACACGGGACGCCGCGTGGGTCACCCACAGCCCTCGCCTTCATCTCTCGTTCAGGATGACCAAAGGGCCTCTTCAAGTGGTATTGGTGATGTGACACAGGCCTCAACACACCGCACATCATTATTTGCTGCTGAAAAGCCCTCGGCTCGCCGCAAAAGGAGCCCAACTCCCGAGGCCTCGGCTCCCATTCTTGAAGCTCCCGCAGCCTCCCGCACCCCACACCGCCGATGCCCGGTCACTTCTTCACCAGAATTGTCTCCTGAAGAGGATGCTGACGACCCCAACATTGCCCCAGATGACCTGACGTCGCCTGAGGAGGAAGAGGAAGAAGATGTGCCGACAAATCGAGCGAGAGGGCGAGGTCGTGGACGTGGTCAGCCTGCCGACGCCGCTGCCCCTGGGCCTGGGCCTGGGCGTGGGCGTGGGCGTGCAGGGCGTCCGTGTGGCCAAGGGCGTGTGCCAGGGCATCCAGGGCGTGTGCCTGCTGCAGCACGACCTCGAGCATCAGCATCCGACCTGTTTGTGTGGACAGATGGAGCTGAGTTTGAGCCAGATTGTCCTGCCTTTGATGAGGTACAGATGGGTTCTGGGGTGTCACCAGCATATCCCTGTGGCCCAGATGCTACCCCCAGTTAACTTTTCTGTGGCTTCTATGACAATGAAGTCATGGAATACCTCGTCAAAGAGACAAATCACCACCATGCTATCTGTGCCAACTTTCTTGGGAGGAAGACCAGTGCCAAGATGGTGGCATGGAGAGCTCTCACTGTGGCAGAACTATATGTGTTCTTGGCACTCACAATGCTGATGACTCATATAAGGAAGCACGTTCTGGCTGACTACTGGATCACTGGCGACATCATAACGACTCCATCATTTGGCAAATACATGTCCAGGGACAGGTACTTCGACATCCTCTCCTATCTCCACCTGACAAACAACATGGCAGTCCACCTTCCCGACTCATTATGGAAGATCAGGAAGCTGTATGACATGATACGTCATCGGTTCACCACATACCTGATTCCTTTCCAGAAGATGTGCCTCGACGGGGTATGTGCTGGACTTTATAGTCTACAGCGGCAAGGCTGGAGAAGTTGTGACTGACCCTCTCATTGGTTTTGGTGGCGCTGTAGTGAAGAAGATGATGGAGAGGCACTTCAATAATAACCACATCCTCTACACAGATAATTATTACACGTCGCCTCTCCTGACCAAGTACCTCCATGACCGCAAGACCGGAGCTGTCGGCACAGTCAAGGGCAAAAGGAAGGGCATGCCAGGCTACCCAACCAAGACGAAGAAGGCGGACATCTTCCACAAGAAGAGTGGCCCCATCCTCTCCATCCACTGGCATGACCAGCGCAAGGTCAACCTCCTCACCACATGCCACAAGGCCCAGATGGTCGCCACAGGGAAGGTGGACCGAACAACCAAGAACCCCGTCCAAAAACCAGCTGCTGTCCTGGATTATAACATCAACATGCGCCTCGTTGACAAGTCCGACATGCAGATGGGCTTCATCGACTGCCTGCGAACATCTTGCAGGTGGTACAAGAAGTTTATCCTGCATACGGTAGATATGTCGGTCCTCAATGCCTACAACATCTACCGTCTGAGGACTCCAGGAGCCAAGAAGTACAAGTCCCTGCGGAAGTTCCACAAGCAGGTGCTACTGGAGCTCCTGGCTAAACATGCGGGTACACCAGGCAGGCCAATACAAGGACCAGGCCAGCTTGACAGAACGGGGTGTGCTGAATTCTTCAGGAAGCACCAGCTCAGCGCCCTTCCTTTCAAAGAACCAGGTAGTAACGCTAGGAGTCAGAAGAGGTGCCATGTGTGCAGCCACACAACTCGCAGACCCCGCAAACCCACAAAAACCACTTGGGAATGCCTCGAGTGTCAAGTTGGACTGTGTGCTGGCACCTGCTTCAACGACTTCCACACTCTAACAAACTTTTGAAGTGGAAGTGACAACAGTGAAAGTGACACTCAAATGTAGGCTAAGAATAATAATATAACTAAGTATAAGTGAAAAGGACACATAAGTAATAATAAGTGCCTTCAATAACAATATGAACAAGTGAAAGTGACACTAAAATATATATTTCTAACAATAAATAAGTTAAAATGACACTCAATAAGCCTAGGCCAGTCAAAGTGACAGTATAATAATAATAAAACTAAGTATAAGTGAAAGAGACACACACAAGTAATAATAAGTGCCTTCATAACAATATGAATAAGTGACAGTGACACTATATATATTATTAGCTTACCTATCAATACATAAAAGGGGAAATGTCACTACCAATTATCAAAGTCCAGTGAAAGTGACACTAATAATCATAATAATAATAATAAAACGAAGTAATAAGTGACAGAGACACAAATAAGTTCATATAAATAACTTTATTGAGTGAAAATAACATAATAACTATAATAAATGACAGAATAACCAATAAAACACTATCAAATCGCTTCCCGGCATAATTGCGGGTGGAGCGACGAGTGCAACTGGGCGTCGTAGCCGGGGCCGCGGTTGAGTGTTCGGACGCGCCGAGGTAAATACGCGGCAAAATTTACCTCCACTTCCATCACCATCACTCCGGAACCAGTTGAGCTAGAGAGCTCTACTCAACGCCATTCTACGCAGGAAGGTAAGGCGCTCATTTCTATATATGTTTGATTAATGTAGGTAATATATTAAGCGAGATTAGCCTTAGTTTACTTTTGTTGATATTCGACCAGATCGCCCGGATACGAGCTCCGTCATTAGGAGAGCCTGCCCGGGCCAGGAGGGTTAAGTAATTAATTTCCACTGCTCTCACTCTTGGTCTGAATCTCTCAACCAACGTCCATGCTTCGCTTCCGTAAGTCAGTGTCGGGATTACCACACTGTCATGCAAGGACTTCTTCACTTCTATACTGACCACCCTATTTCTTGTTACTGCTTTTAACGTTCCTACAACCCTCTTCCCCTGTTGTATCCTCTCCCGCACCTCTTCATCCATAGTCCCATCTTTACTCAACACACTGCCCAGATACTTAAAAGAGTTGACGATCTCCATAGCCTGACCGTTCAGCTTCACCTCACACTCTGTGACTTCACCCCTTTCGAAGACCATAACCTTGCTCTTCCCCGTATTTACCTTCAAATTCCGTTTTTCGCACACTGTTCCAAACTCATTTACCAGACCCTGCAACTCCCATTCATTATCACTCATCAGAACTGTATCATCCGCAAACAGCAGTATAGGTAGCTTCCACTCAATTCCCTCCCTTTTCAGCGATACACCAACATCCACTGCTCTTGATAGTATTTCTTTCATGACTCCATCCATATATACAGTAAACAACCACGGGGACATCACACACCCCTGTTTCAAACCAACATTCAGGTCAAAGAACTCGCTCTGCTCACTCTCCACATGTACTGCCGCCTTTGCACCCTCATACATGCTCTTCACTGCTTTCAGCAACTTGCCCTCTACTCCGTATATTCTAAGTACTTTCCACAAACCTTCTCTATCCACTCTGTCATAGGCCTTCTCCAAGTCCATAAAGGCAACATACACCTTTTGTTTCTTCTCCAGATACTTCTCCACAACACAATTCAGGGTAAAAATCTGAGCTACACATCCTCTTCCCTTCCTAAAACCTCCCTGCTCGTCGCCTATCCATTTCTCCGTTCTCCGTTCTCAGTCTCACTCTCTCAATCACTACCCTACTGTATACCTTCCCTACTACGCTTAGAAGACATATTCCTCAGTGGTTACCACACACTCCTCTTTCCCCTTTGGCCTTATATAGGGGGACTATTATGCCAGTCTTCCAGTCATCGGGTGCACTCCCCTTCTCCCATGCTAGTTTGCACATTTTCCATACCCATTCTATCACTATCTCACCACCATACCTCAACATTTCCCCACACACTCCATCTGTTCCTGGTGCTTTCCCCAACTTCACTCTTTAATTGGGAGGTTTAACACCTCTCCAATACCAAAGAAGGAAAACCTATTTGGTAGTAGCCTCGGAGTATCCAACGTAGAGCTATATACTTATCGTATAATTCTGCTCCGCTCTGGAGCGGGCAATTATCGTAATCACAAGCGCGATTAAATCGATAACATCTAGAGTAGCACCTTACTCTCTCTACTAGGTACGTTGTACACACTTTCGAGGCCACATTTGAAAAGCAAAAGATCAAATATTGATGAGAAAGAAAGAAAAACTTTAAGAATCTTACCCATCCTATCTGGCCCTTTACGCCGTTGTCATAGGCGTACCTCCTTAGCCCAACTGGGCTTATAAGGCATCTCGTTATCAAGTTACCAAGAGGAAGATTGGATGGGCAGGGGTACGGTGTGAGGGAGGGATACTATGACGTTGGATACTCCGAGGCTACTACCAAATAGAAGGTTTTCCTTCTTTGGTATTGGAGAGGTGTCAAACCTCCCAATTTAGTAGTAGCCTCTACATACCAACGTAGAGCTAGAGTACCACATTGGAGGCGGACATCCAAGCGGAAAACACAAACTTTAGCCCTTAGGAAATATCAGAACCATGGAAAGACCGACTTAAACAAGAGAGTTTATAGAAAGAGTGTACTGACAGGAGCATATCAAGAGAGGTCAAGTACAGTCAAGTCTTATGCCATGTGATAACTAACCTAAGACAAAGAATGCTGCATTTCATCATAATAATATGAATTCCAGGATGCTCCCCCCCCCCCCCTCCTCCTTCCGGACGAAGGCAGGAAGACCCATAATGTAATGAGTAAATACTGACATACGTCGAAGAGGAGTACTGTACAGGGGGTGACGAGAAAAGACATGAGCATAGACAGTGACCAGCACTGAAAGCCATATGAGAAAAGTTCAGTGGTATGAGGCCAAGACCTACCAACAGAATGTAGTATACTTTAAGACGAGAAATTATATCAAAATCTTAACCTAGTTATTAATCCTTTAACTTAGGTGCAAGTATGGGTATAGTGCAATTACCCCCCCCCCCCAATAAAAGAAGAACAAGAAGGGAGAAGGATAAGAGACAGAAGGAACGCTGCAGGTAGACCCTGAGTGAACCTGCTGGCCCAACGCACTACAAGGACGTCCCGGCCCGCCTGTGGACATGGCCAGAGAGGAGGAGACAAACGAGGTGGGGGAAGACCAAAGCCTGTGTCGGCAACGTTCGGTCGAGAAAGATTATGTAAAATCTGAACGTAGCAGCGTACGAACGGACAACACGAGCTGCGTCCAGAACGTAAGGTTTACTGGCCCGAAACTACCGACACAGGCGAAGTCCCACACCACGTCGACCTAGTCTCCTACTGGTCGTAGGCGCCACCCGTAAAGGCAACCCCGACACTGGCCTGGTCGAGTACACATACGGATGCAGTGTTTGAACCGGGCATAACGGATGATGAACCCTAACATGTTCGAAAGCTGGTACAGGAAAAGCTTAAAAACGGGAGTGTCGCATACAGTTGTAGCAACCAAACGAACAGACGGAGCCAAAGTAACTGACTCAAGGATGGGAGAACGATGGAAGGAATGTCGGTCCCTAGGCCTGGCAGTCATCTCCGGGGACTCCGTCACCCGTCGCCAAAGCCATAAAGAACAAAGTCATGTCACGGAAGTGTTCAGGCGTGGGGTAATGAGCGTAAGAGGCAGACGAGAGCAGTTTGAGAGCCTGCGCCAGAAACCACTGAGGAGGAAGCTGACGCGGCGTTGGACGAAGCATAAAGCAGGTTCGCAAAAAGAACCCAAGTCCTAGGGAGGAACGACCAACCCCGTGAAAGTCTCAAACGGTACCCGAATGGCCGACAGGCGGTTCGTAAGAGTGGTGCAGATGTTGGGACGCTTCTCAATATTAACCAAGTGAGGTAGTGAAACACGAACGCCACCGATGGGCACGTCCGTGATGTGTAGGTAACCAAGAAGGAAAACTGTGTCAGTGAGATCCGTAAGTCTGCCATGTAAAATGAATCCAGGGGAGAGGATTTGACATTCAAAGATCGACTAAACTTAGGCATCCACGATGTGAAGGCCAATGAGGTCCCTAGGACACCAATCGATACCAAGTGGAAATCGGAGATCGATAGGGGAACTGGACTCTGGTACCACCGCTGCAGACACAGGCTTGGGCCGGCCGGATGGGCGCGACAACCAAACGAAGCACTGGTACCCTCTCAGCCTGTGGAGGACATTGCATATCAAAAAGTGCGTCGGTTGGTGGAACACACATAAATCGACCGCCACCTGCGCCAGTCCTTGCTGAATGCGACCGGTACCTCCGCCGTAGGAGGAATCCAGCGGTACAGGAACACAGGCAACCCGGTCGCCTTGCATGAGGCGAACCAGGCCACCTGTGGAACACTCCAGGAGGCCGCTAGGTCGTCGAACACGGTGTGTTGGGAATACCATACTACCCGGGCGCTCTGTCCTTTCGACAGAGCATCCGCCCATAGGGTGGCAGGCCCGGGCAGGGAGGTTGCATGCAGTGTTACGGGCTCCTGAGCCTCGTCTAGAGCCACATGTATGGCATGAACCGGACGTAGGAGTCGGGAATCGTCGGCGATATGGGGAAGGAGAGCGACATCACACCGTCGTTTCGGCGTCCTCGGAAACCGCGAGGACGCCCGAACGAGGCACTGGAGGAAAGGCGGCCTGGCGCCATGGAGACAGCCGAGGTAAGGGGACGCATGGCGCGTACCCCTCCGTCTTACGAAGTGTGGAATCTAATGGAAGTGGTCCTTGACATAGAGAGCAACTCCCGACTACATAGTGCAGAGGCGAGACCTTGCCTCATCCATGTCCGGGTAAGGAGGACGAGACACAAAGGTCAATATCCACGAGCCACGATCTATACCTCCGAGGGTTAAAACCATCGCGGCTGTAGCATGAGATAAGGGGAGGACACTCTCTACATCCAACGGGCGTGGCAGGAAGGAAGTGATATCCTCCTTGCAATCGGAAAGTAAAAAGATACTGCTGTCCCATGTAGGAAGCACAGGAATTGTGTGTAAGCACAATATTGTTAAAAACCGTTGAATCCTTGACAGGAGATTACCCCCTTCCCTTGTGTAGGAAGGAAAGGACGAAAAAGGGGGACCCTTCGAACGGAGGGCTATACAGGAGGATAATTTATGGGTGCACAAATACTTGAAGAAAACTCCTGAAAATTAACAGGCACAAGGGCCGAAGGACACACAAAAGTGCTCACTACACCTCGAAAATGGAGCACCTTTCATGAAAGTGAGTATTCCCCCCCCCCCCCCTGTGCGAGGCGAGGGGGGAAGAGTGACCCCCCATGCGGAGGGTCAGGGAGAGACCAGGCGAACCAGCAAGAGCAAGAACCCCGAAAAACCCCGGTCAGAAAAGACCAAGGGGCAGGTGCAAATCCCCAGAAGGAAGGCATGAAAGCCTTATAATTGAAGAGGATAATAAGAATACCCAAAGGTTGAAGGTACTGAAGAGGAGAAGACGCCTCTTCTCCACTCTACCATCAGAGTAGAGTGGGAGCACAGTCTGATAAAAAAGAGAAGTCCGTGAACTACTGCAACTGAGTCCCTATCCAGAGGTAAAGCAAAGCACCCTAGCACCGACCCAGAGTGGAGTGGTCCAGAATGGTCCCCTCCGCTCCGGGGCGGAAATCCGCTCTGGAGCGGAATGTAGGAGGAATGGTCCTCTCCGCTCTGGAGCGGAATGGAAGCTGCGCACCAGAGCGGAGAGCGTAGCACGCTGCAGGAGCGGCCCAGGAGGCCTAGGGAGGCAATGGAGCGAGATGGTGCCAGTAGGAAGATGAATGACCTAGCCTAGGGAGGCAAGGGAGCGAGATGGAGCCAGTAGTAAGATGAATGACTGCAACAGTAGTATGATGAATGACTGCAACTGAGGGCCCATCCAGAGGCAAGGCAAAGTCCACCGAGAACCGACCCACAGTGGAGGGGGCCCCGAACGGCCCGCTCCGCTCTGGGGCGGAAATCCCGCTCTGGAGCAGAAAGTAAGCTCCGCTCCAGAGCGGAGAGCGGTATAGGACAGGTGAGGAACCGGGATGGCGTCAGTAGAAGTATGGAAGAGAACTGGCCAAGAGCGGGAATTTCCGCTCTAGGGCGGGGCAGATGTAGTGCAGTCTTATGGGAGAGGCTTGTGGCATCAGGAAGGGTGAAAGGTAAAACATCCAAGAGTTCCGTCAGAATAGTCTAGCAGTACAGCTGACGTGGAAGCATCCTCGGAAATAAAAAGACATTCTCCGCTCCAGAGCGTATTTTCCGCTCCAGAGCGGAGTCGCCGCACCAGGGTGGAGCGGGCGTAGGGTAGCCAAACGTCAGAGGCCTGTAGGTACCAGTAAAGGTGAAAGGCCAGGAACATCCAAGAGTCCCAAAAGAATCGTCTAGCATGATAGCTGACGGGGGAGCTTCCCTGGGTAAGAATATCAGATATGTACATCCAAGCGTCCCAACTGAATGGTCTAGCATCACAGCTGACGTGGGAGCGTCCGTGGGTAAAGAACAGAGGCAAAGCATAGGCCCGACCTAGAGGAGGATAGAGCCCACTCTAGGGCGGAACGGGCCCCGTGAGGCCCTAGCCCAGACGCTAGAGGCTCGTAATAAAAACATACCCAACTGAAGTGGAGAGGCCTAAAGGGTCCCGCTCAGCAAAGCCAAAGACACCGTTGAAGGACGTCAGGCAGATTTCAGTAATAAAGGGAGCGGTCTTATAAGAGAATGTGTCTAGTCATAGGACCGACCTGGAGCGGGAGTCATCCACGCACCAGGGCGGAGCGAGCGGAGTACAGCCCTTCCTAGAGACCTGCGGCACCGGGGAGGGTGGAAGGAAAAGACATCTCAAGGTATTGGTGAGCACAATGTAGGTTAAGACTGTGTCTCAGGAACCTCAAGGTATTGGGGAGTTCAATGTAGGTTAAGACTGTGCCTGAGGAACCTCAAGGTATTAGTGAGTTCAAAGTAGGTGAAGACTGTGTCTAGGAACTCAAGGTATTGGTGAGCTCAATGTAGGTTAAGACTGTGTCTCAGGAACCTCAAGGTATTGGTGAGTTCAATATAGGTGAAGACTGCGTCTCAGGAACTCAAGGTATTGGTGAGTTCAATGGAGGGTAAGACTGTCTCAAGAGCTGGAATCAGACTAAAACTGGTGCCCTTCAAGACGGTTTAGTAAATCCGTAGACAGGCAAGCAAGAGCAAGCCTAGGAGGCAATAGTGTCTAAACAACCAAAACCCCCCCCCCCAAAAAAAAAAAAAAAAAAAAAAAAATTAGGCTAAGCAAAAAGTCGGCCTAGCCTAAAGTGTGGCAGTCAAAATAGAACAACAGGGCACACACTAAGTAAGTACAGTATGAACCTCCAACTTGGGGTAAGACAGTGTCCCAGGAGCTGGTATCTGACAAAACCGGTGCCCCACAAGATGGTTTAGTAAAACCGTAGAAAAGCAAGCCAGAGCAAGCCTAGGAGGCAAGTATCTGACAACCAAATTGCCCCCCCCCCCCCAAAAAAAAAAAATTAGGCGAAGCGTAAAAGGTAGCCTAGCCTAAAAGCGTGGCAGGTAAAATAGAAAAACAGGGCACACACCAAAATCACACCAGCAACCGTTCAAAAGGGAAAGACAGTGTCGCAAGGGCAGGTATCATATAAACTGGTGCCCCTCAAGAAGGTTTAGTAAAACCGTAGAGAGGCAAGCAAGGCAAGCCAGGAGGCAACATTTAGGCTAAGTGGAAAAGGCGGCCTAGCCCAAGAAAGCGGGGCAGGAAACTTAGAATGGCAGGGCACACACCAATAGCATACCATCATGTGAAAAGAAAGCTAAGAGACAAAATAGGGGACTTGGCCCAACAGGGGGGTGGTGCCCCCTCCTTCATGCAAGCCGAAGGAGTAGCCTAACTGCAATGTCGCGCATAAACGAAAAAACTAATGCAGTGACAATAAGCCCTAAATTAATAGAACCTAACAGTTCGAAACTAAGCCACTGCAAGTAATGCCCCTATGAAATTACAGGGAGCCACCAGTTACTGTACCCTTGATGAGGGTAAGCAACAAGGGACCGAAGCATCAAGCGGCACTGGGGCCGCCAATCAATCCAGGGGCATATGATGCCAGACTGAGGAGGCCGCAGAGTCATACACCAAAACGCCCCCATCTAGGCTAGGCTAAAAACAGAAGTTAGCCAATTTGTTACTTGAGTCAGTAATATATCTAAACATCCAAGAGTCCCAACTGAATTGTCTAGCATATAGCTGACGTGGGAGCGTCCTTGGGTAAAAATAGCAGATACCTGTATTTACATCCAAGAGTCCCAACCGAATTGTCTAGCATTACAGCTGACGTGGGAGCGTCCTTGGGTAAGAATAAGAGGCAAAGCATAGGCCCGACCGAGAGTAGGATAGAACCCACTCTAGGGCGGAACGGGTCCAGTGTGGCCCTAACCCAGATGCCAGTAGTGGTGGAAGGCCAGTAACATCCAAGAGTCCCAACTAAATTGTCGAGCATGACAGCTGACGTGGGAGCGTCCTTGGGTAAAAATATCAGATATTTACATCCAAAAGTCCCAACCGAATTGTCGAGCATCGCAGCTGACGTGGGAGCGTCCTTGGGGAAAAATAAGAGAGGCAAAGCATAGGCCCGACCTAGAGTAGGATAGAACCCACTCTAGGGTGGAACGGGCCCAGTGTGGCCCTAATCCAGATGCCAGTAGAAAGGCTCGTAATAAAAAACAGTCCCAACTGAAGCAGAGCGGCCTAAAGGGTCCCGCTCTGCAATGCCTAAGACACCGGTGAAGGAAGGCAGGCAGATAACAGTAAAAAAGGGGAGCGGCCTTGTAAGAAAATGTGGCTAGTCATAGGACCGACCCGGAGCCGTGCATGACATGCCGGACTGATCTGGTAACAGTGTGAAGAGTTAGCAACAACCCCCCCATCGACGAAGGCTAGGCCACGCACACAAGGCCACGCCAACAGTCGGAAGAGCGACCCACTAACGGAGGTAACCAGGCTCATCACTAGGCCTCTGTGGGCCAGGAAAAGACCTCAATAGGGAAGAAAACCCTATGAGGAGGCTAAATGAAAGAGAAAGAAGAGGACTGTACCCCCCCCCCCCCTCAGACATCAAGGTAGCCTAGCCTAGGAAACTCCGATAGTGTGACAGCACTTCGCGAAATGAGTAGCAAAAGCTAAAGCAGTGACAAGAAGCCCTAAATGAATAGAACCCATCAGTAAACAAAACTAAGCCACTGCGAGTGAAGTAAAATAAAAGGCAAAGGCCTAATGACAGTCGCCAAAGGGCGACGCATGCGCAGATGTAAAAATATAGTGACCAAGCAGTTTTCGACGCCCTACTCAAATTAAAACACATTAGAGCCCATTTTTGGCGTGCCTACATCACGGATCATCTGTCTAGAACCTCAGGTGCCTTAAAGAAGGCCCACAACTCGCCCAAAAGGGTAGGCGACAGGGGTGGAAGACACAAAATATGGAGCAAGAAAAATCGTGTGTTGACATTTGAGTAGCGCGAAAACAGATGCCTTATAAGCCCAGTTGGGCTAAGGAGGTACGCCTATGACAACGGCGTAAAGGGCCAGATAGGATGGGCAAGATTCTTAAAGTTTTTCTTTCTTTCTCATCAATATTTGATCTTTTCCTTTTCAAATGTGGCCTCGAAAGTGTGTACAACGTACCTAGTAGAGAGAGTAAGGTGCTACTCTAGATGTTATCGATTTAATCGCGCTTGTGATTACGATAATTGCCCGCTCCAGAGCGGAGCAGAATTATACGATAAGTATATAGCTCTACGTTGGAACGTAGAGGCTACTACTAAATAAGGTTACTGTGTTATTTTCATTTTTAAATTAGTTAAATCCGAGCCAAGTTTCGTCAAAACTTGGCTTGGGTTTTCAAAAAGTCGGGTTTTATGGGTCTGGAAATTCACAAAACCCGAGCCAAATTTTAGTTACAAATGTGTATTATCGTGTTCTATACGCTTTTTACCCCTCAATTTCCCTGATCTTCAGAGCCCTCCCCACTATCGGGGAGCGTGTCTTTAGATTGATGGATAATGGGTAAATGCTTAATTCCCATTCAATTTCATCACTAGATTCCACTAAAACACCAAAAAGAAAATCAAAATACCTGAAAAACACGTTGTTGCGTCTCCTGTATATTAACCGAAATTAGTATTTACCCATTATCCAACAATCTAAAAACACGCCCCCCACTAGTGGGGAGGGCTATGAAGTTCAGGGAAAATGAGGGGTTAAAAGCGTAAAAATACAATAATATAGCGTTTTGTATCAAAACTTGGCTTGGGTTTTCCCAAATTGCAAACCCATAAAACCCAATTTTGTGAATACCCGAGCCAACTTTTGACGAAAGCTGGCTCGGATTTCACGGGGTGGAGTGGGTAACTCATGTTATAAAATAGTCAACTTTGGGAAGACATTAGCCTAACCTAACAACCTTACCTAACCTATCCTAGTATAATGGGTGGGGGCTGCCGCCCCCAAACCCCCGCTGGTTGGGTTAGGCTATTATTGTTTTTTTGTTTTTTAATGTGCTAGGCTATTAGCCTAACCTAACAACCTAACCTAACCTAACCTAACCTAGTACTGTATATGGGTGAGGGTTGCTGCCCCCACACCCCTGCTGGTTGGGTACTGGCTGAAAAATTTATTGTTTTACAGTAGGCTATACTGTATTTTAGCATTTTTTTTTTTCTCCCTTATAACACATTTCAGCTCTTAACCCGTCCAGCCCCGGCTAGTTTTGTAATGTTTGTTCACCAGAACCCGGCCGGTTTTCAAAAAATTGTTTTATTCCAGAAACAATAGCGAATGGGTTAGGAATGAAGGAAAAACCACGAAAAACCGCTCAAAAAGCTTAAAGAATGGTCCTACAGAGCCCCGGAAAACGTATTTTACAAGAGTAAAAAATTTAAGGCAATTACCCCCAAAAACCAGGTTATTACGCGCACGCACGTGGACTTTGAGAGTTTTCAACCATCGGCACGGTTGCGTGGGATACGTACACAGTTCCCATACAAATCTGAGCCCTCTTGAGTGGCTACACCTGAGGTTACGGTCGGCGCAATTAGAGTGACGTGCCAGGCGCGTCTGTGGGGCTGTGCGTTACATACATCGCCGACGCGTCGGGCGCGTCGCTGGGGCTGTACGGGTTAATGACATATATAGCAATGATGTATATGCTCTACCGGACCTATTAGGCCTAAAAAGATCGATGGGCTAACTGGCGGTCCAAAACATCAGTATAACCATAATTTGTTTAGCTCGTATGGGTGCAATTATAGACCTATACCCATCCGCCTTATTAGAAACAATTTATTAGGGAAAATAGGTACCAATAGACTCGCCATATTTTTCTCATTATAGTCCGCATGGAGGAATTTCGTTATCGACACTTGACAAAACCCGATTTCAAAGAAAAATACCCCAAAAATCTGTCAAAGATGTCAAATAGCGGGGGTGTGGGGGCAGCAGCCCCCACCCATAATTCTTACAGTATTCTTACAGTAGATCCTCTGGAAAAAGGTAAAGGAGAATACTAGGATAGGTTAGGTAAGGTTGTTAGGTTAGGCTAATGTCCTTTCAAAGGGGTATAGCCTAGTAAACACTAGGATAGCCTATACCTGGTCAGAGGTAAGAAGAAGAAGAAGAGTCCTGATGTAGTCTCCTTGAATGTTACCACAGTTTTAGCCTATGGGTAGGCCTAGGCTATAGAGAATATTTTCACTGGGTATAGCCTTGGCTAGCCTAGATAATATTTTGGCTGGGTACATAAGAAAATGGGAGTCTGCAAAAAGCTGATCGGCCCATACAAGGCAGATCCCTGTCACACCCAACCCCAATTACTAGGCCCAATTAGGCTATAGGCCCAACTCACTAATACCTTAAGTACCGGTACTGACCCCACCAAATTGGTCAGAGATTAACGCAAGATTACGGGGGTCTGCTGAGCGCCGATTGGCCCACACCTGGTAGATCCCCCTCACACCCAACCAATCTCGTCCATATGCCTATCTAATTTTATCTTAAAGCTCCCTATTGTTCTTGATCCCACTATATCACTTGGTAGCCTATTCCACCCATCTACAACTCTGTTACCAAACCAATATTTGCCTATATCTTTTCTGAAACAAAATTTATCTAATTTGAAACCATTTGTTCGAGTTCTTTCGCTATCACTGAGCTTCAGTACATTTTTCATGTCTCCTTTATTTGTCCCACTAACCCACTTGAACACTTCTATCATATCCCCTCTAACACTGCGTCTTTCTAACGAATGTAAGACTAATTTTTTCAACCTTTCCTCATATGGTAGATTTCTAATATGAATAATTTTTGTCATTCTTCGCTGTACTCTCTCCAACGAATTTATGTCCATTTTGTAATAAGGACACCAGAATTGGACAGCATAATCCATATGAGGTCTCACTAATGACAAGTAAAGTTTCAAGATAACATCGGCAGTTCTGTTGCTCACACTCCTTGAGATGAACCCTAGAATCCTGTTTGCCTTGTTATGTAAGCTTATACACTGTTTTCTAGGTTTCAAATCGTTGCTAACAAACACCCAAATCTTTCTCGCAGTCTGAGTTTTCTAATTCAGCATTAGCTAGTGTATATTTTGCATTAGTATTCGTCTTCCCTATCTTTAATACCTTGCATTTGTCAATAGGTAGGTATTTTCTCTGTAGGTAGTAGGGGTAGGCAGCCCCGCCCAGGGAAGTACTACCGCCAAGGTTTCGGGAGACTCAGGGAATAGCCTGAATTCCATTTTCTCTCCCAGGCCTTGGTAGCTGGATACATATCTTTCTGCCTCACACATCAGAGGTATCAGGGAAACCCTCTTTATATAACATACACATCCAACTTCACGACATTGCCCTACATCGCTATCCTCTATCCATAAAACACTACTCTTCCCACTACATATCGTACATGTAACACCATACACCTTTACAAATATTTTATGAATGGAGGATGCCTTTAGGCACATGGACCTTTTTGTTTTACCAGTGTTTTTCCTTCCTCCGTTCATTGTCTCTTTAAAAAAAAAAAAAAAAAAAAAAAAAAAAAATCATCTGCCATTTTACTGACCATTCGTGTAAGATATCTAGATCCCTTTGGAGGCACTCTATGTCGCTATCTGAATCTATTGGTCTCCCTATTTTGGTATCGTCTGCGAATTTACTTATCCTACTAGTTATACCAAAAACAAGGTCATTTATGTATATAATAAATAACAGAGGACCCAATACAGATCCCTGGGGGACACCACTCTTGACTGATCTCCACTCTGACTTAGTACCATTTATACTGACTCTCTGCTTCTTACCAATTAGCCATGACCTAATCCATCCCAACAACGACCCACCTATTCCATGCGCCTCAACTTTTCTCATCAATCTCTCATGAGGGACTCTGTCGAAAGCTTTACTGAAATCTAAATATATTATATCATATGACTTGTCATTATCTACTGTTTCATACACCTCTGAGAAAAAACTAAGCAAATTAGTAAGGCAAGAACGTCCCTGAGTAAATCCATGCTGAGAAGAATTTATTAAATTAAATGTTTCTAAGTGGTTTCTAATTTTACTAGCAATAATTGACTCTAGTAGCTTTCCTATGATTGATGTGAGACTAATGGGACGGTAATTGGATGCTATCACCTTTTTTGAAGATCGGAACTACATTTGCAATCTTCCAAGCTTCTGGAACTAAACCTGTTTCTAATGACTTGTTAAATAGAAATGTTAATGGGTAACTTAACTCATTTCTGCATTCTTTTAATACTCTAGCATATACCTCATCCGGACCAGGCGATTTCTGAGGTTTCAGTCTGTCAATTTCCTTAAGCACATCATTTCTACTTATAGTAACCGCACTTAATCTATTTTCTATACTATCGCTATATATATATTACGGACTTCTGGAAACTGTGCCAAATTTTCATTTGTGAAAACGGAAAGAAATTTATTATTTAATGTACTGCACATTTCTAAATAATTTTCTGTAATTTCTCCCATCGAAGTTTTAAGGGGACCAATTACATCTCTAACCTTGGATTTATAGAGTTGGTAAAAAGCTTTAGGATTATTTTTTGAGTCATTTGAAACCTTGATTTTATAATTTCTTTTCTCTTTCCTAATATCCTTTTTGACCTGTCTTGATAAATTGTGATAGTAAGCAAGTAGGTGAATTTCGCCTTTCTTAATTTTTCTATATATTCCTATCTTTTTTCCGAGAAGGTCTAATAGTCAATTATTCATCCATTTGAGTTGGTTCTGTGCTGATCTAAATTTTCTTTTGGGGATATATTTATTTTGCGCATTGAATACTGACTTGATAAAATTATCGTATGTATCTAACAAATTTGATGTCTCTTCCTGACTTAAGCTAGGGGTAAGGGATAAGGGGTATGGGGTACACGCATTTGGACACCTGGATAGACTTAATTTTTTTACCATAGGGTCCGTTAATAGGGCTCTTCTTAACCCACCATAATTGGCTTTTCTAAAGTCAGGTATTAATGTCGTATTCTCTCTGGGATTACCTCTCCATTGTATATTAAAATACACAGAATTGTGATAACTATTTCCTAGGTGGTCCCCAATTTCTACATTATTTATCATATGTTCATTGTTACTGAAAACTAAATAGAGAATATTATTACCTCTAGTCGGCGTATCTATGAATTGAAATAAAAAACTATCTTGTATTACCTCAATAAACTCCTTTGAGTCAGAGTCACCTATTTGATGCTGCCAATCTATATTCGGAAAATTAAAATCCCCCATAATGCACACATTGCTAAACCTTGATGCTATTTTAATTTCCTCCCATAAAGATGTTCCGTCATTTCTACTCATATTTGGCGGTCTATACATAACTCCAATAACTATGGTCTCAAGTTACCTTCGTTAACCTCTACCCAAACACTTTCATTATCATTATTTAGTCTAATACTGTACCTGCTTTAATACAGCTTTTTAATGTACTCCTGACAAATACTGCTATACCACCTCCCCTTCTACTTGTTCGGTCATATTTAAACAAACTATATCCCGGTATATCAAATAATGCTAAAAAATGCCTGGTTTCTGTATTAATCCATGTTTCAGTTAGTGCTATCATGTCTATATTTTCTTTGCTCACAAGTGCTCTAAGTTCATTCATTTTGTTACACAAACTCCTACAATTTGCATAATATACCCTCAACCTATTACTTTTATTTGCAACTAATTTTCTATTGTTTTTAACTAGTTTATTATTACCTGTTGAACTACTAGACCTAGACGGAAAATCTACTCTATCAGAATTTTCGTCATTACTAACAATTACATGTGGCTGGGATTCTATTTTACTTACACACCTATGGTTTATTAACAAGTATAGAGAATATTTTGGCTATTTATCAAGGAAACTGGCCAACTTTTATTTCGTGAATTTTTTTATTTGATTTTAGCTAGTTTTCATCATTATAGTACAGTGGTTGTCATTAATTAGAATCTCCGGAAAAAACGTTTTCAATTACTGTACTTTGAAAAAGTTAATATTTATCTCCTGTTATCCACAGCCAAAGCTGAAGATTGCGGAGTAAATACCGTAGACTTCATTCAAGTTTTTTTTTGGTGACCGCCAACCTTTTATTAATTCAATACCAAACCAGCGGGGGTGTGGGGGCGGCAGCCCCCACCTAATATACTAGGTTAGGTTAGGTAAGGTTGTTAGGCTAGGCTAATATTACCCCTTATTTTCGTCTTTTACCCCTCAATTTCCCTGTACTTCATAGCCCTCCCCACTATCGGGGCCGTATCTTAAGATTGTTGGATAATGGGGAAAAAGTTTTTTCCGGAGATTCTAATGGTAGGCCTACTTATAACCGAAACTACCACTAATTATTTATCAATATTTGAAGGCTATTATAGAATAAGGATGTTGCAAAGATCATATTAAAATGTGTTTCAACCTCCGGAGATACATTTTATGTGCACTATATAAAGTACAGTACTGTACAAACAAAAAAATATCCTATAATTCTCCCTATTGATGGCAGTGAAACT
This sequence comes from Paralithodes platypus, assembly GCA_032716605.1. Taxonomy (NCBI): domain Eukaryota; kingdom Metazoa; phylum Arthropoda; class Malacostraca; order Decapoda; family Lithodidae; genus Paralithodes; species Paralithodes platypus. The sequence goes on from CM064481.1 coordinate 14,588,952, forward strand.
CTTATTAAGCCCTTTACTGTTAAAATAGATGCTGATTTCAATAATTCATGGGGGGGGGGGGGCAAAGCCCCCCCCTCAACCCATCCTGTATCCAAAGGCAAAATATATTGTATATTTACTCTGAAAATTACTTGCATCTGAGTGTTTTAAGATCGTTGGATAATGGGAGAAATATAATTTTCCGGGGATTGTAACTAATATCAACTACTGTATAATGATGAAAACTACCTAAAACCAAAAAGAAAAACCATGGGAAAATTAGTGGTAGTTTCGGTTCTATTTTCCATTCTAATTAATGACAACCACTGTATAATGATGAAAACTAGCTAAAACCACAAACAAAAATCACAAAATAAAAGTTGGCCAGTTTCCTTGATATTTTCCATATTTTGGAATGAGTTGTGTTACTGGGCGTACGTCGTGTAAACACGCAAATTGATGTCAAACAGCTGGGGTGTGGGGGCGGCAGCCCACTGGGGGCTGCTGCCCCCACACTCCAGCTGTGGCCCCCCACCCATAATACTAGGATAGGTTAGGTAAGGTTGTTAGGTTAGGCTAGCCGGAATTTATCTAGTTTTACACAGGGTCGAAACCATCGATATATTATTTAGACAAATATGTTAGTTAGGTCATGTACTTCATTGCCATATATCCTATGTCCACCCCGTTGGAAATTCATTATAAAAAAAATATAAACAGGGAACATGAGCTGGGTTTAGACCGTCGCGCACCCATAGACAGGGAACGTGAGCTGGGTTTAGACCGTCGGCGATAGTTTTCGGTTAGGTTAGGTTTGGCTAATTTTTTGGCATTTTCCGATGGGGTTCATAAAAAAACTCCTATCTATCTATTGCCTGACGCTCAGACGCTGTGATCCCCGAAGGGGTGGCCACGAACGAACCGCTCCCATGCACCTCTGTCCCCAGTCAGTCGACGCCCCTCCCCCCAACCAGCACCGCCCTCGTTCATGTACTTCCTCACTCCATCCTTCCACCTCATATTCGGTCTACCTCTCCCTCTCTGTCCCTCCACCTCGCTTTCGTACACCCTCTTAGTCATTCTCTCGCTTTCCATACGTTCCATATTGCCGAACCATCTCAAGTTGTTCCTTTTCACACTTTCCAGCACATCTACCTCCACACCACACCTCCTTCTTACTTCCTCATTAGTCTGTCTATCCCTCCATGTAACTCCGCACGCACTCCTTAAGTCATTCATTTCCACTGCTCTCACTCTTGGTCTGAGTCTCTCAACCAACGTCCATGCTTCGCTTCCGTATGTCAGTGTCGGGATTACCACACTGTCATGCAAGGACTTCTTCACTTCCATACTGACCACCCTATTTCTTGTTACTGCTTTTAGCATTCCTACAACCCTCTTCCCCTGTTGTACCCTCTCCCGCACTTCTTCATCCATAGTCCCATCTTTACTCAACACACTGCCCAGATACTTAAAAGAGTTGACGATCTCCATAGCCTGACCGTTCAGCTTCACCTCACACTCTGTGACTTCACCCCTTTCGAAGACCATAACCTTGCTCTTCCCCGTATTTACTTTCAAATTCCGTTTTTCGCACACTGTTCCAAACTCATTTACCAGACCCTGCAACTCCCATTCATTATCACTCATCAGAACTGTATCATCCGCAAACAGCAGTATAGGTAGCTTTCACTCAATTCCCTCCCTTTTCAGCGATACACCAACATCCACTGCTCTTGATAGGATTTCTTTCATGACTCCATCCATATATACAGTAAACAACCACGGGGACATCACACACCCCTGTTTCAAACCAACATTCAGGTCAAAGCACTCGCTCTGCTCACTCTCCACACGTACTGCCGCCTTTGCACCCTCATACATGCTCTTCACTGCCAGCAACTTGCCCTCTACTCCGTATATTCTAAGTACTTTCCACAAACCTTCTCTATCCACTCTGTCATAGGCCTTCTCCAAGTCCATAAAGGCAACATACACCTTTTGTTTCTTCTCCAGATACTTCTCCACAACACAATTCAGGGTAAAAATCTGATCTACACATCCTCTTCCCTTCCTAAAACCTCCCTGCTCGTCGCCTATCCATTTCTCCGTTCTCACTCTCTCAATCACTACCCTACTGTATACCTTCCCTACTACGCTTAGAAGACATATTCCTCGGTGGTTACCACACACTCCTCTTTCCCCTTTGCCCTTATATAGGGGGACTATTATGCCAGTCTTCCAGTCATCGGGTGCACTCCCCTTCTCCCATGCTAGTTTGCACATTTTCCATACCCATTCTATCACTATCTCACCACCATACCTCAACATTTCCCCACACACTCCATCTGTTCCTGGTGTTTTCCCCAACTTCACTCTTTTCATGGCTTCCCACACTTCTGACCTCCTGATCCCCACCTCCTCCTCCACTACTTCTCTTCTTCTCCCTCCCATACCATATCCAGCTATGTTTGCTGGCTCCATTCCTTACATTTAGCAACTCACTGAAGTACTCCCTCCATCTTTCGACTCTCTCTTGCTTCTCGGCTAGCATTCTCCCATTCTTATCTTTCACACCCTTACTGTTTCCCTTGCTACCTTCCCTAACTTTCTTGACTTCTTTCCAAAACAGTTTCTTACTCTCCCTCCATTTTACACTCAGATTCCTTCCAAATTCCTCATCTACTCTTCTCTTACTTTCCTTCACTACTCTCTTTACCACCCTCTTACTCTCCACGTACCTCGCTCGTTTCTGTCTCTCGGAATCTTCATTCCCTCTACTACCCAACCACTCTCTATATGCTTTCTTCTTTCTTCCACAGCTATTCTTACCTCTTCTGTCCACCATGCTGTACCTTTCACTCCCCTCCCTCTTCTCCTCACTCCACACACCTCCTCACATGCTGCACAGATTTCATCCTTAAACACCTTGCTCATCTCTTCCACTTCCTCCATAACTTCCAGGTCGAACCCACCTAGTCGTCTTTCCACTGCTCTCCTGTACTCCTCCCTGACTTCCTCCTCCTGCAACCTCTCCACCCTCCTCACCATTCCACCCTCCTCTCGCCTCCCTCCAGCTCTCCTCACCCACATCTTTTGTATCCTAACCTTAGCTACCACTACATAATGATCAGACAGACCCCCTCCAATACCCCTATACACCCAAGCATCCACCACAGATTTCTTCATTCGTTCATCCACACATACATAATCAATTACTTTCGTTCCACCACTGTCTTATCCTTCATCGTCAACATCCGTGTCCACGTGTACCTGTGGATCATTCTGTGTCGGAAGAAGGTGTTGGCTATCCACAGCCTCCTCCCCACACATACGTCCACAAGTGCACTACCATTCCCATTCACCTCTGATGGTACCCCCCACCCTCCCACCACTCCCTCAACTTTCCTATCACCCACCTTACCATTCATATCCCCAATCAGAAATATTCTCCTAAAAACCCCAAAAAAGAAAAAAAAAAAATACTTGTAAAAATCGTCCCCGGTGTAAAACTGGATCTTTACCGGCTAGCCTAATGTCCTTTCAAAGGGGTATAGTAAACACTAGGATATACCCGCTCAGAGGTAGGTGATGCGCCCGATAACAGAACTCTTGCCAATATTTTGGCTGGGTATAGCCTAGATAATGTTTTGGCTGGCTAGGCTATAAGCTAGCCTAGATAATATTTTGGGGTTATAGGCCTAGGCTAGTGATGATTTGGACCGACAGTTAGCCCATCGATCTTTTTAGGCCTAATAGGTCCGGTAGAGCATATACATCATTGCTATAGGCTACTGTATATGTCATTAAGAGCTGAAATGTATTAGGCCTATAAGCAGGGGCGGACTGGGCTGACAAAGCAGCCTGGGCATTTTGGATGTTAGCAGCCCCATGATAATGGTATGGGTGGCGAACAAAGTGAGCCGTTGCAGCTGGGGGTCTGGTGGGACGCTGTAAGCCCCCCCAGGATTTTTTTTTAGAAAATTAGCATCTTATAGAGGCAAGTTAAGGCCTATCAAGAACTAAAAAATTGCAATATATATATGATACTCAAAAGAGTGAAAATAGTGTAGCCTACAACAGAGATACAATAATCTTGGGTAAAAAAAAAATCCTATACATCATTTAGGAAAGAAATGAACAAGATTTGCATTTAGGTGTAGGCCTATAGCTAAAAGGTAATGATCCTGGATTGAAATTTATAATTCATATACAGATAGATTGCATTACATAAAAATACCTACCGGGTATTTTATAATGACCACAAAGGAATTTAAAAACAAAAATACAAGTCTCAAATCATATTATGCCTACTGTATTAATTTTGAGATACGTATGGTAATTTTGCCAATAAACATGTTTAATAGGCTATCATTATTATGTGGCTAAACTGAGGAAATAAAAGCAATGTGAGCTAAACAGTAAATTTATATATAAACACCATATGAGGAGGAGCACTTTATTGACAACGTTTCGCAGATAGCTTCTTCAGGTCACTAACCACCTGAAAAAGCTATCTGTGAAACGTCAACACAGCTCCTCATATTACATACATACATACATAAAATTTTAAGACTGAGTGTTCCACACATAAGTGCAGTTTCAGTCTTTTGTCCTAATGGCGGCATTCCAGGCAACCCCGTTAAGGGCTGCTTCACTTGTCAAGTTCTTGGATTTGAGATCGGCACGTATAGTCCGATCCCAGGTCTTCCTCGGTCCATCCCTTGGTGCAGCTCCCTCCACAATCACAGACCTGCATTTTTTCACCCAATTTTGTTCATCCATTCTCTCCACATGTCCATACCATCCCAGTCTACTTGTACGCATCACCTCGCTAATACTCTTTATACTGTACCTAAACGTCTCCTCAGCTCAACATTTGTTATTCTATCCTGTAACCTGGCCCCACACATCCATCTCACCATTCTCATCTCATTACGCTCCATTCTGTTGACATCTCTACTTTAACGGCCCACGTTTCTGAGGCATACGTCATTGCACTTCTAACACATGAAGCATACACCTTTCCCTTCAGGGGGAGAGGCATTCTTTTCATGGTCAGGATTGGCATCAGTTCTCTGAACTGGTGTTTATATTCATTCTGTTAACTTTTTAAAGTTATGTCAGCAGTAAATTTATACTGTATATATACATACCAAATTAAATACATCGTCAGAAGCCTATGAAGCTCTTTGCTGGGGATTTACATGGATACTGTCTCAATATATCACTATACTTTCAGAATTTCATATAGGCCTAAATCTCAAGGGTAGTGTAACCTGAATAACATACAATAATTGTCAAATAATGGCCTTGTTATGAACCCTGAGAGTACCGGTGAAAGGTAATAGTTTGTTTTCGCTCTAGACAATTTCATGCAGCTTAGAAAGGGTCTGTGGTTCAAATAAAGGACCGAGATAGGTTGAAGCTGTGTAATGGCTATAGGCCTTAAACTGAATAATATCCAAAAATTTTATATATAGGCCTACAGTATATATAATTATATATACCGGTAGTGGTAGGCCTATATATTATAATCAACAGGTACTTTATGGGTTACCCAGAAGTTAGCCTAGGCAGTGTCGTAAAAAATAAAATTACCTGAAATACTGTCCAAGTCTATTTTGACTTGCCTTTACAATTCACATTAACCGATAATCCATGGAAATCGTATTAGTATCCAAAGTCACCAAACTGGACACGAGAGTATCAATATTCAATTCGGAAGAGATTACTGACGTTAGAGGGATTAGGCCTATGATGCTTCCCACCATAGCAGCGTAGTCGTAACCAACTCAACGGTTGGTACAAAACAGGGTCGCTAAATAATGCTGGTATATTATATATGTAAATATGATAAAACAAAAAATATTGCTTTTTTACTTCTGGTCACAAAACAAAAAAATAGTATTGAGTGTTGACACATAAATTATACGTACTCACTCGAACCGGTATGCTTTCATCGCATGTTGTTTACAAAAAGCAAGTTTTTCAAAGGCACAAAGAGGCGAATGTCTGGTAATGTTTGGTGATTTTACCAGACAGAAGCAGACAGCCTCCCGAGATTATTTGGTAGTGTCTGGTCAAGACCAGACACTACCATAGACTGTGGGCGTGGCCAACGGTCAGGGGGCAGGGCTGACGACGTCAGATGGACAGACACAACCAATCAGAGCCCTGAAAAAGCGGAACGGAATGAAACTATTCAAATTATTACGTTCCTTCCAACAACCAACTATACTCCTAAAATCGATTAATGAAATTTACAAACACATGTGGCAGTCATTAGCAATATTAGACAACTGAAAGGGAAGAGTTATTGCCAAAACTTCATTATGCATTAACTCAAACTAATTATTTTGAATAAATGAAAACCATTTGTATTCCTACATAGTTGGAAGCAATAATAATGTTAAATTAACAAAGCTTACACTGAATTATGATTCTAAATTAGATATCGTATAAATACGATAGAATATGACTCTTTTGTGATCTCGTATGTCTCTGTGACGTCACGATCGCTCCTACAGCACGACGTAGGACGAGTAGATCGTATATTATAAGATTGTAAATAAGTTAAGTTATAAAAGGCCTAATATGCTATTAAGCAATATTGCCATGGTCTTATGTAGTACTGTATATATGAATTTATCATATACAGTAGGGTCTCACATAAAACGAGTTTATGGTCGATAAACGAGGGCGTTTTATGCGATTTCGTTTTATGTGAACACAGCATTTTGGTGGCGCAATATCGTCAATGTTCACTGTAAGCGAAAAATTTCGTACAAAGCGAACGATATTTCGTACGTTTTGTACGATATTTCGGCGCTCTATATGAAAACACCTCGGATTTGCCCCACTCTGGCGGCGGACTCGTTTTATGTGATCACATTCGTTCTGATCGAAAATTAAATATTAATATTTTAGGTCGGTCGTTTTAATCGAGACTCGTTTTATGCGAACACGTTTTATGCGGGACCCTACTGTACTGTACAGTGGAATCTCCAATCTCGATCATAATTGGTTCCCACAAATACCGATCGAGATTCGAAATATCGAGATGCGAAGTTTACTTCTTATGGGAAACAATACAATCGGTTCCAGCCACTTGCCGACTAACCTACATCAAATCTGTCAATTTTCACATTTGCCCCCCACAATCACATGCAATATATATAATATGTTAAAATAGATAAAATGAATAATGAAAGAGTTTTATTTTTACCTTATATTTATTGATAAAGAGGTTTGTGTGGTTGATTGTTGGTTCTGAGGCGAACGCAGTTAGGTTACTGCGTCTCCGCACCCGGCGCACAGTCACCGTCATCAATTCTTGCAATTGCTTCCCTCACCCTGTCACCACTAGTACCGGCATTTTATGAATGCGATAAAAAAAGGTCCAGGTAGACGACTTCACAATACAAGTTTTCAAGCGAATGTCGGACGTGTGACTGGTACACCAAGTGGCCGCTAGATCTACCGACTTCAATAAATTTTCCATGGTATAAAGTTTAATCAAGTTTTCTTTTGCCTTTACTATTGTTATATATTAGATTTTCCTCATACAAATAATAATGTATATTAAAACATGGTAAAGTAATTTATATTACTACGTAAATGAAAGCGGCAGAGATGAGTCAGGTTGGACTACCGCCCGAAAACGATCGATACTAGCGGTACATTAGTATACAGGTGAACAAAACACAATGACTGTGAGGTTCACACATCGATTTGGTCAAGATTAATCTGTTTATATTAGTATATAAGCATCTAGCATCGATATTTAGCTATCGAGATTAACGTTTTTTTATCGAGATTTGTGATTGGGGAGAGCTTGAAGGTGGCATCGAGATGCGAAATATTGAGATGAGATTGATCGAGATATGTGAGCCTACTGTATATTAATATCATTTATCGTATAGAGCAACCTAGATGCGGTACGATAATTTGGGCTCCTGGCGTTTTGCCAAGGCAGCAAGATGTGTCTTCGAGGAACACCAGAGCCTTCATGAACACCAACCAGTTAACATCTAATTTTCCGCCCTCAGTTGATCGTGCTTTGTGCCTCTAATCACAATACACATACAGCAATACACACAGCTACACCATCACGATGCTCTCATCGACGCCATGGCTGACTGACAGATAAGCATAATAATCATGTCCATTCCCATGTAATAATTTATTCTTTCTTTAACTTGACTCGTGTCTCGGGACCGAAGCCTCGTTCCCCATTGTCCACCGCCATATTGGGTAATAATAATAATAATAATAATTCTTTATTCCAGACACATAAGATAGATACAGTATAAATACAGTACGACCTAATGGTCCATATCACATACACTTCTCGTCAGAGCACAGATAATAATTATACACAAAGATATATTAATAAAGACACAATAAAATAAAAAATACAGTAGGCCTATTTACAGAATAGAGCACATATCACATTTTGTCACAATATAACACAGATAGGCTAACTAAGGCTATTGCTCAATGTTGGTTAACACCTATTGCACAGATCATTGCTCATAGTTCAATTAGACCTATATATTACATTACAGTACATACTATGTGTGCAGCAGCTTCTGCCAGTGAGATATAATACGGGATTCATAGATATGATCACTAGACCAAAGAGCTACAATCAGCGTGTTACTGGAGGATTGCAGTCGCTGCGAAAAGCTGTACACCAGTCTCCTGATGACAGCCCGACAGCACTGCACATCCAACAGTGTGCACACCATACTAGTGCTTTCATATTTAGAGAGACCAATGAACATCTTGAGTATATTATGATAGGATGTACACAGACCATTTATGGTGGCTCTCTTATACTTCCACCACAAATGGGCCGTGTACATAGAGGAACAATATGTCCGGAACAAAGTTACTTTAGTTTCCCAATTACACATGTGGAATTTTCTCAAGATGGTGTTACCACGTAAATATAGCTGTCTGCGCTGACGGCCGATATCTGCATCATCTGAGCAATCGTTTGAGATAATGTGTCCCAGGTATTTTATTTTGTTTACTTCTTGAATAATTTGATTATTGAGTGAGAAATTTGGCAGTTTACTTTTATACAGTAATTTTGATCTAAATATAAGAGCAGCACTTTTCAGTGGGTTGAATTTAACACAATGTTTACTACCAAAAGATTCACATATATCAAGAAGTTTGCTCAGACCCGCAGAAGACGGTGCAATAATGACCAGATCATCAGCATACATGAGATGGTTGATGATTTTATTCCCACCATAACATCCAATCTGCTCTTTATTCAATTTATCACTTAATTCATCCATATATACATTGAATAAGTAAGGTGAGAGAATACTACCCTGTCTCACTCCATTGGTTACTGTAAAGGAATCCGAAATAATGTTACCCCATCTTACATTAAATGTTTGATTGGCGTACCAGTACTTCAAGATTCTCAGTATATAGGATGGCACTCCCCTTGTTGCTAATTTATCAAACAGGATATTGTGGCAGACTCTGTCAAATGCCTTACTAGCATCAAGAAAGCATGCAAAAATAGAGCTGTTCATTTTGATGTACCCATCCACTAGCTCCTTCAGAGTGTAGATGCACTGGTCCGTACCATGATTCTTTTTAAAACCAAATTGATTACTATTAGTTGAGATATACACTGAGATTCTGTCTAAAATGATTAACTCTAGTATCTTACTTACAATACTGGCAAGGGCAATAGGTCTATAGTTGTCTTTTGATGTAATTTTGCCAGCCTTGTCTTTAATTACTGGTATCAAGGTAACGGACATCATAGATTCTGGTAGGAAACCATGGATTAGAAAGCTGGTAAAGCAACTGCTGAGTTTCTCCAAGAGGAGAGTGGAGGAGTACTTCAAATGTTCAGCATATATACCATCAAAACCACAGGATTTGTTAGCATCTAGCCTACTTATTGCAGCCTTGATTTTTTCACTTGTAACTTTAATTGTGTCATATTTTTCTTCTTTGTTACACTCTGTTGTAGCAGCAATGGTATTTCCTTGGTGCCCAACAGAGTTAAACAAAGTTTGGTAATGTGTGTTGGGTAAAACGTTCTCCCTTGCCTCATTGCCACGTGGAACTATTGGTGAGTTAATTCCTGGCTAGTATATTAACCCTTATAACCTTACCCTATATATAAATTTATTATGTGAGACCTTTGGATATAAATTAGCTTGTTTCAGATTGAATTCAATTTAGATATGGAGTAGTTTTCATTTAGATTGATTTTATTTGATTCATTATAGCTTAGTAATATTTAACTTCCATTGATAGTTTACCACATTGGTGCCCAGACCTCGGGAATTAGCTACCAGTAAGGGATTTTAAGGCAATGAACAAGGGGACATATAACAGGATGCAGGAACAACTCTATGATAATCTGGTAGGACTAGCCAAGCGGTGGTTAGAGCCGGAATGCAGGGTCACATCGTTGCACCTGCCCAAATCCTGCATCCCACCCATCATCTTTCCCCAATAATTTTCTTTTCCGTTTCAGACTTCCTGTGACATATGACCTGACCTAACAGTTTTTCTTGTTCAATATGATCCATTAGTAGGTATTGCTATTTAGTGTACTATTTTTTCTCCATAACATAGAAGTCCGCCGGTTGGCGTCTCTTAACTAGACTATTAATTTGCTGTTGTCTTTGTAACTTAACATTTAGATACATAGCCTATAGGCTCACATGCAAAATGAATAAAGACAATAAAGAGACACCGTCTAGTGGGGTGCTGATCAAAGCCCCTAAAAATCAAAGGGCGGGACTTCGGGGAGTATTAAATAGGCTAATTGTGGACGTCAACACTTTCATCACTACTGCTGAACTAGAGGAATTGGAGGCTAGATTAGAAAACGTCCAAGCTACCCACGGTCGTATTACGGCTCTGAGTGAGGTGATTGTGGCTGACATGATAGAGGAGGAAGAGATAGTTACAGAGTGTGATAATCGCGCCCTCTATGACGAACCTGTCTTTAGAGCGAAGTACCTATTACAGCGTGCTGTCGCGAGTAAGAAGGGAGGCGATAATGAGGCCCATAGAAGGGCTGACCCAAAACATACTGTACACCTCCCAAAGCTCATTCTTCCTACATTTGGGGGAAAGTTAACTGAGTGGTTAGCTTTTTGGGACGTATTTCGATCTACGGTTCATGAATCCTCTTTGGATAATGTCTGCAAGTTTCACTATCTGAAGGGACAAATGGAAGGAGAGGCCTTACATTTAATAGAGAGTTTTGCAGTAGTGGGTGGTAGTTATCTTGAAGCGGTACACTTATTAGAGTCCACATACGGGGATAAAGAGCAGTTGAAGATGGCCCATGTCGTTGCCTTGTTAAGGCTTGCAGAACCACAGTATAAGGTTGAGGAGTTGACAAACTTCAGGGCAAATATGGAGTGCCATACTCGATCGCTAGACACCCTAGGGCTTACCACGCAGGAAATGATAGTCATTATCTGGCGTCAGAAGCTTCCTATGGCAATACTTGATAAGGTAAGATCATTTGAGCTGGGGGAGTTCAAAACTCAGTTCAGTAAGGAAATCAATAATCTACAGTTGAACAAAGGGAGAATGTATGAGTCGGGAGGGAGTGAGAATGTGGAGAAGAGGGGAACAGTAAGCATGACAGTGGGGACTAAAGAAAAGAAAGAGGGTGCGTATAAGAAACCTGCTCAGATTCTATGTAAGCTATGTAACAACAAACATAAATGGAGTTTCTGCGTAAAATACCCAACAAATGAGACAAAACTAGCACAGGCGAAAAGATTGAAGCTATGTGTGGGTTGTCTAAGTGGGGAACATGGTAAGCAGGGACAATGTACTGCTACATATTTAAGGCCCTGTCGCCACTGCAAAGGACATCACTTTGATAAGTTGTGTCCTACTGCAGATAAAGTCAAAGACGTCAAAACAGAGGGTACTACAACTGTGACACTAGGTAGCACGCAAGACACCACTATATTGCCCACAATACAGATTCCCAGGGAAGGTAATGATAGTAACAAAGTTTGTCGGGTACTTCTAGATCAAGGGTCTCAACGTTCCTTTATAAAGAGGTCCGTACTAGTGGGACTGAAGCACCGAATCGTAGGGGCTGAGACTTCGATTACAGGGCTTCACAGGGGTTACTGATAAGCAAGACTACGAGATAGCAGAGATTTCATATTTCTACCGTAAAACCCGGTACTTTATGACTTGTATCGTGGTAGACACCCTACCAGATTTTATGTATCTGTGGGTGTGAAGAAGGTGGAACACGCATTACGTAGCAAAGGGGTTAACTTGTCAGATCCCATGGGAAATCAGAATGAGGTGCATGTTCTACTTGGTGTGGATCATTATTATGAAGTAGTATACCCTAGATTTAAAAAGATGCGTGGTGTAATTTTAATCCCAACTAAATTTGGATATTGCGTGAGCGGAAAGGTGCATACTACACAGTCAAAGGTCCTGGTCGACACGGTCTCGATATATAGAGTCAATGTAACCGCGGCAGAGGAGTTGGGAAGGGAGGATTCCCAACCTAGTGACCCTAAGATTGCTGCCGAGTTCGACCTGGAACGACTGTGGAGATTGGATCACATAGGCATTAATCCTATGGAGACTGATTATGACTCGGAAGTTGCGCTACAAAGGTTTGACAAGTCTGTGTGCTACTGTGCCTCAGACAAGCAATATAAAGTTAGTTTACCCTGGAAGAACAGTGAGATAAGCCTGCCTACCAACTATGGTTTGGCATTAGGTCGCTTGCGCGCATTACAACGTAAATTGTCTAACGAACCGAGCAGGCGTATGACGATGTATTTCGGAGTTATGAGGATAGGGGCTTTATTGAGAGAGTCGATGTCGAGGAACCGTTTAAGAAGGGTAGGGTTCACTATCTGGCCCATCATGGGGTAAGGAAAGACAGCGTCACCACACCAATACGGGTGGTGTATGACTGCTCTGCCCACCAAGGTCAACAACCCAGTCTAAATGACTGCCTGTTGACAGGTCCGTCCATGGTGTCGGACCTGTCCCAACATCTATTGCGGTTTAGGCTGGGAAAGTACGCCTATACCAGTGACATTGATAAAGCATTCTTGATGGTCAAGCTAAAGGAGGAAGATAGAGATGTTACCCGCTTTCTTTGGTTCAGCGACATTAGCGACTGAGAGTCCAATCATAATATACCGTTTTTGGGTTGTATTCTTTGGGGCCACGTGCTTGCAGTTTTTGTTAAATGCCACAATCAGAAAACATCTAGCTGACACTCATGAGGACACAAGTAAACTATCTCACGGATTATATATTGACAATTTGCAGGGTTCTAGCGATAGTCAGGATGATTTGTTGTATGCATACTGGCAAGCGCGCAGATTGTTTGCGGATGCACATCTATTTCTCCGCGAGTGGGTTACTAATAGTGAAGATCTTCAGAGTTTGATGCAGGTGGACGGTACGGCATCTCTTAACCAGGAAAAGTCCAGAAATTTGGGGATGATCTGGCAACCTAAACATGACATACTAACTTTTCAAACAAGGTCTTTTGCTCAGCAGACAGGAGCGCACACCAAAAGAAGTCTGTTGAGCAAAGTTGCGCAATTTTTTGATCCGTTGGGTCTAGCATTGCCCGTTACCATAAGAGCTAGGATTCTAATGCAGGAAGTTTGGAGACGTAAAATAGGATGGGATGACAGTTTGCCCGAGGACCTGAATGACCAAGGGACATTGTTGTTGAATGAATATGCCATCCTATGTACTAAACCTATACCTCGTAAAGTGGCGGCGTTCGGTGACGTTACGTTACACACGTTTTGCGATGCTAGTGCCACGGCATACAGGGTAGCCATATATGTTGTTACTTCATTTGGGGCACATTTAGTTACAGCCCGGGCCAAGGTAGCCCCGGTTAAAAAAGTAACTATCCCTAAAATGGAATTGACTGCCATGCTGCTATTAGCAAGTTTGGTGCAACATGTACGCGCAGCATACGAGAGCGAATTAAATATTGAAATCGTTCACGTTTGGTGCGATAGTCAGGTCACACTCAACTGGATACATAGCAAGAAGTCTCTGCGGAATAGGGTAGATGAGATTAGAGCCTTTTTGCCAGACGTTGCTTATTATGCAAATACAAAAGAAAACCCTAGTGATCTCATAACTAGGGGTATAACGGCTAGCCAGTTAATGAAGTCCGAATTGTGGTGGCATGGTCCAAAGTGGCTGCTCCATGAAAGTGAATGGACGATTTGGCATGCTGTTGGTGAAGAACTTCTGCCACTGGAAACAGTGGCAGTTACAGCCCAACCAAAAGAGCCACCGGGTCCTATCATAAAGTGGGCAAGATTCGGTGACTATAATAAACTAGTCAGAGTTGTAGCTTGGGTATTGCGATATGTATCCAATCTCAAGCTTAAAGTAACGGGCCAACTCTGCAACAGGGGTCACAACATTGATGCTCGTGAATTTAAAGCAGCTGAAGTAACTTTGATCAAATGGGTTCAAGTAGAAACCCTTTCCAATGAATTAGAATCCTTGAAAAGCTCAAATAAGACATTAATGCCTAATATAGTGCGTCAACTAAGGTTGCACCTAGACAATGGCCTCATCAGGTGTGAGGGTCGCCTGAAGTGGTCGGGTGTACCAGACGGCACAAACCGCCCTATACTTATGCCAACAAGACATCACGTTACTGATCTATTGATCATACGTGCACATAGGGAAGTAAAACACTACGGGGTATGTCATATTATATCAAATTTACGTCTCACATGGTGGATACTCAGAGTTCGACAAGTAGCTCGACGCGTAGTAAGAAACTGTGTAATATGCCAGAGACTAAAAGGTAAACCATATGCAACTGGACCAGCTCCACCCCTACCTGAATGCCGTGTAAAGCACGTAAAACCTTTCCAAGCGATAGGATTAGATTACACAGGGGCATTGAAGACGAGGGAGAGTGAGAAGGTTTATATATTATTGTTTACCTGTGCAACATCTTGAGCGGTACACCTAGAACTATGTGATAATATGTCTAGCGAAGAAATTATGCTGGCGTTCAGACGGTTTTGTGCCCGTCGTTCATTCCCTCAACTCATTCTTAGCGACAATGCTCCCACTTATGTCCAAGCATCAAAATATCTAAAGGATATGAGAGGATATCACTTTTTTGGGAGAGAAGTGCGAATGGAGGTTCATTCCAGTTAAGGCACCTTGGTTTGGTGGAATGTGGGAACGGTGTGTCGGCATAGTAAAGTCAGGACTAAGAGCGGTTGTAGGACGTTCTCTATTAACCCTCCAGCCCCGGCTACGCATTACATAAATATTCCCCGAAATCCGGGTGTTTTGGCTGAAAAACGTCTAGGCTAGGCTACCGTATATTTGTTATTCTGACTGCTTCCCGCATTCCCACGCATCCCCAAGCGTAGCTGTGTTATTTACCTGTAGAATGGCGTTAAGTAGAGCTCTCTAAGTCAACTGGTTGAGTTGTGATGATGATTTCATTGGAGATAACTTTATGGCAAATACAGCCACTTTACACTACTTTTCGATACTTAACAACAACATACAGGCACACACGAACAAGCGACGCTCTCCTTCTTGTGGCCGGAGATGCGGGGCGTCGGTCCAGCCGCCTGTTGTTTACATGCGTCGGACCGACGCCTCGCACACCAAGCTTACAGGCTTTGAGCTCATGGGTGTTTAAGAGCCCTTCCGGGCAGCTCGTATATGCTTTTTTATGGGTGTTCAAGAGCCCTTCCGGGAACCGAGGGTTAAAGAAGAGTGAGTTGACGACAGTCCTCACAGAGATAGAGGCAGTCGTGAATGATTGCCCGCGTACATATGTGTACACCGACCTGCAAGAACCACTACCATTAACGCCAGCTCACTTGCTATATGGGAAACCATTGACTGCGTTTCCATCTGATTTACAATCCATAGTAGAGTTAGAGGATGCCTCGTTGTACTCTGAGGTAGCGGTGTCTAAGAGATACCAGTATATATCCAGGATAATCGAGGATTTTAGGAAACGGTGGATTAGTGAATATCTGCTAGCATTGAGGGAAAGGAGTGTTACTCCCTCTGGTAGACCAACCAGTTGGCGAAGTTGTTTTAATTAAAGAAGATAGTCCTCGTTTATACTGGAAATTAGGCCGCGTGTTGGAGGTATACAAGGGGGCAGACTCTGTAGAGCGGGTGGCACTATTGAAGACAGCCACTGGTACTACTGTTCGTCCTATCGCACGTTTGTACGCTTTGGAGCTCGATTCCGCATTGCAATCTGATGCTCCACCTGTTATTGCTGGGTCCGAGGATTCTCAAAGGAACGACTCACCTCTTACTGATGGTGATCATTCTCGGACCGGGACGCGTCCCAGACGCGCTGCTGCTGGCGCTGTCGACTTGTGGCGTCAGAAGATAGCCTCTGGGCAACTTTAGGTTTAACCCTCCCGCCCCGGCTACGCATTACATAAATATTCCCCGAAATCCGGGTGTTTTGGCCGAAAAACGTCTAGGCTAGGCTACCGTATCATTGTTATGCTGACTGCTTCCCGCATTCCCGCGCATCCCCAAGCGTAGCTGTGTTATTTACCTGTAGAATGGCGTTAAATAGAGCTCTCTAAGTCAAGTGGTTGATTTGTGATGATGATTTCATTGGAGATAACTTTATGGCCAAAACAGCCACTTTACACTACTTTTCGATACTTAACAACAACATACAGGCACACACGAACAAGCGACGCTCTCCTTCTTGTGGCCGGAGATGCGGGGCGTCGGTCCAGCCGGCTGTTGTTTACATGCGTCGGACCGACGCCTCGCACACGAAGCTCACAGGCTTTCAAGCAATGGTACAATGTTGTACCACCCGGGTTCCTCGGGGCAAAACTTAATGGTACACACGTGTACCATCCGAGTTTGAAGGGTTAAGGTGGGGTTCAGGTCCTTTTTTGTGGGGGGAGTGTATCGTATAAATATGATAGAATATGACTCTTTTGTGATCTCGTATGTCTCTGTGATGTCACGATCGCTCCTACAGCACGACGTAGGACGAGTAGATCGTATATTATAAGATTGTAAATAAGTTAAGTTATAAAAGGTCTAATATGATATTAAGCAATATTGCCATGGTCTTATGTAGTACTGTATATATGAATTTATCGTATATATTAATATAATTTATCGTATAGAGCAACCTAGATGCGGTACGATAATTTGGGCTCCTGGCGTTTTGCCAAGGCAGCAAGGTGTGTCTTCGAGGAACACCAGAGCCTTCACGAACACCAGCCAGTTAACATCTAATTTTCCGCCCTCAGTTGATCGTGCTTTGTGCCTCTAATCACAATACACATACAGCAATACACACAGCTACACCATCACGACGCTCTCATCGACGCCATGACTGACTGACAGATAAGCATAATAATCATGTCCATTCCCATGTAATCATTTATTCTTTCTTTAACTTGACTCGTGTCTCGGGACCGAAGTCTCGTTCCCCATTTTCCACCGCCATATTGGGTAAAACGTTCTCCCTTGCCTCATTGCCACGTGGAACTATTGGTGAGTTAATTCCTGGCTAGTATATTAACCCTTATAACCTTACCCTATATATAAATTTATTATGTGAGACCTTTGGATATAAATTAGCTTGTTTCAGATTGATTTCAATTTAGATATGGAGTAGTTTTCATTTAGATTGATTTTATTTGATTCATTATAGCTTAGTAATATTTAACTTCCATTGATAGTTTACCACATTAGATATATTGAAATATGAAAAGTCTGTTAGCAGCAAATTGCCTGTTTTGTTTTGTTTTCAAAACAAAAAAGCTGTCTGGTCCACAGTGTCTTTGAAAAATGCGCTAAAAGTATCGCGCGCATGTCTGGCCCTGCCAAGTGTTACATCCGGCCTCTGTACCGGCCCAAAAACGGAAAAGAACTGGCCCTTCGGGCATTGCCCAAATGCCCAGCTGGCCAGTCCGCCCCTGCCTATAAGGGAGAACAAAAATAAAACGCTAAAATACGCACCACAGCTAGCAGTGCAATCTTAATGGGTGATGGCAAAGTAACAACGATTTAAGATTTTTTCGCATAGGTTTAAACTTCTGGAAATTAATGGGTAATAAATACAATTATTTCTTATTTTAACTTACGTCCGCCGCCGCACTCATGTTATTGTTGTGAACCTCTCGTCCCTCTCACTGCCACTCTTTGCCGGAGTAAGGTATGTTCCATAATACTGTGTTTTTTGCACTGTTACCAAACCAGCAGGGGTGTGGGGGCGGCAGCCCCCACCCATAATACTAGGATAGGTTAGGTAAGGTTAGGCTAATGTCTTTTTTACACGTTTAACCCCTCATTTTCCCTGAACTTCATAGCCCTCCCCACCAGTGGGGGGCGTATTTTTAGATTGTTGGATAATGGGTAAATACTAATTTCAGCTCCTCTTCAGTAGAAAACATCACTATATCTGAAGGAAAAATAAAAAAAATAAATAAATAAAACTTAATGAAATCGCTGTCGGTCCAAAAAGTCAGGTTTACCTTATGGCTGACATGTCTTAAGGGATACTGGACGTTTCGTCACCACCTCTTACACCCGTTTCGTCACCGCGATCTCGGTAATATCTAGCTGTTTTTACGTATTGGATTTGTATCTTGAATACGTAAAATGTAACTAAAACTATTTACTTATTACTTATTACTTATTGATATGAAGTGCCAACTTTTATTCTAGCTGTTTTTACGTCTTGGATCTGTATTTTGAATACGTAAAATGTAACTAAAACTATTTCCTTATTACTTATTCTAGCTGATTTTACGTATTGGAGTTGTATTTTGAATACGTAAAATGTGATTAAAACTAGTTACTTATTACTTATGCTTGCTGCTTTTTACGTATTGGATTTGTATCTTACTAGGTCAGAAAATTATGTTTGTTCATCACTCTGCGAAAACAAAATCTGATTTTTAGTTTTTACGTATTGGAGTTGTAGGCCCTATCCTGAACCGGTAAAATCTATCTGTTTTTACGTATTGGATCTGTATCATGAATACGTAAAATGTAACTAAAACTACAAGTAGTTACTTATTACTTATTCTAGCTGTTTTTACGTATTGGATTTGTATCTTGAATACGTAAAATGTAAGTCAAACTATTTACTTATTACTTATTGATATGAAGTGCCAACAAGGAACCAGTAAAAAGTAAATAAGTAACTCACTTCAGTGCGCTGTGTTCCACACATAAGTGCAGTTTCAGTCTCTTGTCCTAATGGCGGCATTCCAGGCAACCCTGTTAAGGGCTGCTTCACTTGTCAAGTTCTTGGATTTGAGATCGGCGCGTATAGTCCGATCCCAGGTCTTCCTCGGTCCACCCCTTGGTGCAGCTCCCTCCACAATCACAGACCTGCATTTTTTCACCCAATTTTGTTCATCCATTGTCTCCACATGTCCATACCATCCCAGTCTACTTGTACGCATCACCTCGCTAATACTCTTTATACCTAAACGTCTCCTCAGCTCAACATTTGTTATTCTATCCTGTAGCCTGGCCCCACACATCCATCTCACCATTCTCATCACATTACGCTCCATTCTGTTGACATCCTCTACTTTAACGGCCCATGTTTCTGAGGCATACGTCATTGCACTTCTAACACATGAGGCATACACCTTTCCCTTCAGGGGGAGAGGCATTCTTTTCATGGTCAGGATTGGCATCAGTTCTCTGAACTTCCCCTAGCCACACCTAATTCTAGCAACAGTGGCAGCCTGTTGCTAGGGGTGAGTTCGTATTTGGCTCGGCCATCTTTTCCCGGCGGATGTGGCTCCCCACCATACGCCACCAGGATAACGTTCCGACTAGTCCCAAGCTAGGAACGTTTTCCTGCTAGGCCTTGAGGCGGAAATATCCTGAGGGAGTCGGCCAAGACGGGGGACCCCTATCGACACGTGAAGTAAATTTTCAGCCTCCCGAAAAATTATCATCGCCGGCACTAAACAGAAACATTCCAACCTATTCTGCGCCAAACAAGGATAATTTGAAATTAACATTACTCTAGGGGCTTCCGGTAGTTTCCCGGCGGGGAAACCGCGTGAAGCCCAAGAGGCACATTGTCACAGGTCTCACTTAACCAATCCCGCCGGAAAGGCCATACCTTCCAGTGACTAGATATCGCAACATGCACAAATTATGGCATAGTTATACATTACTTAAACAATCCGTAAATAACACATCCTAGCCATAACTTTAACCTACAGGAGGCCAACTAGATGGGGGAAGGTGACAGTAATCAATATCATTGAAACAAACTTGCAATCCAGCGAAGACCACTGGTGGGGAGATTGTAGGCACCAATCGATCAGGGCTAGACCCAGGTGATGTTATAGGCATGTGATAAAGAGTCGCTGGAACTCCTGTTTCATATGCTTGGCCTCTCTTATTGATTTTCTTTGTGCCTCATTTACACTGAGAGCTATCCAGCTAGCTCTCACAAACACCTCCTCTTCCTATCCACTGCACTACACTAAACATGTACACCACACTTTATTCCTCCACACCAAAATTAAAAAAACAAAATTATGAATTCTAGCCCAGCCTCGGAGTCCCCAGGGGGGGGGGGGGGGACCATAAATGCCCCCACACCCGACCGACCATCCCCTGACGACCCCACACAATTACCTGGACCTCGGCCTGTTACTCTTTCTATTAATTTCTGCAACATTCGCAGACTTTCCTCTAAATTTCACTCTGTTGAGCACCATCTCTCCTCATACAAACCTGATCTTCTCTTCCTCACCGAAACTCAGGTGTCTGTAGCAACATCCAGCAGCCCCTTCTCTGTATCCTCCTACTTTCTTTATCCTAGTTTCAAAGCCAAAGGCGGATGTTGTGCATATGTGCACAACAAACTCACTTGCTCTCGTGTTCCCGATTTCGACTCCTCTGAATTCTCAACTTTATGGCTCAAACTTTCCTGTCATTCTCTTACTAAATATTTCTGTTCTGTCTATCTTTCCCCTAACTCTACCAACTTTCCCAAATTCTTTGACTATCTAAACTCTACAGTGGAACACATTCTATCCATTTCTCCTTTCTCAGAAATCTCCATCTTAGGAGATTTCAATGTTCACCACCGCCAATGGCTCTCCTCTCACACTACTGATCCACCTGGTGAACAAGCCTACGTCTTTTCTATCCTAAATGACCTAGAGCAGTTAGTTCAGCAACCCACCCGTATCCCGGATCGCATCGGAGATCGGCCCAACATTCTTGACCTGTTTCTAACTTCTAACCCTTCTTCTTATACTGTCGATCTTTTCTCTCCTTTGGGCTCCTCCGACCATAAACTTATCTCACCTGTCCTATCTCTCCAGTACGGCCACCCGATCCTCCTAGCCGGCGGCGCTTGTGGCACTTTGGCGCTGTCGACTGGGAGGCTCTTCGGCAGTACTTCTTTGATTTCCCATGGAATGATTTCTGCTTCCGTGGCCGAGGACCCTCGGAGAGTGCTGAACGCATTACCGAGGTAATCCTATCGGGCATGGAAGCATACATTCCATTCTCTTTCTCTCAGACTAATGCTAAAAAATCTTGGTTTACTCACAAAGGAGTACAAAGGAGTACAAAGGAAATCAAGCAACAACAGATCTAGTGACCCTTCTAGGTTGCTTGTCCTCCAAAACACTGAGGATCAAGTGTCCAAACAGTGGTTTAGAGTGGGTAAGGGAACATTGGAAAGGGAATTACTGCCCTGGAACTAATGTCCGTGGCAGGATTAGGAAGTTAGTAGGGGACAGATGGGTTAGTAACTGAGGGGGGGATAAAATAAAGTTATTCATTTACAAACGCAGTCAGTCGCGGGTTTGATGCGAGATATTTGTCTAGGCGGAGTTTAAATGAATCAACGGTGATGCAGTCTATAACGTTTCGGGGAAGCCCATTCCACAAGTTGACAACTCGATTGAAGAAGAAATTCTTAGATTCGTGTGAGTTAAAAGATTTACCAATAATTTTGCAACCGTTTCCCCGCGTGTAATTAGATTGGTCGATAGTGAAGTACTTACTAGAGTTCATATTGTCGATGCCTTTGATGATTTTGAACACTTGAATTAAGTCACCTCTTAATCTGCGCTGGGTTAAAGGAAATAGATTTAATTCTCTAAGACGCTCTTCGTATGGTTTGTTCTTTAGGCTAGGTATAATTTTGGTAACTCTACGTTGAACTCGTTCTAGCTTGTTTATATCTTTTTGGTAATAAGGGCACCAGGATTGAACGCAGTATTCCAGAAGAGGGCGGACTAAGGAATTGTAAAGGGTTAGGATAACTTCTTTGGATTTATGCTCAAATGACCTGCCTATAAAGCCAATTATTTTGTTTGCCTTCTTAACAACTTCTGAACATTGTTGACTCGGTTTTAGGTTACTCGATATTGTTACTCCCAGATCGGTTTCTCTGTTTACATTTTTAAGCTGAGTGCCATTCATCGAATAGTTTGCTTTCTCATTTAGGTATCCGATATGTAGTACTTTACATTTATCCGCATTGAAACTCATTTGCCAAATTTGGGCCCAACATGACAATTTATCTAGATTGTGTTGCATATCGTCAACTTGTTCTTTTGAGAGTACGCTATTTGCAATTTTTGTATCGTCAGCAAATTTTGACATTGTACAGGTGAGACCCTCATCTATGTCGTTGATGTAAATTAGAAAGAGAATTGGTCCTAGTACTGATCCCTGGGGTACCCCGCTACTTACATTGGTCCATTTAGATGCCTTACCGTTTATGACTACTCTTTGCTTTCTGTCGCTGAGCCAATTTTCTATCCATTTCAACACACCGTCTTGTATTCCATGCACTTTTAGTTTTAGCAGTAAACGTTTGTGGGGAACTTTGTCAAAGGCCTTTTGAAAATCAAGGTATATAATATCTACAGCTTTACTCTCATCGTAGAAGTTGAGGATATCTTGGAAGAAGTCTAAGAGGTTTGTTAAACAGGAACGTTTTTTACGAAAGCCGTGTTGAGTATCTTTAAGTATGTTATTTTCCTCTAAGTGATTAACGAGTCTGTCTCGTATGACCGTTTCTAGCATTTTACATACAACTGAGGTTAAGCTAATTGGACGATAGTTACTGGGTAGGGATTTGCTGCCTTTTTTTAATATCGGTGTTACGTTGGCTAGCTTCCACTGATCGGGCATAGTTCCAGACTGCAAGGATTTATTGAATAGTAATGTCAGTGGTTTGGAGAGCTCATCCTTAGCTTCCTTTAGAACTCTAGGCGAGATTGTATCAGGTCCAGGCGTTTTATTTACATTGAGTTTATCTAAACAATTCAATACTTCTCTCTCTGTATCGGTGATATTGCTTAGAACATCTGAATTATCAATCTGAATCGGCGATGGTGTAGGGATATCACTGAGGTCTTCTGTTGTAAAAACTGATGCAAAGAAGGTATTGAGGGCATTATCATTTGTACTTCGTCTTTGGTGTATTCTCCATTTTCATCGACTAACGGTCCAACAGTTGAAGTAACTACTTTTTTCTTTCTGATATAACTATAGAATTCTTTCGGGTTTGTTTTACTTTGATTCGCAATATGTAACTCTAAGGTCTTTTTACTTTGCTTAATTAACTTTTTGGCTTTGCGTCGTAGCTCTACAAATTTCAGCCGTTCTTCGTCATTTTGTGAGGATTTTAATCTATCATTAGCAAATTTTTTAGCAAGCAGGCAGTTTGAAATATCTTTATTCCACCATTTGGGCTTATTATTATGGCCTGGACGCCGTATTTTCGATGGTATGCAGTCTTGCACTGCTTTTAAGTAAGTGGCTTCGAATAACTTCCAAGATGTATTTATGTCGTTATTGTGAATTAAAAAGCTCCAGTCAGTTTCTTTAAACATAGCTCTAAGTTTATGGAAGTTTGCTTTCTTGAAATTAGGGACTTTTTCGATGCTACTATTTGGTTCGTTACTAGTAAACTTTAAAGTGAAAGTTATCGTACGATGGTCGCTGTTACTGAATTCATCACCAACATTCAAATTCTCTATTAATTCTTCTTTTGTTGCAAGTACAATGTCAAGAACGTTATTACCACGGGTTGGCGTTCGAACAAATTGATAAAGCGAACTCTCTTGCAAGTTCGTATACAAGTCATGTCCGGAGTGTGAAGTAAGAGTATCGCCCCACTTGGTCACAGGTAAATTAAAGTCGCCAAAAATTACGGTATCTTGTGAGTTACTTACATCTGCAATTTGTTCGTAAATTTCTCGGTCAGTTTGCACTGATTGAGCTGGAGGTCTGTATATTAATGCAAGTATTATTTTTGTACCTTTATTATTCTTTATTAGCACAAAAGATGCGTCGACGTTCACAATTTGAGGTTTTGACAAGAGGGTAGGGTTAAGACTTTCTTAACTTAACGGACTGCTGTCCGCAATAAGGAGGAAGCATTCAAACGGTACCTACGCCTTAAAACTCAAGACTCTCATTCTTCATTTGTTTCTGCCCTGAATCAAGCCAAATCTGTTCTTCGACTTGCCAAACACTCTTTCATCAATAATAAATGCACTGAACTATCCAACTCTAGCTCTTCCCAAGCTTTCTGGCATCTAGCCAAAAACCTTTCCAACAATTTCTCTTCCTCGTCTTTCCCTCCCCTTTCCCACTCTGATGGCACAACCATCACTTCTTCCTCTGACAAAGCTAAACTCTTAGCTCAAACTTTTGCTAGAAACTCCACCTTGGTTGATTCCGGTGCTATTCCTCCCTCTCCGCCCTCCTCTCTCTTACTTATGCCTAATATCCTAATCACTTCTAAAGATGTACTTTCTACCCTCTCTGGGCTTAACACTAATAAGGCATACGGTCCGGACGGTGTTCCTCCTGTTGTTCTCAAAAACTGTGCTTCCGTGCTGACTCCCTGCCTAGGCAAACTCTTTCGTCTCTGTCTATCCTCTAACGTCTTCCCTTCATGCTGGAAGTTTGCTCACATTCAACCTGTCCCAAAGAAGGGTGACCGCTCTCAACCCTCCAACTATCGTCCAATTGCTCTCATCTCTTGTCTTTCTAAAGTTTTTGAAACTATTCTTGCTTCCAAATTTCTTAAGCATTTCTCTTCTCATAATCTGCTCTCAGATCGCCAGTATGGCTTCCTTAAGGGTCGCTCTACTGGTGATCTTCTTTCATATCTTACTAACTCTTGGTCATCCTCCTTTCGGGACTTCGGTGAGACTTTTTCTATTGCACTAGACATATCGAAAGCCTTCGGTAGAGTCTGGCATAAATCTTTAATTTCTAAACTACCCTCCTTCGGTTTCTATCCCTCCATCTGTGCCTTTGTCTCTAATTTCCTTTCCGGCCGTTCCATAGCCGCGGTTGTGGACGGCCATTGTTCACTTCCTCACCCTATAAACTCCGGTGTTCCCCAGGGCTCTGTCCTATCTCCTATTCTCTTTCTAATTTTTATAAATGATCACCTTAACTGTACCTTAATTCCCATCCATTCATACGCAGACGACTCAACCTTACACTAGGCCTACTCCATTAGTTTTTCAGAACGCCCCAGCCAGCAATCCCTCAACGACAAACGTAATGAAGCCATATAACTCTTAAATTCTGATCTAAATACTATTTCCAATTGGGGCAGAGAAAACCTTGTTAACTTTAATGATTCCAAAACCCAATTTCTCCATCTATCTACCCGTCAGGATCTCCCAGCGGACTATCCCTTATTCTTCAACAATACAAAAATCAACCATTCATCTTCTCTCAATATTCTTGGTGTCTCTTTTTCTTCTGCTCTCATTTGGAAGGACCATGTTACCAGTCTTGCTAAGGCAGCCTCCCAGAAGCTGGGTGTGCTCAACCGCCTTAGGGGGTTCTTTTCCCCTGCACAGCTTCTTGCTCTGTACAGGGGCATAGTGCGCCTTTGTATTGAGTATTGTTCACATGTGTGGGGAGGTTCCTCTCACACCGCTCTCCTAGATAAAGTTGAAAGGAAGGCCTTTCGTATCATTAACTCCCGTCCACTCACCAACTCTCTGCAATCTCTCTCTCTCCGCCGCAATGTTGCATCTCTCTCGCTATTCTATCGCTACTATAATAATCAGTGTTCCTCAAAGCTATCCCAGTGCATACCACCTCCTTTACGTAGGGCACGTGGTACCCGTCTTGCAATCAATCCCACCCCTACTCTGTGCAACTCTCCAACCCAAGAGTGAAACGTTACTCTCAAACTTTCTTCTACTCAACAGCTGAGCTCTGGAACTCTTCCAGAATCAGTCTTTCCCTCTTCCTATGACTTAAATTGCTTCAAACTCTGTGTGTCCAGGCATTTTGGCTCGAACGTCCCTTGATTTTGGCCCTGTCACTCTTTCAACTATGGGGGAGGCACTCGCTATAGGCAGTTATGCCTTTTGCCTCCCTCAATCACATAGAAAAAAACAAAAAAAAAAAAAAACATCAAGACACAACAGGAAGCGTAGGCGGAGCAGCATCATGGCCACGTGCTAGACCCCTCAGCTAAGTGAGACTATCTAAAATGCACGAGCCCTCGTGGTGTATATGTAAAAACCGCTAAACCCCCATAAACGGGTGGAAATGCGGGCCCCGGTTCACTAAAAGAAGCCTCATGACTAAGGAGAACTAGATAAGAAATTAACTAGGACAATAAAACACGCACGTGGGAGGCTTGCTTTATCACAACAAGGACTCCTCCTAACAAACTAACCTTTGCCAAATACCCGGAAAACAGTCTCCTCAGGCGAGTGGAAAAGGTGTGCACAGACTATCCTAATCTATAAGCTACCCTGACTCAGCATATAGCATGTAGCCTACTGTGGTTGAAATACGAAATGTTAGCACCCTTACCTCACGGTGAGAATATCCCTGTAGAGATGCGCGGCGCTGAATAGCCTAGGCCTATGCTAAGCGGTTCCCCATCCAAGCGCTGTCAATGCTCCAGAAACTGTGACCAAAAACCACAATCCAACCTGACCTACAGCTACAGTGATGCCCACACGAACCACCGACCTCGGCTGAATCTATTCACCCACCACAGGAACACTACACTCAGTAAATACAACGGGAGCTCCCTACGACCTCCACACCAAAGTCGTCCCACACGTGCGTCTACCTTTACTGGCGTTCGTTCGCCGAATATCCCTAAAACTAGCTAGCCTACCCAATTATGCCTAAAACTAGCTAGCCTACCCAACATAAATCAAATTACACCACACACCCCCCTGATCTCAAGATCAATCTAACAAAAAACAAAACAAAACAAATTAACGAGAGAAGACAACTATATGGGAAAAACAACAACGACATCATAGTAATTTTCCACCGTACCTAATGGCATACCGCCCTAGTACTACTAAGGTACGTTAGACATCGCGCAGTCCCTTTATCCCACCTACTCCATTTCACAATCACTTCCCGTCTCATAATTTCCCATCCACCCTGGCTGTCGCCTCTCTCTCTGCGACCGTCGTGGTACCACTTCGTTTTCTTCTACCTCTTCTTGCTTGTCATTCCCCACCTCATCATCAGTTGAAGACTCTACCACTCTTCTGATGTCCAAGATGTGACATGGCATCCCGTCGACACTGAAGTTATTCCTGGAATGCACGTCCGTCACAGTACCCCTCCCCCACTGGGATGTTCACTTTGCGTTTGGGGGCTTCACCCAAATCTCCTCCCCAATTTGGATTGAGGCAGGCCCTTCCTCCCCCCCAATGGCCATCGGCACCGCACATGGATGTCGCCATTCATACTGAAATACTGCTCTTTGTGGTACGGTTCTCTCATCCTGACCTGACCTAGGGGTCATATTATACCAAAATACTGCTTCCATAGGCGCTACCTGCCCCCTCTCTGCCATCGCCTTGATTGTCCGATAATGTCTTTCCACAATTCCGTTCCCACTTGGCCGATACGCAGCTCTAAAGAAACGTCGGACATTCCACCTATCAAGCATGTCCTTCAAAGCCTGCGACCGAAAAGCAGTACCGTTATCCATCAACACCTCATCAACTGGGCCCTTCTCTAGGAAGATCTCATTCAGCACACCTGCAATCTCTTCCGCATTCTCTGCTCTTAATTCCCTCCAGATAGCCACCCGTTCAGGTCCGCAGTCTACCATAGATAGGTACAACCCCTGCCGATAGTGTGTCACATCAACCGCCAACCTTTTCCAATCATCCACTCTAATCTCCCCAGACACATGTACGCTCGGTGCAGGGTCGATCAACTGACATCTGTCACAATGTCTCACCACCTCTCGAACGTTGTCCCTCGTGACTGCAGGGTCAACCTTCTTTGCCACAAACAGCATCCTGTCGACTCCCATGTGGTGCATTTGATGTAGCTCCTTTACACTTGGTGCTCCCATGCAACACACCATAGCCGCCTCCTTTGTCTCCTCTGGCACCCCAAGCCATGATTTCTTTACTCTTGTTAGGGCATCTGCCTTGTTCTTCTCTGATGGCACAAAAAGTACACACAACTGCAGACCATACACATCTTTCAACTACCTCAGAATTCCCAGACGACGCTTCACAATCAGTTCTGAGGCTCCCTTCGTTCGAACTCTTTTCTCTTCCATCACCACTGATTTCAGCCAACCAAACACTGTAGCAGAATCAGTTCGAACCTCGATCTCTCGCAAACCCCACTTCAAGGCCAAATTGATACCTTTCAACATCGCATCCAACTCGGCCACGTTGATATGACTGTAGTCGTGCTTCTTCCTCAACCACGCAGCATCCTCAACTTCTACATTACCTATCTCCAATATCACGCCTGTCGCTATACTACGGTACTTGCGTCACACCATACAACCCCCTTCTCCGAATTCGGGGTGTACCATCTTCCTCTCACTGGGTCTTCGCGTCTCACTCTTTCTATGATATCTTGCATCATCGTGACTGTCTCTTTTCCGACCTTGTCTTCCCATCTTACACCTTCCGCTATCCTCTTAACGTAACTACATGCTACCCGAAGCCATCCTCCAATGGGATAGTGGTCCACCAGCCTTCCACAAGCTGAGAATAGCTCTCTCCTATTCCAATTCTCCCTAATTTCTGGAACCTCATTACCTCTTTGGAATACTAGCTCGCCTGTTCTATCTCTCTCTAATCTCAAGCCCAACGCCGTACCCCCTTCCAACGGCTGCGGCTCCTTTGTGGCCAATCCAAACCTAGCCAAGTGCTCTACAACCTCGGCTGCCTCATTCACTAGTATATCGTCAATATATGAATTCGTGGCAGCCTTCATCTTCTGCCTTTTCCCTAGCACTGTCTTGAGTATCCTCGCCATGATTCTTGGAGCTAAATTCAACCCGAAACCCAACCTCGTCAAGCAATACGTTTTTCCCTTATATCTCACCAGCTGGTACTTCCAGAGCTTCTCTGTCACATGAATTTGTAAATAAGCGGACTTCAAATCCACAATGGTCGAGGCCCCACCCATCTGCCTCCACTCCCTGAGTGTCTCGCCGCACACATCCGCGACGTCATCACCTGTGTGACTCATCACATGGGTATTAAGTTCACGAAAATCCAATACAGGCCGTACCTTGGTTTTCGTCGGTTGAACCACCGCCATCAACGGCAACACTCCACTCTCCACTTCCTTCCCCCACGGCAGCAGAATTCCCTCATCAATCCACCTCTTCACCTCCTTGTCAAAATCTTCTCTCACTCCCTCTTTCATAGCATGTTCTTAACAACCAACTTTGTTCTTCAAAACAGGCAACTCTCCTTTCAACAACCACTCGACTACCCACTTCCTACCATCAACTACCGCAACAAAATCCTTATCCTCAATCTTGCATGGATCAGCCCCCCATTCGGTGCCTGACTTCAACACCCATTCTCTTTGGCTCATCAACCCCGGCTGCCTTTGCGAATTTATCTTTCAGCTCTTCAGTCTCTGGTCAGCTTCACAACCCTCCCTTCCGACTTTATGGCCACAGCGCATTGGGTCTCTCCACTCTCAGCAGTTGAACGGCTTACCGGTACCTTCCCAAACGTTACCGGTACTCTTCCATCTACAATCGTAGCGCCACCCAGTTGGCTGATCACATCCATCCCCATCACTACATCAATGCCGTCAATTACTCTATCAAGTACTATGGCCCTGATCCACAATCAGATTCCTCGCACTGTCAACTCCACTTCTCTGGCACCCTCACACCTTATCTCTCTTCCATCGACTGCAACCAGCCTAGCGCCCTCTCCCTCACACTTTCCTACCAAACGAGAGGCCAACACAGTGGTCGAACAGCCAGTATCCACAAGGGCTCTTGCCCCTTTCCCCCCCACCAGTACCTCCACCACTGGCAGGGAGCTTGGGAGCGCCTTTACTCGACTAAAGGGGTAGCTTCCGGCGCAGCAGCTCCCCTTTGACCGTTTCCCTGGTTGCAACGGCTCGCTATGTGACCCTCCTTCTCTCACCAATAGCAAGTTATGGCTGGCTTCGGCTCCTTACACTCCCTTGCCATGTGAGAGCCACCACATCTGAAGCAACGACCTTTGAACCCACGCGCCTGCGGCGCCTCCCATTTCCTGCCACTCGGCTCACCCCGTGGAGCCTGCCACCTTGCCTCCACTTCCGGCCCCCCAGTAGCAACCGCTGCAACTCCTTGGCTTCCTCCTGATGCCAATACTCTAGCCCTAATTATTAATTCACTCACGCACACCGACTCAACGTCCTTAACCTGCTGCAGCTCCATCGATATCCTGTCCGGAAAACCAGTTATGAAACCTAGCTTCATGGCCCTCTCCAATCCCTCTCCCTTCCACCCAGCTAGCTGCCACCCTCCTTATCTCGTTAGCAAAGACATACACCTGCTCACCGGTCCATATCACCCTCTTTAGCCTTCCATATGCATCAAACATTCCCTGTGTAAAAGCCTCCTTCAATCTAGCACTTATCTTCTCAGCATCCGATTGATCATTCTCACTCATCTCAAGGTACTAGGCTAACGCATCTCCCTCCAAGTACAGTGGTATAAAACTAGCCAAGTCTTCAATTTTCAACAGTTTCGCCACCAATTCTGCCTTCTTTAGCCACGCCACCATATCGCCCTTGCCATCATATGATTTCATCATTTCACTACTCACCTTCCCTTTTCCAGACATGGTGACTAGTATAGGCCTAGATAACTTGTGGTTGAAATACGAAATGTTAGCACCCTTACCTCACGGTGAGAATATCCCTGTAGAGATGCGCGGCGCTGAATAGCCTAGGCCTATGCTAAGCGGTTCCCCATCCAAGTGCTGTCAACGCTCCAGAAACTGCGACCACAAACCACAATCCAACCTGACCTACAGCTACAGTGATGCCCACACGCACCACCGACCTCGGCTGAATCTATTCACCCACCACAGGAACACTACACTCAGTAAATACAACGGGAGCTCCCTACAACCTCCACACCAAAGTCGTCCCACACGTGCGTCTACCTTTACTGGCGTTCGTTCGCCGAATATCCCTAAAACTAGCTAGCCTACCCAAATATGCCTAAAACTAGCTAGCCTACCTAACATAAATCAAATTACACCACACCTACAAGTCCTACATATGAGAAAAGACTCTCGAGAACGAGGAAGGAGAAGAATGAAGGAGGCTGGTACACCTCGGCACGTCCGACCTGATTGGCGCCTAGGAGAGTAAGGACATTGTAGGCTTCGAGAGACCGAGGTGACGCCCACGTTAGACAGCAGATGCCTGAGAAGCGCAAGAGCTGGATTATGTTTATTTTTATTATTATTGATTATTTTTTACTAGTATTTTCTAGTAGTGGTACCCACATCATAAGGACGAGTCCGTGAGTGGTTTTGTTATATTTAAGAGTGTTTCGCTCACGATGTGTGGCAATCGTATTTTGTTCTATCCTAGGCGGGAAGTTTGAAAGGCTAGCCTAAGTTCAAAAGATTGGCCATAAACAATGTTAAGGTGCATTGTCAATGATGAAAGGGCCACTAATAAATTAAGTGTTACCAACTTCTCACAGCATTACATCCAAGTCATGCTAGCAGCTCCAGCTAGATATTACCAGAACAAGCAGAACGGTTGAGTCATTTTTTTTACTGATGGCTGTGCGCCGTCGCTGGTATAGTAGGGGTTAATATCACTCGCAATATTAGAGTTATAGTTTTTTTTTATATTACAAGCTCTTACCCTGGCCAGACATTGGCACCAACTGGGATTTAATTAAGCTATTATTTTCTTAATTATACCCCAAAAACCTTGGAAACTGTCTGAAGTCACCCAGTTTTACGGTATGATAATCGTGTATCCGTTTATTTAGGGACGCACTTCCTGAATACATGATTTGTGGTTCCATGCGTGAGAGGTTAAAAACATGTTAAGAAGAAATAATAAAATGTGTAGGCTACTCTGATACAATGATGTCTATGTACGTACAGTAAGACCTCGATTTTCCGGCACTCTGGGGGGTTTGAAACCTCCGGTAAATTGAAAAATTGTTGTTGTTGGCGTAAACAAAACACTTAATGTCCTATTTTGTTTCTTTTTAAACAAAAAGCAAAACTAAACACTTAATGTCTAAAACTTATTTAGTAGTAGCCTCTACGTTATCCAACGTAGAGCTATATACTATTGTATAATTCCGCTCCGCTCTGGGAGCGGGCAATTATCGTACCCACTAGTGCGATTAATCGATAACATCGAGAGTAGCACCTACTTTCTCTACTAGGTACGTTGTACACACTTTTGAGGCCACTAGTTTAAAGAAAAAACGAAAATATGGGATATCTGCTAAACAGGAAGGTGCTCCAGGCTCAAGGTCTAGTTTGCGCTTAGGGGCGACTTTCCTTGTGCCTGTAGTTTTTCATGGGGATCCTTTGTTTTGTTTTGTGCATGCTAAATCTGCTTGCTATGATTAATTCCTCATATCTGTGTGTCATTAATTGTGTACATACTGTACCTGGAATACTGCCAGACCCTGTCCTATGGTGAGTTTTTTCTAGTTATACACTAACAGGGTTTTTCTTTCCGGGTGTAGTGGGATATGTCGCGTCCTGTCTGCTCGCACACGGGGTGTGGGAAACAGACCTTGGGTATAGGCCATGAGGAGTGTTGCATCCATGTGGCCTGCTACCATAGGGAAGGCTTTAACCCACGTCTGTGTGGTCCGTGCCTTTTGGACCTCAAAAGCATGGAGTCTCACCCTACGTAACCGGAGGCTGGTGTGGCTAGGTCCCGCCTCTGTGCTACATGGACGGCCATTTCTCAATACGTGAAGGACTCCCTGCATAGGATCCCTCGCTTTATGGACGAACGAGTGAGGGTACTGTTACGCCCCCCACTGTCATCACCGGCTGGGCACCAGGCCGCCCGGACTCAAGTGCCTGCGTTGGTTCTGTCGACGGGATCTGCAGGCACTGGACGGAAGAGGTTGAAGCGTCACAGGTCCCGCTCACCCTCGCCTCGACGTCAACGGTCCCACTCACCTCCTCGGCATCGCTTTTCATCGCCTGCTCCACTGGTGGTCCTGTCTACTCCTCCCTCGTCTCGAGCTGCTGCACTCTTCCAGTCTGTCCCCACTTCTGTGCCTTCATCTCATTTGCCACCTGCTTCGACTTCCAATGTCGATCCTGCTTTTGCCTGTGGCCAGCCTTCAACCACTGCTACTAGTCAGGGCTTGTCTCCTCTAGGGTCCCCCTTGTGTCCCTCTCTTGGGGCCGAGCAGGGTGCCCGTTAGGACGAGTTGTGGTCTGACAAGGAAGGGGACGAAGTGGACCCAGTGGATCCCGACGATTAAGCTTGGGAGGAGGAGGACCGGACCTTGTGCGAGGACTCTCCACGCGAGTCTCACGCCTACACATCTTGAGCGCGTTCAAGAGCACTAATTTGAGTGCCCGGTTGGCGCTACAGCCTTACTGAGCGACATTGGGCATGCATACGGTCGCTTACGGTCGCTCATTCAGCACACAACCTTTGGAGGAGTGATGCTGTGAGGAGCACAGACAATACATCTTTAGAATTCGTCTTTAGCTCTAGCAGACAAATTACTCTCGACCATATGCACATCAAATCACTTAAAAATATTGAATATTCATATTACTACAGGGTATGTGATATTATTTACTTTAAAACATTTAGATTAAATTTTCGATCAAAATATTGATACAAATTGGGAGGTTTAACGACCCTCCCAATATCAAATGAGGTAAACCTCCTATTTGGTTGTAGCCTCGGAGTATCCAACGTAGAGCTTATACTATGACGATGTAATCTGCTTCGCTCTAGAGCGGCAATTATCGTATACACATAGCGCGAATTAAATCGAAAACATCTAGAGTAGCACCTTACTCTCTCTACTAGGTACGTTGTACATACTTTTGAGGTCTTTTTAATAGAAAATTGAAAAGAGAAACGAGAAAGAAAAGAAAAAGTTGTCGACTAGGCCATTCCATCTGGCTCTTCACGCCGCTGTCAGGGGCGTACCTTCTAACCCGGTCCGGATTAAAGGGCATCTCGATATCAAGCTACAAAAGAGGCAAGATTGGATGGGCAGGGGTACGGTCTGTGGGAGGGATACTATGACGTTGGATACTCCGAGGCTACAACCAAATAGGAGGTTTACCTCATTTGGTATTGGGAGGGTCGTTAAACCTCCCAATTTAGTAGTAGCCTCTACGTTCCAACGTAGAGCTTAGAGTACCAAAATTGGAGGCGTACATCCAAGCTGAGAAAACTCAAACATCAGCAATTAGTTAAGGATCATGATAAACAAAAGACAGACTTAAACAAGAGAGTTTATATAAAGAGTGTACGGACAGGTGCATATTAAGAGGCCACGTACAGTCATGTCATGTTCTTTTTTAGATCTTAACCTAATCGTATGAATGTTACATATCATAATGGCGGATATGGAAGACAGGATGCCCCCCCCCCCTTTTATATGGAGTAAAGTAGGAAGTACTACACCGGATAAGACCAAGTGTAAACATTGCTAACAGCACCGCGCACAATGAAAAAAGTGCCGGAGGTGATAAGTTACACCCAGTAGATAAGGGACTGAACACTTAATTCTGTGGACTACTAGAAAACAGTAGGACAAACACCCCAATGACAATGCATGAGCATGACACAAGCGGGCGATGCATAACGAACAGAATGTGATGACGGGAAGAAAGTAATGAAACATACAGTAACATCTACCTTTCAAACATATAATGTAGTAATGAAGGAAATGAAAAACAAGATCCTTAAGCCTAGGTAAGGTCCTTAACCCTAGGTGACATTACATACATATACGTGCAACCCATAGTTCCTCCCCCCTCCCCCCTTCCCCCAAAAGTGGAGCGGACAGGATAGTAGAAAGACAGTACGGGGAAGGACAAGCATAGAGGAATACCCCTAAGTAACCCTTTGGCCCAACGCAACACAAGGACGCCCCGGCCTGTCTGTGGACATGGACAGATAGGCAACAAACGTGGCGGGGGAAGACCACAGCCCTGTGTCAGCAAGAACCCTGAGGGAGGGAGTGGGAAGGAAGCGGAGCGTGGCCGCAGAAGACCGAATGTCATGCGCCGAACCCCGAACCAGAGGATTGCTATCCTTAAGGACGCGACACAGGCGTAGTCCCACAGCACGTTTGGTCAACCTCCTACCAGGCTTAGGCGCCACCCAGAGCGCCAACCCCAACTATGACGACGGCCGCGCTTAAGGGCGTGGACCGGGAAAGGCTTAAACACGTGTGCCTCTCATTCGTTCTTAGCAAGAAAATGAACAGACTTAGCCAAAGTTACCGACCCGAGGATGGGAGCAAACCGCAAGCGGTTCTGGGCCCCGAGACATGGCAGCCCACTCCGAGACCCTCTCGCCCGTAGCTAAAGCTAGAAGAAACAGTGGCTCGCCAAGGAATCTCTGAGGTGTGGGGTGAAGAGTGTAGGCCGCAGACGAGAGCCATGTGAGAGCCGCCGCCAGAGACCACTGAGGGGGAATCTGACGTGGGGTTGGTCCGAGCCGAAAGTAGGCTTGCATGAAAAACTCCAGTTCAATCTAAGGAACGACCAACCCCGTGAGGGTCTCAAAAGGCACGCGAATGGCAGATAGGTGGGTCCTAATTGTGTTGTAGATGTAGCGACGCTCCTCAAAGAAACAATGGAGGGAGCGAAACACAAGCGCCACCGACGGAGTAGCCTGTGAAGAGTTGTGTAACCAACAAGTAAAGCAGCGCCAGGGAGATTCATATAACATCCATGTAGATGGCGTCCAAAGTAGAGTGAAATTGGTAGGTAATGATCGTCCAAACCAGGGGAGCCACCTAGCCGCACAAACATCCACGATGCGAATGCCAACGAGGTCCCTAGGTCTCCATTCGACCCCAAGTGGAAGCTCGAGACCGACAGGGGCACGGGATCCGGGCACCATCGTATCAGCTGAGTGTACCAGGCTTGGGCCGGCCATAGGGGGGCGAACAACCAAACTATGCCCTGGTACTCTCTCAGCCTGTGGAGGACCTTGCACAACAAAAGTGCGTCGGGTGGCGGAAACACGTACCGCGACTGTCACCTGGTCCAGTCCTCGCTGAAAGCGTCCGGGCCCCCCGCTGGAGTGCGAAGCCAGCGGGTCAGGAACACAGGCAACTTGGTCGTCATGTGAGAAATGAACAAGTCGACCTGTGGAACATCCCAGGAGGCTGCCAGGTCGTCGAATACGGTTTGTTTGAATGACCATGCCACCTGGGGGCTCCGTCCCCTAGACAGAGCACCCGCCCACAGGTCGGTAGACCCGGTTAGGTAGGGCGCAGGCAGCGTAATGTTGTAACGATCTGCCTGAAAAAACAGTTCCTCCGCCAGACCCTGAAACACCGCGGATCTGGAGGAGCCCTGTTTCAGCATGCAATGAACTGCAGTCATGTAGTCCATCCGGAAGGCCAACGACCTGCCGGGAAGGGCTAGCCCATGACCCCGCAGGAAGAACAACGGGGCCAACAGTACCAAGACGGGTAAGTGTAAGGGAGTGAGACCTGACCACTTGCCTTGGTGTTGGGGACCCATGGTGGACTGGGAGCCCCATCCCACCTCGCTCGACGCATCGTTGCCCATCCAGATGGTCGGCGGGGGCGAAGTCTAAGGCACAGCTCACGCGAGCTCGCCCCGAACAACCCAGTGTGTCAAAAACAAATGGAACGAGTGCGGAATCGGACAAAGCCGACGTGGAGGCAACAGTGGGAATGCTTTGTCGCCCAGTTGAAGCAGGCGTGTTGATCCCGAACCTCCCTAGGGAAATGGGCAGACACGCCCAATGAAGCAACCCGATCAACGAGTCCCAGAGTGACCCGGTAATGGAGACCGAGTGCAACGCAGCGAAAAGTTACATTCGAAGCTGCGAGGCGGTCACCCGACTCTGTCCGACGGTCGCGCTCGCCATGACCCAGTCCAGGCCCACCCACGTCACGTCGTGGGACGTGATGAGGCACGACGTGGGAACGTTTATCTTGAAACCTAAACTTGTGATGTGGTGGATGACAAGGAGAGTGTGTTGTGCACATTGAGTGGGAGAGTCTGCGGAGATAAGCTAATCGTCCAAGTAAAACAGGAGCTGAATCCCCTGACGGAGCAGGGGAGTCAGAGCCTGCTGGACGAGTTACGTAAAGACTCGTGGTGCGATATTGAGACCGAAGGGCAGCCTGTCGAACGTGAACACCCTTGCGTGCAGCTGGAGCGCCAGATAGCACTGGAACTGAGGTGCAAGCGACACATGCCAATATGTGTCCCCGAGATCCAGGGATATCACCCAGCAGCCGGGACGGAGCGCCAATCGCACCTGACTGATGGAGAGCATCCGAAAGCGGTTGTTCACGATATGCAAATTGATGCACGACAGGTCGACCACCGGTCTCATCGCATCGCAGTCCTTGTACGGGACCAGAAACACATGTGAGAGGAATACCCGCCTGAGTGGCGAGACTACCCGAACAATCCCATGCTCGAGCATTGACATGACAACCGTGGCCACGTCTGGAGAGACGTGCCGATGTCGGGGAGGGCGTCTGAGAGGGGGCCTAGACCGCCCCCTCCAGGACAGATCCCG
Source organism: Paralithodes platypus (assembly GCA_032716605.1). Classification (NCBI taxonomy): domain Eukaryota; kingdom Metazoa; phylum Arthropoda; class Malacostraca; order Decapoda; family Lithodidae; genus Paralithodes; species Paralithodes platypus. Next base: position 14,627,022 of record CM064481.1, read on the forward strand.
CACCACAACCTGACGCGCCCACGATCGGCGAGGCCATTGCCGATAGTTGGGGTAAAAGAAGTCGGGAGGGGCCCCTTGCGTGAGCCTCAACACACGTGCGGGGAGGCAGTCGGGAGAGAAGGGGGAAAAAAACCCAGGAGGAACTAGCGGTGAGCATTGCCCGTCCCCTACCCCCTTGGTGTCGCCCATCGATGGCACCTCGCCAAGGCTGGCGTCCCCCTTGGCGGACCGGCCTTCCTCCCACGACCCTGAGAGGAAGCGGCTGCGGGAGGCCGCGACGCCCCAGAAACACGGGGTGCGAAGTGTCCCGCAGTCGCAAAGAGGTAAGTCTCTTGCCACGCACCATCCGAGAAGAGACCCTCAGTTGTGAGCTCAGAGAGGAGCAGCTTCGTCCTGATCTCCGCGGGCGCCTTCTTACAGAAGACCACCCTCAGCGACGATCTACACTTAGCAGCCTCATGGACGGCACCCTGAAGGTCACCCACTGAGGTCAGGGCGAGCTACAGGCGCACGCGCCGCAAGGTCTCCCAACCCTTCTTGAGGTCACCAGCAGGCTCGGCTTCAAGAAGCCGGAGGCGAATCCTCGCCATTTGGAACAGCAGGAGGAGGGTGGAGAGCAAGCGAGCGGCGCATTGCCGGAGCCGGTCATCCTGATCGAGGGCACTCTTCTCCGATAGCACGAAGAAAGACGTGGGCAACAGGTCGAACACAATGTTAGGGGCATTCAGCCATGAATTGTTTAGTGGGAGAGACCCCGGACGATGACAGGACTAGCCCAGACACAAAAATGTTGTGAGGGGGCGGGAGAGAAACAAAGCCCTCAGCAGACCGGACGCCAAAACCAACCCCCACCGCCAGCCACCGATCCCAAGGCCCGTCCTCAAGATTGGTGAGCTCGCGCATGACGTTGCCTGCAGCATCGCGAGCACTCTTCACCAGAGGAAGACCGGCAATGGCTGACAGAGCGGGAGCATCAGCTAAGATGTCTCGGCGGGCGTAGTCCGACCAGAAACGTGTAGACCCAGAGGGAGATACCCTAGGACGGTATGTAAAAACTGCAAATCCGACCTATCGGGGTGAGGCCGGACATCCACCTCTGGGACTAGGCCGTCTGGAGTCAGGGCCCGGAAGATACCCGGAGCACGAATCTGCATATTCCAATTATCAGCAACTACATCCAAGCGTCCCAACCGAATTGTTTAGCATCACAGCTGAAATGGAAGCGTCCGTGGGAAAAGAGAAGAGAGGCAAAGTATAGGCCCGACGTAGAGTAGGATAGAACCCACCAGAGGGCGTAACGGGCCCCGGGAGGCCCTAACCCAGATGCCAGAGGCTCGTAAGAGAGCTGACCTGTAAGAGAAGGTGTCGAGTCAGAGGACCGACCTGGAGCGGGAGTCATCCACGCACCAGGGCGGACCGAGCCGAGTGCAGCCCGTCCTAGAGACCCACGGCAACCGGTGAGGGTGGAAGGAAAAAACCATGCAAGACACCGGTGAGCACAATGTAGGTTAAGACCGTGGCTCAGGAACCTCAAGGCATTGGTGAGTCCAAAACAGGTGAAGACAGCATCTCAGGAACTCAAGGTATTGGTGAGTTCAAGGTAGGGTAAGACCAAGTCTCAGGAGCTGGAATCAGACGAAAACTGGTGCCCCCAAGATGGGTTAGAAACACCGTAGACAGGCAAGCAAGAGCAAGCCGAGGAGGCAACAGTGTCTGACATCCAAAATTCACCCCCCCCCCCCCCCCCAAAAAAAAAAGTTAGGCTAAGCGAAAAGTCGGCCAAGCCTAAGAGGGGCAGGGAAAAAAGAAGCTCGACGTGAACGTTGAGCCCACTGCAAAACCGCGGTTTTGCAGGAATGTTAGCCCGACCAGTATGTCGGACGGCAGAGAGCAGCCACACAATCAGAGGATCACCGAAGACCGCATGTGCGGGGATCCAGGGGTATACGGCAGACGAACCTGAGAAGGAACTCTGACACTCTTGCCAACCCAAAAAATACCAAGAAGATGGTTTCACATTTCTGAGATTTCGCAGGAGCCGTGCATGACATGCCGGACCGAATTGGCAACAGTGTGAAGAGTGAGCAACAGCCCTCCATCGACGAAGGCTAGGCCACGAACGCCCCCCGCCAACAGACGGAAGAGCGACCCACTAACGGAGGTAACCAGGGCTCACCACTAGGCCTGTATGGGCTAGGAAGAGACCCCAATAGGGAAGGTAACCCTATGAGGAGGCTAAATGAAAGAGAAAGAAGAGGACTGTACCCCTTTCATACATGAAGGTAGCCTAGCCTAGGAAAATCCGATACAGTGACAGCACTTCGCGAAACGAGCTCCCCCCCTTCCCCCCCCCAATGTAAACCCCAAGCCGGTGAACAAATAAGGCGACAGTACATGTAGGCCTTAGGCGGAGGCGGGGGAGGCAGAGGAGAGCATCCAAAGTGGAGCGGAGCACAGCCTGGGAAACAGGGGAGAAGGGTATGAAACACCAGAAGCGATGCATCAACAGGCATGGACAAGGAGCACCGCACTCTTCAACCCAAACCCAGAGAGGAGCGGACCATCAAGGTACCCTCCGGTCGGGGGCGGAACAACAGTACAGCCCAAAAAAACGTGAAACACACGCCGCCGTAGGGCGGTGTAAACACGCCCTGGAGCGGTCTTTTTAGACAAAAATAAAAAAGTCGTAAGGTAAACCGATCACAAGGGCAGGGAGACGCCCAAAAGCGCTCACTAGACCTTGAGAAAGAAACCTCCGCTGCATAACGGAGAGGGTAGACCCCCCCCCCCCAATGTAAGCCCCCAACCAGGTGAACAAAGAAGGCGACATTACCTGTAGGCCTAGGCGGCAGCGAGGGAGGCACAGGAGAGCACCCAAAGTGGAGCGTAGCACAGCCTGGGAAAAAAGGGAGAAGAGCATTAAATACCAGAACTGATGCACCAACAGGCATGGACAAGTAGCAATGCACCCCCTAACCCAAACCCAGAGAGGAGCGGACCATCAAGGGACCCTCCGGTCTGGGGCGGGACAACAGGACAGCCAAAAAAGTGTGAAACACACGCCGCCGTAGAGCGGGGTAAACACGCCCTGGAGCGGACACCGATACGCTCCAGCGCGGGCTACAGCCACCAGTACCACAAGACGAGTAGGACCGACCCAGAGCGGGAGAAGAATCCGCGCTCTAGGGCGGGGGTAAACACGCTCTGGAGCGGACACCGATACGCTCCAGAGCGGGCCACAGCCACCAGCACCACAAGACGAGTAGGACCGACCCAGAGCGGGGGTAAACACGCTCTGGAGCAGACACCGATACGCTCCAGAGCGGGCCACAGCAACCAGAACCTTACCAAGGCACCTCAGAGACGAGTAAGGACCGACCCAGAGCGGGGGAAGAACCCGCGCCCGAGGGCGGGGAAAGACACCAAGAGAGCCAGCGGAAAATCCAAACTAACCGACCTGGAGCGGGGAAAACCATCGTTCCAGGGCGGGGCGGTCATGCTTGAGCGGCAGGATGATATAGCGGACTCACGCCCGGTCTAGAGCGGCCAAATACACGCTCGAGGGCGGTACAAAGACCGACCTAGAGCGGGGCCGAAAAGGGACAGACCAGAAGCAGTCACCAAAGCACGCCCAGGAGCGGGAATACCGACGCCCCAGGGCGGAGCGGTGAACATCATATTAAAAGTCTGAGGGCTAGGGCAGGTCCAAGTGAAAAAAGACATGCAACGAGTGCCAGACGCTCGCCCTGGAGCGGTAAGACCGACGCTCCAGAGCGGAGCGGCGAGCCAGGTGCAAGTAACAGAGGACCGAAGCGTCACTCACCGACGACACTTAAGACAGAAAGTCTGAAAAAGGAGAAGTGTCACGTCTGCCAAGAAGGCCCCCCAGGGACTCTAGAAAAGGAAAACGCCAACCAAAGACCGACCTGGCGTGGGACGTGGCCCACGAACAGGGAGGAGCAGAGGAAGACATAGCCTAAACGCAAGTCCCCGAGCAGGCAAAATAAGGTTTGAGCCTTAATGAGAATGCAGAATAAAATTGGGGATCTAGAAAGCCAGAGGTAATCAGAAAACTGGTGCGAACCCCACAATGAGAAAAGGGGGGTCCAAGGACAACCCTAGGGGCTGCAACGGAAACGAACGACAAAAAGCCCCCCGGAGGCTAGGCCACCCAACAAAAAGTGAGCCTAAACGGCACTAGGCGAAAGGAAAAATATAAAAAGAAGGGCGCCACTAGCAACCTCACACCCAAAGAGGTGTGAGCGCTACACAAAAGACCAACCAGGGGCAAGTGACAACCCGGGTCGGCGCCCCCCACCATAACATCACCCGAAACACCGAAGTTAGCCTAGCCACCGAAAAAATGCGCGTAAGTCAGAAACTAAGTAAGTGACAAGAAGCCCTAAATGACTAGAACCTATCAAATGAAATGGCATTCAGTGAGCCTGATGAAACAAAAGTCATCAGAGACCAAAATATATTTTTCATGGAAACCTCCCCTACAACCCCTCAGATGCTGGATATTGATTTCGGTCCAAAAGACATAGAAGAGGCCATTTCCAACATGCCATCCCACTCGGCACCAGCCCGGACTCATGGAATTCGATCCTAATGAAGAAATGTAAGGAAAACCTCTCAAAACCCCTGGCTATAATGTGGAGAAGGAGTCTAGACACTGGTGACATACCAGATAGCTTGAAAAACGCAATAATTGCCCCACTGCATAAAGGAGGGAGTAAAGCACTACCAGAAAACTACCGCCCGGTAGCTCTAACCTCTCACATCATTAAAGTTTTCGAGCGAGTCCTGCGAAGCAAAATTTCAACATTCATGGAGACAAATGAACTACACAACACCGGTCAACATGGGTTCAGAGCGGGAAGATCATGTCTCTCACAACTTTTGGAACACTATGACAAAATTCTTAAAGCGCTAGAAGAAAAGAAAAACGTGGATGTCATTTACACCGATTTTGCTAAGGCATTTGATAAATATGACCATGGTATAATAGCCCACAAACTGAAAGCAAAAGGTATAACTGGGAAAATCGGACGGTGGATATACAATTTCCTCGTAAACCGAAAACAATCAGTAGCAGTAAACCAAGTCACATCTGAGCCTTTGGATGTCAAAAGCTCAGTGCCCCAAGGAACAGTGCTAGCGCCCCTTCTGTTCCTCATACTAATTTGCGACATAGATACCAACACCAGACACAGTACGGTGTCGTCTTTTGCTGATGACACAAAATTAAGCAAGATAGTAAACACACAAGAAGACACGGGCCGACTGCAGGAAGACATGAATGTAGTGTTCCAGTGGACCAGGGAAAACAACATGCAATTCAATGAAGAAAAATTCCAATTAATACGGTACGGAGATAATAATGGTGTTAAAGAAATTACAAATTACTTAACAGAATCTAACCACATAATAGAACGGAAAGACAGTGTGAAAGACCTTGGGGTATTAATGTCTGAAAATATGGGTTTCAAAGTACATAACCAGGTCAAAGTGGCGGCTGCGAAACGTCTAACGGGTTGGATTCTGCGTACTTTTAAAACACGCGGTGAATTACCTATGATAACGCTCTTCAAATCTCTAGTGCTACCGCGGCTTGAATACTGTAGCGTATTAACATCCCCATACAAAGCAGGTGAAATAAATGACGTAGAGAGTGTACAAAGAACTTTCACTTCGCATATAAGTTCGATAAAACAGCTACACTATTGGGAGTGTTTAAGAGCACTGAATCTGTACTCACTGGAACGTAGAAGAGAACGTTACCTAATAATATACACGTGGAAAATCGCAGAGGGTTTAGTACCAAACCTACATACTCTGATAGTATGATAAGACTGGAAACTAGTTCGAGATGTAAAGGTCATCCCGAGCGAAGAATGTATCCCCCAGCATAAGCTACTTGTGTGCGACATGAGCTTATACAGAGATCCTAAGCGCAAGAAGGTTTACATACCCAAAAGGAAAGTGTGGCTGCTGAAGGACAAGGAAGTTAGGGATAGGTTTCATAATGAACTGGAGGAAATGAATAGAAATAAGGAAGCTAGGCCTAACGATGTAAATAGCCAATGGAACTTTCTTAAGCATAGCCTTATCGCTGCCACTGACAAAGTCTGTGGGAAAACAAAGGGTCACCCCAGGAATAAGACCTCTTGGTGGTGGAACGATGAGGTAGAACATGCTGTGAAAGAGAAAAGGAGATGCTTCAAAGCATGGAAGAAAGGAGGCAGCAGGGAGGAATACCAGGCAGCTAAACGAACTGCCAAAAGAGTTATTTACAATGCTAAAAATCGCATTAAGGACCTGGTCCTCGAACAAGTGTGTAACACTGACAATCCCAATGGGATCTTCAACCTAGCTAGGCGAGTTAAAAATGACAGTAGGGATATTATAGGTGAACAGTGTGTTAGAGATGATAATGGGAAGATTGTGTATGCAGAAAATGAAATCAGAGAAGCATGGAAGGTACACTATGAACGATTGCTAAATGTAGAGTTTGAATGGGATAAGGAACAGCTTAGTATCGAAAAACCAATATCTGGGCCCCCTCCTTTGATAGCACCAGCTGTAGTGAGCGACGCAATCAATAAAATGAAGGACGGTAAAGCTCCAGGTTGCTCCGACATTGTCGCTGAGATGATAAAAGCCTCAGGGGAGATTGGTGTAAACTTAGTCACTGAGTTGATAAACACCATTATTAAAGATGAGAAAATCCCAGAGGATTGGCTCAAAAGTGTAATAGTAAATATATACAAAGGAAAAGGGGATGCGCTAGATAGAGGAAATTATAGGGGCCTGAAAATGCTTGACCAAATCATGAAGGTCTGTGAGAGAGTCCTTGAGGGTTTGATCAGGCAAAGCATCTCTATTGATGATATGCAGTTTGGTTTTATGCCAGGACGTGGTACAACCGATGCTATCTTCATAGTCAGGCAGATGCAGGAAAGATACCTACTAAAAGGCAGGGATCTTTACTTTGTGTTTGTGGACCTGGAGAAGGCCTTTGATAGGGTACCTAGAGATGTTGTACAGTGGGCTATGAGGAAACTTGGTGTGGAAGAGTGGCTGGTGCGTGTGATAATGAAGATGTATGAGGATTCGCGAAGTTCGGTGAGGGTGAAAGGTGTACTGAGTGATGAATTCGCAGTCCGTGTTGGAGTCCATCAGGGTTCAGTGTTAAGCCCCCTCCTCTTTATTATGGTCTTGGAGGCGCTGTCTAGAGTTTTTAGAGGCGGACTCCCGTTGGAACTGTTTTATGCAGACGATTTAGTCCTAATAGCTGACAGTATGCAGGATGCTGAGGCCAAATTCAGAAAGTGGAGAGAGGGCATGGCGAGCAAGGGTTTAAGAGTCAATATTAACAAAACCAAGGTTATGCATTGTAGTTTGAGACGAGGCAATGTGGAAAAGAGCGGTGCATACCCATGTGCAGTGTGTGGAAAGGGAGTGGGCGTTAACTCAATTCAATGTAGCATCTGTCGATGTTGGGTACACCATGGGAGTAAGCGCTGTAGTAGAATAAAGGGGCCCCTGCCGAAGGATAAGTCAGAAATAGAGAAATTTGAGTGCGTAGTGTGCAAAGGCGAGCTTGTGTTAAGTGATGATCCTGTGGCTGTGAATTTTGGAAATGAGTCTTTGGAGCTGGTGAACAAGTTTTGTTACCTAGGAGATACCATCTCTGCCGGTGGTGGGGCCGAGGCTGCCACTGTTGCTAGAATTAGGTGTGGCTGGGGGAAGTTCAGAGAATTGATGCCAATCCTGACCATGAAAAGAATGCCTCTCCCCCTGAAGGGAAAGGTGTATGCCTCATGTGTTAGAAGTGCAATGACGTATGCCTCAGAAACATGGGCCGTTAAAGTAGAGGATGTCAACAGAATGGAGCGTAATGAGATGAGAATGGTGAGATGGATGTGTGGGGCCAGGCTACAGGATAGAATAACAAATGTTGAGCTGAGGAGACGTTTAGGTATAAAGAGTATTAGCGAGGTGATGCGTACAAGTAGACTGGGATGGTATGGACATGTGGAGAGAATGGATGGACAAAATGCAGGTCTGTGATTGTGGAGGGAGCTGCACCAAGGGGTGGACCGAGGAAGACCTGGGATCGGACTATACGCGCCGATCTCAAATCCAAGAACTTGACAAGTGAAGCAGCCCTTAACAGGGTTGCCTGGAACGCCGCCATTAGGACAAGAGACTGAAACTGCACTTATGTGTGGAACACTCAGTCTTAAAATGTTATGTATGTTATGTATGTAGTCATGAAATTCAGTGATAGGAGAGGTTGGGAATGCGAAATCCCCCGGATGAATAACAGGGGTGCTATGGGCTCTCTGCGAGAGGGCTGGTTATCACACAGAGGCCCACGTCTCTTCAACAAACTCCCACGGCAAGTAAGAGACATGAGGGACGTCTCGTTAGACAGCTTCAAGAGAGCCCTGGATGTCTAACTGCAAAAGGTGCCAGACGAGCCCATCCTCGCAAGGGAGCGAGCTGTCGCTTCAAACAGTCTACTGCACCAAATCACCACCCATAACGAGGGGCTTCGCGCTCCTTGGTGCCGCTAGAAGAGTGGCGAACACATCATAAGGTATCATAAGGTAAGGTATCAAAACCTAAACTAAAGTCACCGCAAAGAAATTAAAAGCAATATAAGGCAAAGGCCTTTCAACACTAGTGTCGTCCCAAGACACGCATGCGCAGAGGGCTGAAAACATGAGAGACCTCCACTTTCAACGCAAACACTCTAATAAAACACCTGAGTGCCCATTTTCCGTTGTGTCTACAACACGGATCATCTATCTATAATTACAGGCGCCAATAAAGGCCCAAAACTCACCAAAGGTGACAAAGATAAGAGTGGAAGGCACCAAAATGACGGAGCACTACAAAACACGTGTGCACCCGAGTGGTAGCGCGAAAGAGATGCCCTTTAATCCGGACCGGGTTAGAAGGTACGCCCCTGACAGCGGCGTGAAGAGCCAGATGGAATGGCCTAGTCGACAACTTTTTATTTTCTTTCTCGTTTCTCTTTTCAATTTTCTATTAAAAAGACCTCAAAAGTATGTACAGTAAAAGTCCTTTAATCCGACGACCGATGATTCGAATCTCCCAATAGTCCGCATTTTTCAATTTGAGACCAAATCCGAATTCACCCGATGGTCCAAATTTCAAAAAGTCCCAAAGTCCCCTTTTTGAGGCATTAGTCCACTCAAATGACACATAATGGAGCACACACATATCATATGTTCATGAATTCACTTTAAAAGTTTACCATTGTCATTGTAGCCTATTACCTACTTCAAAACATTCAGATTAATGGTCAAAGGAAGCTACTGATATAAACGTAAACACCACATCGTCTGCTAGAGCGTTTGTTTTGCTCTTGAACGCATTCTTGGGACGCTCCGATGCGCTACTGGCTTGCACCGCATCGTCTGCAAGCGCATTCAGTCTTGCGCTTGAAAACGCACCTTTGGACGCTCCGATACGCTACTATTTATAGTGATTGGAGCGTCCCAAGGGTGCTTTCAAGAGCAAGACAAACTCGCTAGTAGACGATGCGGACATGTGACAATAAGAAGAAGAAGAAGGTGTTTACGTTTATATCAGCAGATTCCTTTGACCATTAATCTGAATGTTTTGAAGTAGGTAATAGGCTACAATGACAATGGTAAACTTTTGAAGTGATTTCATGAACATATGAGCCGATATGTGTGCACCATTATGTCATTTGGGTGGCCTAATGCCTCAATGTTTTCGTCAGGCCACAGGTTATAGGGGTAAAGTCCGATAATCCGAAAAATTCACTAATCCGAACGAGGGCCGGTCCGCTGCCCTTCGGATTAACGGAAGTTTACTGTACAACGTACCTAGTAGAGAGAGTAAGGTGCTACTCTAGATGTTATCGATTTAATTCGCGCTATGTGTATACGATAATTGCCGCTCTAGAGCGAAGCAGATTACATCGTCATAGTATAAGCTCTACGTTGGAACGTAGAGGCTACTACTAAATATACAGCTTTATGTTTTGATAAGAGGCGTAGAGGATCCGCATGTATTGAAGTGGCGGACGAAAATAATATATGAAATTTTTTATGAACGAATTTGCTTTCTTTCATATATACTTTATTGTAGAATGTAATACAAAATATATGGTTACTAATAAATATTAACCCCTCTAATCCCAGCACCGTATATATACGTCAGTAGATAAGTAACTCCCCAGTCCCAGCGACGTATATATCCGTCAGTAATGTACTTGTCTTGTAACTGCCTGTACTAAAAAAAACAAAAGGTGATAGATCCATTCTTGCCTCATCTCTTGAGGTGAAAAGGTGGTCTCTCCTGTCATTTTGGCCACATCGCCTGGGACTGCTGGGGACTTTTATTACTATATCCTACGGTACAGTACGGCTTAACACCTTACGAGCGGCCTATGCGGTTTATTTATGTGTACCGCACAGCGGGGTGTTTTTAGCCAAAATAGGGCTGTTTACGTGATCATTTTCATGCCTAAATAAGACCCAGAACGTAAAACAAGTACCTATCCCTGAAAGGGCATAAACAGAGCTTTCGAATGACACCATAACGATCCTTGTATGTTGGATAGTTTTCTTGCAATAACCGTGCAACGCGAGTGCAAAAAGCAGGTAATTCGGTACTTTCAGTACATAATTGAGTATGTAGCGAGTGAGAGAGGGAGGAGGGAGCTGAGATTTGTGTCAGTAGGTTCGCCGCGGTGGTCTGGAGCAGTCATACGCTCGCTAGTCTCCTGCCACCACTTGTCTCTCTCTCTCAGCCACATTACGTGCTGAAATTGCCACTCGAGTTATGTCGAGCGCCGCCACATAGTCCAGCTTTATTTAACTCGACTTATGTTGCTCGCCGCTAAATAAGGGTTAATATGTATTTTAGGCCAATGAGACGCTATAATTTAATAGCTTTAGGACTAATTACTTATGGATATTACAGGATTAATATCCTAGCAGTTGTTTAGATGTAAAGAACGGTCATTGTCGTTGTTTTGAGCGTCAAACAAAGACGCTGGTGTAAACGTAACCATGTCAACCACCCAGTTTGTTTATGTAGTGCGGAAGAGGCTTCGAAATCGCTTCAATTCGCGCTACGGAAACTGTAGTGTCTGAAGTCTTGCTCTTGAACGCGCCCCTTCTCCACCACCGATGGCCGGACGCCGTCGACGCCTTCGCTCATTATCGTCGTCTCCCTCGGATTTTTCGGAAGCACCTGCATGGAAGCTGGAAATTGCCGCCTTGCGTGAAGAGCAGGTGAAGGCCCAGGGGGTAATCACGGAACAGTTTGCCACCCTGCGTGAAGAGCAGGTGAAGGCCCAGGGGACAAACACAGAACAGTTTGCCGCCTTGCAGTAAGCTATAGCACGTCTCACAGAGGCTGTGGTGCGACCGTCCCCTGTGCCTCCGGTCGCACCTGTGGTTACTCCTCTCCCACCCTTGGAGGAGCACCTGCCGACAGCGCCCGCTAACCCTGTGGATGCTGCTCCTCGTGATCTTCCCCCTGCCCCTTCTCAGGCTGCTCCGGATGGACTCGTGCCAGAGGAGGACATCCGGGCTCACCCGGGACGGTCCGATTTACAGTACCGTAAAATGCGGTAACTTCGGACATATTTCGATGATTTTTAACAATTTCTCCTGAGTGTAAACACATTATAGAGATTTAACTAGGTCAAGTGATGTATGGTGGTAGTGCGCCGTAATCCAGGAAGCCTCCTAAAATTATCCCCCATAAGAAGAGAGCTATCCTTATCCTAAATGATGTCCGAAGTTTGCTTGAAAAGTTGATAACTTCGGACATGTATGGATAACTTCGGACATACATTGTTTCTTATGGAAAATGGTTGCCAAGAAAGCTGAGATAACTTCGGACGAACGGAGGAGAACTTCGGACCTACGTTCGTGGCCTTATTTCATTCATTTTTCGGCTCCTACTATTTTATATGAATATTTTATTATTGCTGCTTATTCCTGTCCGATGTTATTGTGGAAAATGCACAGTCAATACTTTTAGGCCTGTATAATCAGTATAGGAGGGGGATATAATTATACGATGTTTAACATATATTCTGTTTGGATCTGTTCTCGTTAGGCATCGAGCTCACTCCTAGAAAATATTGAGCAGGAAAAATAACCAATGCTGTCAAATCAATAACTCGAAAATTAACTAGGCCTAGTGAAAATATATAGGTATGTATAATATATCAATGCATATACACTTTTATGAATTTGAGCATTTTTATAGGTATAACGTATTTGTTGGTGTTTCTTTCGGCAGATAAAACAATTTTTGGACAAGATATATGCCTCTCCTAATGTATATATATTATATATCCAGAATTATCCGAAATACATAAATCGGTTAGCATAGTATCATATTTTTATGGGTTTTAGGACTCAGAGAATGATGATTTGATCTTTTACCACCATGTTAATGATGTACAAGTATTATGAATGATTTTCATAGGGCAAATAATAACAAACGATTGTTTTGTTCCATGTCCGAAGTTACCATGTTTTTTTTAAAAACACAATCGGTTAAATGATACTGTTCTAGCTAGAGCGTTATACAAGTGTAACAAATTTCCTTTGGTGGATGTTGTCTCTGGTAATGTTACTACAAAATTATATCAGTCACAACATCATTCATACAAACAAATTTCTTCAGGGTGATAGAAGTTTGGCAGGGTAGCGAAAAATGTACATATTTTCTTCACATATATAATATTTTTTTCGTGTACATATACTCATGTCAGTTCCCTAGGACTTTTACATGCTCTTCCTTTGCCATTTCTCTAAACGGACCCCACAAAAAAAATAAAATAAAAAGAGTTTCCATTATATAATGACTATGTCTAATTACTTATTATCGCCGATGTCCGAAGTTATGACCCAAGTCCGAAGTTACCCCACTTTACGGTACTTCACATACCGTCCTAAGGTGTCCCCCTCTGGTTCAACCAAACTATGGTCGGACTACTCCCGACAAAACATCCATGTCGATGCCCCTGCTCTGTCGGCCATTGCTGGGATCCCTCTGGTCAAGAGTGCCCGGGACCAGGAGGGAGCACTGGTTCTGGTGCTCCCACATCTTGAGGAGGGACCTTGGGAGTCATGGCTGGCAGAGGGGATAGACTTCGGTGTGCGGTCAGCGGAAGGTTCATATCAGATTCCGCCTTCGGAACCCACCTTCGTGTCGGGACTAGTCCTCTCATCGTCCGGGATACTGCCAAGTATTGGTCTTGGCTTAATGCCCCTAGGGTTTCACTTGATAGGATGTCTGATCCCTTCTTCACGTCCCCTGATAAGAGTGCCCTTGAGCGAGATCACCGGCTTCGACAACGCGCTGCTCGCCTGCTCTCTACCCTCTTGCTACAGTTTCAGATGTCTCGGCTTCATCTCCGACTAAATGAAGCCCAACCTGCTGGAGATCTGCGACAGGGTGGGGAGCACTTGCGGCGCGTCCACCTGCAGTTGGCTCTGAACTCCGTGGGGGACCTTCACCATGCCATCCATTAGGCTGCTCGCTGTCGACAGTCTCTTCGGGTGGCATTCTGCAAGAAGGCCCCTTCCGAAGTTCAAACGAAACTGTTGCCCTCTGAGCTCGCGATTGAGGGACTCTTCTCGGAAGACCACTGCAGAAAGGGGTGTCGAAAATCTCATCAGCCACTTCCTCCCTCAGTCGGGGGGGGGGCCCTGACCGTCGCGGGGACGCCAGTCTTGGAGTGCTTGGAGCGATCCTACGATCGTCGCTCACCATCTCGTCCTTCCCGGCAATTAAATATCGAGGCTTCCTCTCGGCGGTTCGACCAGAGGCAGACGACTCGGCTGGCGCAGGATACTCGTCGCCCGTTTCAGAGAGGCGGCGGGAATCGTGGGGGCCAGTCCCGCCGCGACAAGTCTGGGGAGCACTCTGTGTCAAAAAACATTTAGTGCCTCCTGGACTATCCCCTTTTCCCTCTCCCGACCGTCTCGCCGAATCGGTGACGAGTCTCACACAAGGCGCTCACACCGGGTTCTTTCGTCCCCACTATCGGCAATGGCCCCGCCGATCATGGGTACGTCGGGTAGTGAAGCAGGGTCTGTCCTGGAGGTGGCGGTCAAGACCTTCGCTCAGGCGGCCTCCCCGACATCGACCAGTGTCTCAAGACGTTGCCAAAGTGATTCAGTCTATGCACGAGGATGGGATAATTCGGGAGGTCACGTCTCAGCAACGTGTGTTCCTATCACATGTATTTCTGGTCCCCAAGAAGGGGTGCGATGCCATGAGACCGGTGCGTGGTAGATCTGTCCAGCTTAAACCAACACATCATGAACACCCGATTTCGGATGCTCACCATCAGTAAAGTGGCTGGCGCTCCGGCCCGGTTCTTGGGTGGTGACCCTGGATCTCAAGGACGCTTACTGGCATGTGCCTATAGCTCCTCGGTTCCAGGGTTATCTGGCGCTCCAGTCGCACGAGCGGGTGTTCACGTTCGACAGATTGCCGTTCGGCCTCAATATCGCACCATGGGTCTTTACGAAACTCGTCAAACAGGCTTTGACTCCCCTGCTCCGTCAGGGGATTCAGATCCTGGTTTACTTAGACGATTGGCTCATCGCCGCAGACTCTCCAACACACTGTGTACACGACACATTACTAGTCATACAACATATCACTCGTTTGGGATTCAAGGTAAACGTTCCCAAGTCATGCCTTACGCCGTCGCAGGAAGTAATGTGGGTGGGCCTCGACTAGGACATGGCGAGCGCGACAGTCAAACAGAGTCGGGTGAATGCGGCAAAACTTTGAAGGAAACTTTTTGCCACATTGCACTCGATCTCAATTACCAGAAAGATCTGGGTCTCGCTAATCGGGTCCCTCAATTGGGCGTCACTGACCATTCCCTTAGGGCGGCTCAGGCTAAAGCGCCTCATACAGTTGGGCAACACAGCATTTCAGCTACTGCCTCCCAATCGACTTTGGCTGGTTTCGCGCTCGATTCGATATTAACACACTGGGTCGCTCAGGGCACACTCACAAAGGTCGTGCCTAGGGGTGCACCGGATAGTAGATTTTGCTATCCGGCCGGATACTGGATAAGCCGGATATCAAAAAAAATTATCCGGACGGATACCGGATAATTACAAAAAATTGGTTTAGACAAAAAAATAACTGTCTACTTGCCAAGGATAGCATAATTTTAAACTTCTGTAGCTTATCAGAACTCTTGCACTAAGATAGCTTGCATGAACTCCATATAACCTAGTTATAAACCTGTTGATTTTAAATACTGACACTTGCCTGAAACATCTATCTATCTATCTATCTATTGCCCGACACCGTGATCCCCGAAGCGAAACATACGATTATATATTTTCTCCTCCAGTCTTGCATTCATGCCCATTTGCAAATCAACAAACTTCAGGAATTTACATTTCATAATTTAAGGCAACCAATGAAGAAAACAATGATATCAGCAGTTCCGGGTAGTCAGTGCTGTATGTTATGTATAATGAGTTTCCCTCGCCCACTGTTATCATTTCTGTATTCTCACCTCCATAGAGGAAATACTGTATAACCTCCCTCCCCCTTTTTTGATGTGTATGAAGGAGACACAAGGCAAAGCTGTCTGTAACAAGGGTCGTTTACAATGTTGAAACAGTGATAAGAAGCCAAATTCAAGTTATGTTAGTCAAAATATCTGGACACACGGAGCTTGAATCAGTCTAAGTCATAGGAGGAGTGAAAGATAGATTGAGGGAGAGAGTTCCAGAGTATACTAACTTGTTAAGTAGAAGAAAGACAGGGAAAATTGGTTCACTCGTGGGTTAGAGAGTTGGACAGAATAGGGGTGGCAATGTGTTTAAAGGTGGGTGCCCTCCACTCTGTAAGGGAGGAGGTATACACTGAGACAGCTCTGAAGAACACTGATTATTGTTTTAGTGGTAGAAGAGTGAGAGAGATGCAACATTGTGGTGTGTGAATTGATGAGACTAAATGCTTTTGACTGTACCCTTTCGAGAAGTGCGGTATGGGTAGAACCTCCCCACACTTGCGAACAGTACCGGTACTCGATACATGGGCGCACTGTGCCCCTGTGTGGGAGTAAAGAGAGCCCACCCAACTTCTAGAGTGGTGATATGGACTTTCCAAAAAAGATCAGAAGAAGAATAAGACACCAAGAATATTGAGAGAAGACGAAGGGTTGATTTGTGTGTTGTTGAAGAGTAAAGGATTGTCATGTGGAAGATTGTAACGGGTAAATACATAGATGGAAAAATAGCGTTTTGGAAGCAATGAAAGTAACAAGATTTTCTCGGCCCAATCGGAAATAATTGACAGATCAGAAGATAAGCGTGCTATGGCCTCATCACATACGTTTTTGAATTATTGCATTGTGGGACATTATAGAAAACCAGACAAATAGTATTAGGTAGAGTCGTCAGCATATGAATGGACAGGACTGGAGGTACAGTTGAGTAGATCATTAACCTCTGAAGTGCGCATGGGGGTAATTAGACACCTCTCCCTGTGCGCATGTATTTGAGGTGTTTCCGTCACTAAAATATTCATTGTACCATTAACCCGGTGAGACCCAGCGTCGCACGTGTTGCGTCGGCAGTGTTTGATCACCAACTCCCAGCGACGCATCACGTGCGTCCGACATATAAAAAACACTTACGTGGCTCGTAAGGTAGGAAATGGCGGGAGAATAGGAGGGGGAGGTACCGTAGTGTGTGTGGGAGCCGGGCCAGTAGGTGTGAGCGGGCCAAGACAGCCGCGCGGCTGGTGGTGGTGGGCTTAGTGGGGATAGTTTACACCCTTAGTTCACCGCCACTTTGAACCTTCATTACTCCGGTCGTATCGGAGCTAGAGGCTTGAGATTTATGTGAGACACTCCTTAGGATGTATGCCGTACAATGCCATACTCAGTTTTTACCCTAGTGCTCCCGGGCGGGTGGTCATGCGGGGGAGACGAACTATTGAAACCCCCCCCCCCCCCCGCCCCCCAAATGACCGAAATGAGTTTTTTTTTATTTTTGTCATCATTTCTCACCATTCTCTTCCATTTTGGCTCAACACATTTTTTTGAGGCCCCCCCCCCCAAAAAAAAAAAGTCCAAGGTGATTTTTTTTTGTTTTTTTTTTCATTTCTCATCCTTGTCTTCCATTTTAGCAAACAAAAAAAAGAAGTGAAAATGTCTTGGGACTGGGGTGAACAAAATATTATAACTAGCCGGGGCTCAACGGGTTAATAGCATTAATACTTATCCATATGCGCCTATTATGGGTTGATTATAAAGGTATTAACCTGAAACAACAATAAACGAGTGAAAACAGCGTTTGGATGGTCAAAATCGGAGATATAGCCCGCGAGTTGTATAATGTATGGGTGAGGCAAGCTGTTTTCCCGCCAATTTCCCCCAAGGCCACTGAGACACAGTCGATCGATACTCTCTCTCTCTCTCTTGCACTCGCTTGCCATCAGTGATGACAACACCCTGCTTGCAACTCGCTAATGTTAGCACGAAAATATACCTCAGAATAAGGGAATAACAGGGAAAATAGGTGATAACTGAAGGAGAGGAGGAAAGTGGGGAAGGAGGGGAGGTAGAGGACTGAGATTTTGCATGGCCCAGGGGCCAAATTTTTTTTTTTTTTTTTTCGATGTCAAAAGTTGATTTTTTTTTCTCACTCACTCTTAACCCGGGAGCTGCGGGGAGACTCTTAAGAGTTCCCCCGGCGCACTGCGGGGAGACTCTTAAGAGTCAGAGAAAAAAAAAATCAACTTTTGACATCGAAAAAAAAATATTTTGTTATTTTTTTTTTTTTTTTTTTTTTTTTTTTTTTTGGCCCCTGGGCCATGCAAAATCTCAGTCCTCTACCTCCCCTCCTTCCCCACTTTCCTCCTCTCCTTCAGTTATCACCTATTTTCCCTGTTATTCCCTTATTCTGAGGTATATTTTCGTGCTAACATTAGAAATCCGATTGGAGGGTGTGGTCATCACTGATAGCAAGCGAGTGCAAGAGAGAGAGAGAGAGTATCGATCGACTGTGTCTCAGTGGCCTTGGGGGAAATTGGCGGGAAAGCAGATTGCCTCACCCATACATTATACAACTCGCGGGCTATATCTCCGATTTTGACCATCCAAACGCTGTTTTCACTCGTTTTATTGTTGTTTCAGGTTAATACCTTTATAATCAACCCATAATAGGCGCATATGGATAAGTATTAATGCTATTAATGGCACAATGAATATTTTAGTGACGGAAACACCTCAAATACGTCAGCACAGGGGGACGTTTCCAATTACCCCCATGCGCACTTCAGAGGTTAAGAGTCTCCCCGCAGTCCGCCGGGGGAACTCTTAAGAGTCTCCCCGTAGTTCCCGGGTTAATGAATATTATAAATAGAACTGGAGATAGGACAAAGATATGAGGAACACCGGAGTTGATAGGTTGAGGAAGTGAGCAACCGCAGCTATGGAACGGCCAGTAACGAATTTAGAAATAAAGACATTTAGAAATAAAGGGCTGTTGCATCATGTGCCAGTTGAGTCATAACAGTAGTCAGAGCAGTAGTGTTCGCTGGTGATCAGACATTCAAGGTTGTGTCTGCTAAATCAGACATAATTACTCAGATTTATATGTAGCACAAGTTTCATTAAAGTGATTTGTTCCTATTGCTATTATCCGGCTTATCCGGCCGGATACCGGATACCGGATAATTGCAATATCCGGCCGGATATGTTATCCGGTGCACCCCTAGTTGTGCCCTTGACCGCTCCACCGCCGACTATCTAGGTAGATACCGATGCATCAAGCGAAGTGGGGTGGGGCTACCAATCAAACATGGGTCATCAGAATCAGGGCAGGTGGTCAGATCTCACACACTTTTTTTTTTTTTTTCTATATTCCAACTACTCCCTCTCGGGTATAGGCTGTGAGCCCTTACAATCCACCGCTCAACATGGTGAAGCCCGTGAGGTCTCATTCCAGTCTGGGGAGTGAGACATGTGAAGCATCCATTCATGGCTCGAAGCAGCTCCATCTCTGAAGCCGCTGGTTGCTTCGTTCAAGTGCTTCACTGTCTCACCCTCCAGACTCAGACCCTCACTCTCAGAATGCCACCTATTGAGCAGTGAACTCACTTACACATCAATGTCTTGGAATTGTTAGTCCCGTTGCTCTTCCTGCGGGATCATGGACGGGCCCTCACCGGCAAGTCGATAGCCTTCAGGATGGACAATATGACGGCGGTTCATTGCATTCAGAAGCAGGGCTCCTCCAGGTCCGCAGTTCTCCAGGACCTAGCGGAGAAATTGTTTTATCGGGCCGACACTTACAGCATCACCCTGCATGCGACTTACATGCCCGGGACTGCCAATCTTTGGGCGAATTCTTTGTCAAGGGGACAGAGCACCCAGGTAGAAAGGTCTTTCAAACAGAACGTATTCGACGACCTGGCAGCCTCCTGGGGTGTTCCGCAGGTAGACTTGTTCGCCTCCCATGAGACGAACAAGTTGCCTGTGTTCCTGACCCGCTGGACTCCCACTTCAGCGGGGGGGGGGGCCGGACTCATTCAGCGTGGCAGTCAACATACGTGTTTCCACCACAAGACGCACTTTTAATGTGCAAAGTCCTCAACAGGCTGAGAGAGTACCAAGGCAGGGTTTGGTTGGTCGCGGTCGCACCCCTCTGGCTGGCGCAAGCCTGGTACGCTCAGCTGAAGCGATGGTGCCCGAGTCCCGTTCCCCTGTCGGTCTCAGACTTCCAATTGGGGTTGATTGGAGACCTAGGGACCTCGTTGGCATTAGCATCGTGGATGTTTGTGAGGCAGGGTGGCTCCCAGAGTTTGGAAGAATCTTGACAGACAAGTTTAATCTGCATTGGACAAAGGCTACACGTAAGACTTACGAGTCTCGCTGAAAAAGTTTTACTACATGGATTAATGACACTGACCAAACAGTTTTATTAGTAGCATTGGTGTTTCACTACCTTAACTTTTTTATTTTAATACCATCACAACATCTACAACACCCTTAGGAACCACCTGTCTTCCATACGGGAGCCTTTTGAGACCTTAACGGGGTTGGCCGTACCTCAGCGAGAGCTGGATTTTTTCATGAAAGCCTGCTTTAGGCTTAGGCCACCCCTGTGCCAGATTCCCCCTCAGTGGTCTCTGGTGAAAGCTCTCAAACTCCTATCTACACCCACTTACACTACCAACCCAACTCCTGAGCATTTACTTGAAAAGACATTGTTTCTTCTTGCGTTAGCTACGGGAGAGAGTCTCGAAGATGACTGCCATGTCTAGGGCCCAGAATTGCTTGCGGTTTTCTCCAATCCTCGGGACAGTTATTTTGGCTCCGTCTGTTCATTTTGTGGCTAAGAATGAACGTGAGGCGCAATTTTTAAGCCGTTTATTGTACCGGCTTTAAAACGAGGACGTGTTCATCATACGGTATGCCCGGTGAAAGCCCTGCATACATATGTGCACTCCGCCAGGCCGGTGTCGGGGGTGGCACTGTGGGTGGCACCAAAGACCGGTAGGAGACTCGGCAAGCGTGCTGTGGGGATTCGCCTGTGTCGGGTTATACGTGCCAGCAATCCTCATCTTCCAGGGTCGGCTCACACCATACGATCGTATGCTGCTATGATTCATTTTTTGAATAATCATTCACTATCTGACATTGCCGACACAGGGCTATGGTCTTCCCACAACACGTTTGTCTCCTATCTGTCCATGTCCACGGACAGACCGGGTCGTCCTTGTGTTGCGTTGGGCCAAAGGGTTCACTAGGGGTATTACCTGCACTGTTCCTTCAGTCTGTGTTCCTCCTACTATCCTTTCCTTTCCATATTGGGGGAAGGGGGGTGTATTATGAAGTACCTGCACTTATTACCTAGGATTAAGGGGTTATTCTACTCTTAAGTCACCATTATATATGTTTTCTTGCCTAGGTTAAGGACTTGCCTTATTCTAATATTAAGTCTACTTTATTGTACTTCGGTATGTCTATGCCTCATACCCATTTATTTCAGGAAATAATTAAGTGCTGGTCACTTTTATATTGTGTATCACACACTCCGTGCTGTACTAACGTTATCGTGCATGTGTATGTCTTCACTCATTCCAAAATTGGGTATTCATACTGTCTTCCAAAGGGGGGAAGGGGGGGTCATCCTGTTGTTCATAATCATCTTTATGAAATGCATCATTCTTTGTCTTAGGCTAAGATCTTCCATTGACTAGACATGACTGTACTTGATCTTTCTTAATATGCACCTGTCAGTACACTCTTTTTAAATAAACTCTCTTGTTTATGTCTGTCTTTTCTAAGTCTTGATCTCTTACTAATGGCTAAAGTTTTGTTTGCTGCTTGGATGTCCGCCTTCAATTTGGTACTCTAGCTCTACGTTGGATAACGTAGAGGCTACTACTAAATTGGGAGGTTTGACGCCTCCCAAAGAACCAAATAAGGAAAACCTTCTATTTGGTAGTAGCCTCGTAGTATCCAACGTCATAGTATCCCTCCCTCGCGCCGTACCCCTGCCCATCCAATCTAGTCTATTTAACTTGATACCAGGATAACCTAATAAACCCGGTCGGGTTATACAGGAGGCTCACAAAGAAGTCGTAAGGAGCCTAGATAGCAGATGGGTCAAATTCTTCAACTTTCTCACCCATATTTTCGTTTTTTCTTTAAACTACTGGCCTCAAAAGTGTGTACAACGTACCTAGTAGAGAAAGTAGGTGCTATTCTAGATGTTAAAGATTAATCCCGCTAGTGGTTACGATAATTGCCCGCTCCCAGAGCGGAGCGGAATTATACAATAGCATATAGCTCTACGTTGGATACTACCAAATAGAAGGATTTCCTTATTTGGTTCTTGGGGAGGCGGCAAACCTCCCAATTTTCTAGTTTTCTTAATTCTAATGTTTAAAGTTCACAAGCTTAGGCCACGGGGGGATCATCCATAGCCTTATCCACAATAACTGAGGTGGATGATTTGGGAGAGGCAACAAGGAAGGTGGATGCTTGGCCCTCATCCACAGCTGTAGAGGTGGAGTCTTTAGGAGAGGCAACACAGGAGGTGGATGCTTGCCCCTCATCCACAGTTGTAGAGGTGGATGCTGGCACATTGTCCACGGCAGTAGAGGTGGATGCTTCCATCTCATCCACAGTTGTAGAGGTGGATGCTGGCACATTATCCACGGCAGTAGAGGTGGATGCTTGCCCCTCATCCACAGCTGTCGGCTGAGATGTGGAGGCTTTAATGGCTCGGCGTTTTGCCTTGGTAAACATTGTTCTTATATCAGCCTGTTTTATATGCTTTCTGTGCTCTTCCACTGCTTCATTTTGTAGCATGCACAGCTGCATGACTTGTGACGACATTTTTTTTTGTCTCTCGGCGAAGCTGATGCACTTGTTTAGTGATTCGATGAACTCTTGGAAGGAAATGTTAGTGGGTGCCATATCAGAATCTTCGTCACTCTCTTCCTCTGCCACTCTCTTCTCGGTACGGTTGAGCACTGCCTCGATGATCGCATCCGTGTTACGTGTATGTGTGACTGGTAGTTCATTGTCTATTTCTACCCAATCCTGTACCTCTTCTTCGGTCAGTTCAACCTTATCACTGTTCTGGACGAGTTGACCAATTTCTGCCCTCAATCGTTCTACTGGAGTAGGACCATCTGGTTGTTCTGCAAACCCCTCAAAATTGGTGCCAGGATAATCTTGCATGTTAGGCCATAACTTGCGCCAGCAACGGTGTAGGGTTCGGTCCTTGACAGCGTTCCATGCAACGTTGACACTAGATAGCCTCCTTTAGAGTGTAGTTTTTTATGGAAGTCAATAATTTTGCCGTTAGCAGCCAGGACTTTCCTCATGAAATTGCTCATGTACATACATATATACAATTTTAAGACCGAGTGCTCCACACATACGTGCAGTTTCAGTCTCTTGTCCTAATGGCGGCGTTCCAGGCAACCCTGTTAAGGGCTGCTTCACTTGTCAAGTTTTTGGATTTGAGATCGGCACGTATAGTCTGATCCCAGGTCTTCCTCGGTCCACCCCTTGGTGCAGCTCCCTCCACAATCACAGACCTGCATTTTTTCACCCAATTTTGTTTATCCATTCTCTCCACATGTCCATACCATCCCAGTCTACTTGTACGCATCACCTCGTTAATACTCTTTATACCTTAACGTCTCCTCAGCTTAACATTTGTTATTCTATCCTGCAGCCTAGCGCCCACACATCCATCTCACCATTCTAATCTCATTACGTTCCATTCTGTTGACATCCTCTACTTTAACGGCCCATGTTTCTGAGGCATACGTCATTGCACTTCTAACA
Organism: Paralithodes platypus; assembly: GCA_032716605.1. NCBI lineage: Eukaryota > Metazoa > Arthropoda > Malacostraca > Decapoda > Lithodidae > Paralithodes > Paralithodes platypus. The sequence goes on from CM064481.1 coordinate 14,650,417, forward strand.
CATGAGGCATACACCTTTCCCTTCAGGGGGAGAGGAATTCTTTTCATGGTCAGAATTGACAGCAGTTCTCTGAACTTCACCCAGCCACATCTAATTCTAGTGACAGTGGCAACCTCGGCCCCACCACCGGCAGAGATGGTATCTCCTAGGTAACAAAACTTGTCCATCAGCTCCAATGACTCATTTCCAAAATTCACAGCCACAGGATCATCACTTAACACAAGCTCGCATTTGCACACTATGCACTCAAATTTCTCTATTTCTGACTTATCCTTCGGCAGGGGTCCTTTTATTCTACTACAGCGCTTACTCCCATGGTGCACCCAACATCGACAGATCTACATCGAATCGAGTTAGCGCCCACACCCTTTCCACACACTGCACATGGGTATGCACCGCTCTTTTCCACATTGCCTCGTCTCAATCTACAGTGCATAACCTTGGTTCTGTTAATATTGACTCTTAAACCCTTGCTCGCCATGCCATCTCTCCATCTTCTGAATTTGGCCTCCGCATCTTGCATATTGTCAGCTATTAGGACTAAATCATCTGCATCAAACAGTTTCAACGGGAGTCCGCCTCTAAAAATTCTAGACAGTGCCTCCAGGACCATAATAAAGAGGAGGGGGCTTAACACTGAACCCTGATGAACTCCAACACGGACTTGTAGTGCATCTTGAGGTTTTGCATTACACACTGATCCACACTTGTCACATTTGGTGGTAGATAAATGGTGAATATGCTGCCTCTCACTAGATGGTCTGCAGGAGGATGAGCTCGGCAGTTATCTAGCAACAAGACGACAGGTGTGTTTTCCGGCTTGCCAATTTTCTTGAGGTGATTCTTTACCGCAGGCACGAACACATGGAACCACCAGTAAAAAATGACACAGTCCATCCATGCATTACTTTGAGCTTTGTAATCAACATGTAAATGATTGATGCCTTTGAAACAGCGTGGTTTGTTGTACTTTCCAATCACTAGCATTTTGATGCGATGATTACCTGCAGCATTCCCACAACACAATAGGGTGATACGATCTTTATTGTGCTTAAATCCAGTGGCAGATTTCTCAGTAGCTGTACAGGCTAGAGTCGAGGTAGGGAGGCAACGCCAGAGTAGGCCAGTTTCATCGGCATTATACACAGTGTCCTGATTATGCCCATATTTTTCTACCATTTCAACGAAAGTGTCTATAAAATTTTGTGCTGATACAACATCGGCTGATTTTTGTTCACCACTAATATCAATGCGCCTGATGTCGTGCCTTGTTTTGAACCGACATAACCAGCCACTCAAAAATTCACATTTGTCAGTCAGTTATAGTTTCTTGTGAATTTCATGTGCCTTTTCAGTGACAAGAGGGCCAGTCGGTGGATATACAATTTCCTCGTAAACCGAAAACAATCGGTAGCAGTAAACCAAGTCACTTCTGAGCCTTCGGATGTCAAAAGCTCAGTGCCCCAAGGAACAGTGCTAGCGCCCCTTCTGTTCCTCATACTAATTTGCGACATAGATACCAACACCAGACACAGTACGGTGTCGTCTTTTGCTGATGACACAAAATTAAGCAAGATAGTAAACACACAAGAGGACACGGGCCGACTGCAGGAAGACATGAATGTAGTGTTCCAGTGGACCAGGGAAAACAACATGCAATTCAATGAGGAAAAATTCCAATTAATACGGTACGGAGATAATAATGGTGTTAAAGAAATTACAAATTACTTAACAGAATCTAACCACATAATAGAACGGAAAGACAGTGTGAAAGACCTTGGGGTATTAATGTCTGAAAATATGGGTTTCAAAGTACATAACCAGGTCAAAGTGGCGGCTGCGAAACGTCTAACGGGTTGGATTCTGCGTACTTTTAAAACACGCGGTGAATTGCCTATGATAACGCTCTTCAAATCTCTAGTGCTACCGCGGCTTGAATACTGTAGCGTATTAACATCTCCATACAAAGCAGGTGAAATAAATGATGTAGAGAGTGTACAAAGAAATTCACTTCGCATATAAGTTCGATAAAACATCTACACTATTGGGAGCGTTTAAGAGCACTGAATCTGTACTCACTGGAACGTAGAAGAGAACGTTACCTAATAATATACACGTGGAAAATCGCAGAGGGTTTAGTACCAAACCTACATACTCCGATAGTCATGAAATTCAGTGATAGGAGAGGCTGGGAATGCGAAATCCCCCGGATGAATAACAGGGGTGCTATGGGCTCTCTGCGAGAGGGCTGGTTATCACACAGAGGCCCACGTCTCTTCAACAAACTCCCACGGCGAGTAAGAGACATGAGGGACATCTCGTTAGACAACTTCAAGAGAGCCCTAGATGTCGAACTGCAAAAAGTGCCAGACGAGCCCATCCTCGCAAGGGAGCGAGCTGTCGCTTCAAACAGTCTACTGCACCAAATCACCACCCATAACAAGGGGCGTTGCGCTCCTTGGTGCCGCTAGAAGAGCGGCGAACACATCCAAAGGTATCCAAAGGTAAGGTAAGTCAATGGGGCGCCCTCGGACTGCATTTGCCGAAACCACTCGAACAAAATCTTATCGAAGTCATCTAGCTGGGTTTTTTCAAAGTTTTTAGTTTGCTCAGCGATGTCGTGGCCTCAGTTTTGGTGAAGAATTCTTTCAGTTTCGTGGCTTGGGTCTTGATGTCGTACAAAGTAGAAGACCCCACACCATACTCGTCCATTAGGATCTGTCTGTTGTCACCCCTATCCATTCGTTTGCATATTTCTAGCTATTGTTCCAAGCTCAACACCACTCTTTTAGTTTCTCCTTGTCCATTTTGCCTTTCACTTTGTCCGTCTTTGCCTTAGCCTTCGGCATGATAGCGGTGAATCGAATAGAATCGGTCGATACGCACTGGGAATGTTTGTTTATACGGCTTGGGTACGCTACCCGGGCCCGCGCTATTGTTCTACTGACGCACATGCCCTCAAAGAACCACCGACTATTGTTTTTTTCTTTCTTGTTGGTGCATTTTAAATAGTTTTTTCCAAATTATTTTATTTATTTATTATTTATTATGATGAAAATATGCCGTTAGGTCAAGAAATTCTGGTTATTAATAAATTTCCAAAACCGCCGGTTTATTGAGGGTCCCGGATGTCCGAATGCCGGAAAATCAAGGTCTTACTGTACAATGTATACATCAAATGACGGCACAGGACATACGATGACGACAGATGACAGTCAAGTTATCAAAGATCCAAGGGGGTGGAAAAGAATCTGCAGCTGGAAAGTGTGTACATGCTTAGATTGATATGCAGGATTCGAAACTGCATAATAAATCGTAGGCTTGTCCACCATTCTTTAACTGTCTTCGTAGCGCAATGGATAAATGCACTGAATTTCGGTGTGAGCATCCTAGGTTCGAATCCCTGGACTGCCACATGTATTTGTTGATTTCACTAATTGAATTTAGGAGTAAAGTCGGTTGGTGGAGGTAACATAATAAAACATGAAAATATCTTTCCAACCACATAGCTCAAAATGTTTCCAGGTGGAAATATATGGAAATATATGGAAATATATATATATATATATATATATATATATATATATATATATATATATATATATATGGAAATATCTAGATGTGCTTATTATGCTCTCTCTAAAGGATAAAAATATCATGACTACAACAATTTGTCATTGAAGATATGGCTTTAAACCACTTAAACATTAGGGGAGAGCGGTGATGGTTCGGACGTTTTTTTTTAAATATTTGTAGAAATTCAGGTTTAAGCAGTAGTATAATCTAGTTGATGTTAAGCAGTAGTATAATCTAGTTGATGTTAAGCAGTAGTATAATCTAGTTGATGTTAAGCAGTAGTATAATCTAGTTGATGTTAAGCAGTAGTATAATCTAGTTGATGTTAAGCAGTAGTATAATCTAGTTGATGTTAAAATGTTGCTTCGTAATTTGGTTCTTTAGCCCAATTATTTCAAACCCTTAGCTCTTTTCAGTTTTGAGCTATAGTTCCCGAAACACAAGTTTCTAAATCGTCCGAACCTTCCCTACCAGTGGTGATGGTTCGGTCAGAAGGGTGGGATGGTTCGGTCACGTATATTAATTGGCATAATCTTAAAATTATGTGAGTTGGATTTGCTAAAAACAAGAATTTATCAATTCAAAGAAATTTTATTTGGCTATAATACAAAATTAAACTTCATTGGGAGGTTTAACGACCCTCCCAATACCAAATGAGGTAAACCTCCTATTTGGTTGTAGCCTCGGAGTATCCAACGTAGAGCTTATACTATGACGATGTAATCTGCTTCGCTCTAGAGCGGCAATTATCGTATACACATAGCGCGAATTAAATCGATAACATCTAGAGTAGCACCTTACTCTCTCTACTAGGTACGTTGTACATACTTTTGAGGTCTTTTTAATAGAAAATTGAAAAAAGAAACGAGAAAGAAAAGAAAAAGTTGTCGACTAGGCCATTCCATCTGGCTCTTCACGCCGCTATCGCCCCAGGGGCGTACCTTCTAACCCGGTCCGGATTAAAGGGCATCTCGATATCAAGCTACAAAAGAGGCAAGATTGGATGGGCAGGGGTACGGTCTGTGGGAGGGATACTATGACGTTGGATACTCCGAGGCTACAACCAAATAGGAGGTGTACCTCATTTGGTATTGGGAGGGTCGTTAAACCTCCCAATTTAGTAGTAGCCTCTAAGTTGCAACGTAGATCTTAGAGTACCAAAATTAGAGGCGGACATCCAAGCTGAGAAAACTCAAACATCAGCAATTAGTTAAGGATCATGATAAAGAAAAGACACTTAAACAAGAGAGTTTATATACAGAGTGTACAGACAGGTGCATATTAAGAGAGGCCACGTACAGTCATGTCATGTTCTTTTAGATCTTAACCTAATCGTATGAATGTTACATTTCATAATGGTGGATATGGAAGACAGGATCCCCCCCCCCCCCCTTTATATGGAGTAAAGTAGGAAGTACTACACCGGATAAGACCAAGTGTAAACATCGCTAACAGCACTGCGCACAATGAAAAAAGTGCCGGAGGTGATAAGTGACACCCAGTAGATAAGGGACTGAACACTTAATTCTGTGGACTACTAGAAAACAGTAGGACAAACACCCCAATGACAATGCATGAGCATGACACAAGCGGGTGATTCATAACGAACAGAATGTGATGACGGGAAGAAAGTAATGAAACATACAGTAACATCTACCTTTCAAACATATAATGTAGTAATGAAGGAAATGAAAAACAAGATCCTTAAGCCTAGGTAAGGTCCTTAACCCTAGGTGACATTACATACATATACGTGGAACCCATAGTCCCTCCCCCCTCCCCCCAAAAGTGGAGCGGACAGGATAAGAGAAAGACAGTAGGGGGAAGAACAAGCATAGAGGAATACCCCTAAGTAACCCTTTGGCCCAACGCAACACAAGGATGCCCCGGCCAGTCTGTGGACATGGACAGATAGGAGGAGACAAACGTGTCGGGGGAAGACCACAGCCCTGTGTCAGCAATATCCCTGAGGGAGTGATTGGGAAGGAAGCGGAGCGTGGCCGCAGAAGACCGAATGTCATGCGCCGAACCTTGAACCAGAGGATTGCTATCCTTAATGACGCGACACAGGCTTAGTCCCACAGCACGTTTGGTCAACCTCCTACCGGGCTTAGGCGCCACCCAGAGCGCCAACCCCGACGCCGGCACAGTGGAATGAACAATTGAATGAAGCGAAAGAACAGGGCACAACGTGTGACGACGACGGCCGCGGTTAAGAGCGGGGCCCGGGAAAGGCTTAAACATGTGTGCCTCTCGTTCGTTCTTAGCAAGAAAATGAACAGACTTAGCCAAAGTTACCGACCCGAGGATGGGAGCAAACCGCAAGCAGTTCTGGGCCCTGAGACATGGCAGCCCACTCCGATACCCTCTGACCCGTAGCTAAAGCTAGAAGAAACAGTGGCTTGCCAAGGAATCTGTCAGGTGTGGGGTGAAGAGTGTAGGCCGCAAACGAGAGCCATTTGAGAGCCGCCGCCAGAGACCACTGAGGGGGAATCTGACGCGGGGGTGGTCCGAGCCGAAAGCAGGCTTGCATGAAGAACTCCAGTTCATTCTGAGGAACGACCAACCCTGTGAGGGTCTCAAAAGGCACGTGAATGGCAGATAGGTGGGTCCTAATTGTGTTGTATATGTAGTGATGCTCCTCAAATAAACAATTGAGGGAGTGAAACACAAGCGCCACTGACGGAGTTGCCTGTGAAGAGTTGTGTAACCAACAAGTAAAGCAGCGCCAGGGAGATTCATATATCTTCCATGTAGATGGCGTCCAAAGTAGAGTGAATTTGGTAGGTAATGATCGTCCAAACAAGGGGAGCCACCCTGCCTCACAAACATCCACGATGCGAATGCCAACGAGGTCCCCAGGTCTCCAGTCGACCCCAAGTGGAAGCTCGAGACCGACAGGGGCACGGGATCCGGGCACCATCGTATCAGCTGAGCGTACCAGGCTTGGGCCGGCCATAGGGGCGCGAACAACCAAACTATGCCCTGGTACTCTCTCAGCCTGTGGAGGACCTTGCACAACAAAATTGCGTCGGGTGGAGGAAACACTTACAGTGACTGCCACCTGGTCCAGTCCTCGCTGAAAGCGTCCGGTCCCCCCGCTGGAGTGCGAAGCCAGCGGGTCAGGAACACAGGCAACTTGGTCGTCTCGTGAGAAACGAACAAGTCGACCTGTGGAACACCCCAGGAGGCTGCCAGGTCGTCGAAGACGGTTTGTTTGAATGACCATGCTACCTGGGTGCTCCGTCCCCGAGACAGAGCATCCGCCCACAGGTTGGTAGACCCGGGCAGGTAGGTTGCAGGCAGCGTAGTGTTGTAACGATCTGCCTGAAAAAACAGTTCCTCCGCCAGACCCTGAAGCACCACTGGAGCCCTGTTTCAGTATGCAATGAACTGCAGACATGTTGTCCATCCGGAAGGCCAAGGACCTGCCGGGAAGGGCTTGCCCATGACCCCGCAGGAAGAACAACGGGACCAACAGATCCAAGACATTTAAGTGTAAGGGAGTGAGACCTGACCACTTGCCTTGGTGTTGGTGACCCATGTTTGACTGGGAGCCCCATCCCACCTCGCTCGACGCATCGGTGTCTACCCAGATGGTCGGCGGGGGCGAAGCCCAAGGCACAGCTCTCGCGAGCTTGCCCCGAACAACCCAGTGTGTCAAAAGCAAATGGATCGAGCGTGGAATCGGCCAAAGCGATGTGGAGGCAACAGTGGGAATGCTTTGTTGCCCAGTTGAATCAGGCGTTTTGATCCCGAGCCTCCCTAGGGGAATGGTCAGACACGCCCAATGGAGCGACCCGATCAACGAGTCCCAGAGTGTCCAGGTAATGGAGACCGAGTGCAACGCAGCGAAAAGTTTCCTTCGAATCTGCGAGGTGTTCACCGGACTCTGTCCGACGGTCGCGCTCGCCATGTCCCAGTCCAGGCCTACCCACATCACGTCTTGCGACGGGGTGAGGCACGACTAGGGAGCGTTTATCTTGAAACCTAAACGTGTGATGTGTTGGATGACAAGGAGAGTGTGTTGTGCACATTGAGTGGGAGAGTCTGCAGAGATGAGCCAGTCGTCCAAGTAAAACAGGATCAGAATCCCCTGACGGAGCAGGGGAGTCAGAGCCTGCTGGACGAGTTTCGTAAAGACTCGTGGTGCGATATTGAGACCGAAGGGCAGCCTGTCGACGGGAACACCCTTTCGTGCAGCTGGAGCGCCAGATAGCACTGCAACCGAGGTGCAATCGGCACATGCCAATATGCGTCCTTGAGATCCAGGGATATCACCCAGCAGCCGGGACGGAGCGCCAACCGCACCTGACTGATGGCGAGCATCCGAAAGAGGTCGTGCACGATATGCAAAGTGAGGCACGACAGGTCGACCACCGGTCTCATCGCATCGCAGTCCTTCTTCGGGACCAGAAAACATGGGAGAGGAAGACCTGCTCTAGTGGCGAGACTTCCCGAACAATCCCATGCTCGAGTATTGACATGATAACCGAGGCCACGTCTGGAGAGACGTGCCGATGCTGGGGAGGACGTCTGAGAGGGGGCCTAGACCGCCCCCTCCAGGACAGATCCCGCACCACAACCCAATGCGCCCACGATCGGCGAGGCCATTGCTGATAGTGGGGGTAAAAGAAGTCGGGAGGGGCCCCTTGTGTGAGCCTCAACACTCGTGCGGGGAGGCGGTCGGGAGAGAAGGGGGAAAAAACCCAGGAGGAACTAGTGGTTTGCTGAGCCAGCATAGTCGGCAGTCTTGCCGCGGCGAGACTGACCTCCACGGGCACCCCCTCCCCCGTAGCGACCGCGTCCCTGAAACCTACGCGGAGGATCCTGCGCAGGGCGGCGATGCACCTGCCTCTGGACGGTACGCCACGAGGACGCCTCAATGGCTAGCGGACGAGGCGAGCGGAGGACAGAAGGGTGCATGGCCCGTCCCCTACACCCTTAGCGTCGCCCATCGATGGCACCGCACCAAGGCTGGCGACCCCTCGGTGGACCGGCCTTCCTCCCACGACCCTGGGAGGAAGCGGCTGCGGGAGGCCGCGATGCCCCAGAAACACGGGGTGCGAAGTGTCCCGCAGTCGCAAAGAGGTAAGCTTCTTGCCACGCACCATCCGAGAAGAGACCCACAGGTGCGAGCTCAGAGAGGAGCAGCTTCGTCTTGATCTCCGCCTTCTTACAGAAGGCCACCCTCAGCGACTGTCTACACTTAGCAGCCTCATGGACGGCACCCTGAAGGTCACCCACTGAGTTCAGGGCGAGCTACTGCTGCACGTGCCGCAAGGTCTCCCAACCCTTCTTGAGGTCACCAGCAGGCTCGGCTTCAAGAAGCCGGAGGTGAATCCTTGCCATTTGGAACAGCAGGAGGAGGGTGGAGAGCAAGCGAACGGCGCGGTGCCGGAGCCGGTGATTCTGATCTAGGGCACTCTTCTCCGATGGCACGAAGAAAGACGTGGGCAACTGGTCTAACACAATGTTAGGGGCATTCAGCCATGACCAATATGTGGGAGAGACCCCGGACGATGACAGGACTAGCCCAGACACAAAAGTATTGTCAGGTGGCGGGAGAGAAACAAAGCCCTCAGCAGACCTGACGCCAAAACCAACCCCCTCCGCCAGCCACCGATCCCAAGGCCCGTCCTCAAGATTGGTGAGCTCGAGCATGACGTTGCCTTCAGCATCGCGAGCACTCTTCACCAGAGGAAGACCGGCAATGGCTGACAGAGCGAGAGCATCAGCTAAGACGTTTTGGCGGGTGTAGTCCGACCAGAAACGTGGAGACCCAGAGGGAGATACCCAAGGACGGTATGTAAAAAAATGCAAATCTGACCTACTGGGATGAGGCCGGATATCCACCTCTGCGACTAGGCCGGATATCCACCTCTGGGACTAGGCCGTCCAGAGTCAGTGCCCGGAAGATACCCGGAGCACCAATCTGTATATTCCAATTCTCAGCAACTGGCCATTCCCCCCGTGCATGAGTGGCGGCACGTTCCGGGTGAGTAGCCACCACATTCTGCCAAGACGCAGGCTCGCCATACAAAGAAGGGAGGACACGTTTGGGAACCTAAAACTTAGACAGTGGGGGAACACGAACGGGCTGGCCAACCATCCCCAGCCCGCACCCAGGCAGCACGACGAAAGACGGCGAAGGAGCCGGAGAGAGGGCTGGCGCAGGCAGAGCCGCGGCCGCCACCACAGGGGTTGCTGGGCCAGTAGGCAGTTGACCTTAGTAAAGGGGAAAGGCCAGTAAAATCATCAGATATCTACATCCAAGCGTCCCAACCGAATTGTCGAGCATCACAGCTGACGTGGGAGCGTCCGTGGGAAAAGCGAAGAGAGGCAAAGCATAGGCCCGACCTAGAGTAAGATAGAACCTATCGGGAATTTAGATAAATGTTAAATTATATATCACTGGTACATGAAATATCCCAACAAATAGTTATATTATAATTACCAACGACGTTCGTTGATAGGTGTAATCCAGTCCCCCACACGCGGCTAGTTCAATTGCATGACATGTAGGAATGTTCACATAATACAATATCGATACAATGAACTTAGCTTAGAGGACTGGTGATGTAGGACTGTTGTTAATATTATTAGTAGTTGTAGCACATGGTGAACTGTGGGTTGAGTCAGGGTCGGGGGAGGAGATGTTGACTGTACGGTGTTGTTTGAGAGACTAAAGGGCCGGCCTCCGATCGCTTCGCGAAATTACATATGGCTGCCGGCTCATAATAATTATAACCCATAACTTGGTTTCATAATACATCTAGAGCTATTGTAGATATTTATACATTACAGTTAATATTTAACCTAACTTAAGAATAAACTACAATACACAAAGAACCAGCCGAAATCGTACAAGCGATACGATACCGCCAAATTCAAATGTCCTATTGGACCAAAACCTGTCGGGATCATTACCCTATTCCCGACATATTGCCCGCCACCAAAAATGATATACAGGAACAAAAAAAGGACATCGAAGTCAAAGATCACCTTGTTGGATCTTTGATCTCCAAAGATCCACGGAACTCATAGCCGTCCTCCTTTTGGGACGAGCGCCACCTGAAGCCTGAGGAGGATCATCCTTCTCATCATCTGCTGCCCCACCTTGAGGAGCACTGTCACCAGCACTCTCCCGCGGAGGGGTATCAGTAGAGACGCCAGGATAATCCGGCAGTTCTACATCCTGCTCCAAGGGATATAACCTCACGACTGGGTGCAAAGGGAAAACCAATGTTTCCCCTTGCAATACTTACAAGGTTTGATGTAGGAATTGGTGCAAGTACTGTTGAAGTGGTCTCTTGCCAGACAGCTGGTACATAACTTAAGCGATTTAGCCTGGCCAATCTTCTGTGTAGCCTTAGGATACTTAGGACACTGATACCACAGATGACCGTGGACACTGCACAACTTGCAACCTAATGGTATTGGCCTTTTCTGTTTAGGAGAAGTCTGTACCGGGAAAGCTGCAGTAGATGGCGACATCTCCACTTGTCGGTAGTGTCCAGTACTCTCCATATTGAAGACTTCAGTCTGGTACACCTGCACCAACGCTTCCAAGTTTAATGGAGAGTCGCTTAGTTGTCGTCGTAAGATTTCCCTTAAGGGAGAGGGTATCTTATTCAAGATATTCACACTAAATATCTCCTCCTTGGTGACGGCCATTGTCTCCATAGATCGGAGGAGGCTCTCAAAGGAGGCATAGTACTCCTTTAGGTCCGCCACATCATAGGATGGAGGATCTAGTGTGAAGAATTTGGTAATTAAAGCGGTCTTGATGACTTCCACTCTCCCGTAAGTTCTCTTCAGCAACTCCACTGCAGACTCGTAGCTGGTAGCTTCTAGCTTGTACCCATCGACTAACTTCAATGCCTCCCCTTTCAATTGACCACGGAGATATGTGAACCTTTGGATGGATGTGAGTGTTTGATTATGATGGACGGAACACTCAAAAATATCCCAAAATCCAGTCCAGGTAGCCGAATCCCCGGAAAAGGTAGGCAAAGTAAGCTTCGGCAGGTTAAAACCAGTCGCCTTTGGTGTACCGGTATCCTTAACCCGGCAAGCGCGATAGGCCTCACGGAAGGCTTCCTATAGGGAACGCGATAGGCCTCACGGAAGCAGGACCATAAAAAAAGCCTTCCATAAAAAAAAAGGGCCTATCAAAACAAAGGAATTTGTCTCTAGGTGAGATAATTCCCCTCCAGTACTCATCCATGTAAATCTCACCCACCCCCCTCCCCTCCTTCCCCACCTTATTCCCCCCTCCCTCCCCTCCTCAATTATCACCTATTTTTCCTCTTATTATCATCATTTATCGGTTATTTTTCTCTCCCCCGATAATGTAGCACAAGTGGGTTGCATAAAAGATCGTTATGCAACACCCAGACACCGGCACACACCGCTCCGCTCGTCTCAGTTGACTCCCAGACAGCGAGAGGGGAGGGCTGCCTGTCTCTCTCTCTCGCCTGAGATTATGACCGGGTGGCCAATATCTTCGTTTTTCACCACCCAAATGCTTTTCCCACTTATTTTAGCACTCTTGAAGGTTCATATATACATCATATATGTAAAATAAAAGCATACCGAAAACAAATAATGGTTTATATTGTAAATATAACGAATTCTGTCAGAATCCAGGGCTAGAAATGCACAAATAACTACCCTAGCCCCTATGTCTATATCGCGCTTGTCAGGTTAACAGAGGTTGATTCTTGGGTGGAAGATAGTCTGGCTAAGGCTGTATTAACATTCTCAAAGTACTCAAGATCTGCCGACATTTCTTCTTCCACATCGTCAGTAACTGTCAGTAAACCATATACCTGCTGAGCATAACTATCATAAGTAGCTAGCGATTTAGTAACAGTAGCAAATTTACCCTTTATTTGATCAGCCGTGGCACTTATTAAAAATTCATCAAGATCTCTTAAACATCTATTTAAACTTCCCTTCATCCCTCCCTTAAGAATCTTAAGTTTCTTTAAATCTGTCATCGTTAAGGTCTAATTTTAAGCAACTTAAACTACAATGAGGTCAGACTACAAACCGTTAATCGCTTAGGAATCAACAGCGGCAAACCCCCATTACTTAATAAATTACTCAAAAAGAATTACATAATACCTACAGTCCCCTTAATATAAACTAACGAAAGGAAATTATCTGACTAGACAAAAGAATTAAATACTAAATCCATTAAAAGAAAGGGTAAGGTGAAGCACTAATTATTGTAAGCCCTTTATAGGTAAGCCTAGTTGGTTAAGCTACAATCATGAGGTCTGACTATTAACCGTCAATCGCTTAGGAATTAACAAAGACCGACACTCATGACCGCCACTTTAAGCAACTAGGCCTAGGCTATTATGAAATTTAAAGATAAAAGGTCACATGAGAACCCTCCCCACTAGCAAAATTAAGAACGAGTCCCACAATGACACAACACAACTAACACCACAGGCACACCACCAAAGCGAATGAATAGCCACCACAGACACCTGCAGGCCTAGACTGCCTAGCCTAGCCTAGCCTAAGAGCGCAAAATGGGGACCGACGAAACCACCCCTACCCCAATTTCCAGCCCAGCTAACCCACCAAAAAACGCCAAGGAACACACGCCCAAAAAAACCCTGGAAACTAGTCCCAAAAAAGATAGAGACGGCGCCTAGACGGTAAAAAACACGAGGGAAGAAGCTGGACCTAAACTAGGGAAATGGCAGGCGGCCAACAACGCGCGAGGCGGCAGCCATTTGTAAGCCCACAAGCGTCAAGGAAGCAAACAAAACGGTACTACAGTAAGGAAGCTTTAGGGCACGAAGGACCAATATTTATCGGGAATTTAGATAAATGTTAAATTATATATCACTGGTACATGAAATATCCCAACAAATAGTTATATTATAATTACCAACGACGTTCGTTGATAGGTGTAATCCAGTCCCCCACACGCGGCTAGTTCAATTGCATGACATGTAGGAATGTTCACATAATACAATATCGATACAATGAACTTAGCTTAGAGGACTGGTGATGTAGGACTGTTGTTAATATTATTAGTAGTTGTAGCACATGGTGAACTGTGGGTTGAGTCAGGGTCGGGGGAGGAGATGTTGACTGTACGGTGTTGTTTGAGAGACTAAAGGGCCGGCCTCCGATCGCTTCGCGAAATTACATATGGCTGCCGGCTCATAATAATTATAACCCATAACTTGGTTTCATAATACATCTAGAGCTGATGTAGATATTTATACATTACAGTTAATATTTAACCTAACTTAAGAATAAACTACAATACACAAAGAACCAGCCGAAATCGTACAAGCGATACGATACCGCCAAATTCAAATGTCCTATTGGACCAAAACCTGTCGGGATCATTACCCTATTCCCGACAGAACCCACCCTAGGGCGGAACGGGCCCCGGGAGGCCCTAACCCAGATGCCAGAGGATCGTAATAGAGCGGTCCTGTAAGAGAAGGTGTCTAGTCAGAGGACCGACCTGGAGCAGGAGTCATCCACGCACCAGGGCGGAGCGAGCTGATTGCTGCCCGTCCTAGAGACCCGTGGCACCGGTGAGGGTGGAAGGAAAAAAACTCTCAAGGTACTGGGGAGCACAATGTAGGTGAAGACTGTGGTTCAGGAACCTCAAGGCATGAGTGAGATCAAAGTAGGTGAAGACCGTGTCTCAGGAACTCGAGGGTATGGGCGAGCTCAAAGGAGGTTAAGACTGTGTCGCAGGAACCTCAAGGTAGTGGAGAGCCCAATGTAGGGGAAGACTGGGTCTCAGGAACCCCAAGGTATTGGTGAGTCCAATATAGGTGAAGACAGCGTCTCAGGAACTCAAGGTATTGGTGAGTTCAATGTAGGGTAAGACTGAGTCTCAGGAGCTGGAATCAGACGAAAACTGGTGCCCCCAAGACGGGTTAGAAAAACCATAGACAGGCAAGCAAGAGCAAGCCTAGGAGGCAACAGTGTCTTGACATCCAAATTCCCCCCCCCCCCCCCCCCCCAAAAAAAAAGTTAGGCTAAGCAAAAAGTCGGCCTAGCCTAAAGAGTGGCAGGGAAAAAAGAAGCTCTATGTCGGAACGTAGAGCCCACTGCAAAACCGCGGTTTTTCAGGAATGTTAGCCCGACCAGTATGTCGGACGGCAGAGAGCGGCCAAACAATCAGAGGATCACCGAAGACCGCATGTGCGGGGATCCTGGGGTATACGGCAGACGAACCAGAGAAGGAACTCCGACACTGTTGCCAACCCAAAAAATACCAAGAAGATGGTTTCACATTTCTGAGATTTTGCAGGAGCCGTGCATGACATGCCGGACCGAACTGGTAACAGTGTGAAGAGTTAGCAACAGCCCCCCCATCGACTAAGGCTAGGCCACGAACGCCCCCCGCCAACAGTTGGAATAGCGACCCACTAACGGAGGTAACCAGGGCTCATCACTAGGCCTCTGTGGGCCAGGAAGAGACCCCTATGAGGAGGCTAAATGAAAGAGAAAGAAGAGGACTGTGCCCCCCCCCCCTTGAGACATTAAGGTAGCCTAGCCTAGGAAACTCCGATAGTGTGACAGCACTTCGCGAAACGAGTTCCCCCCGCCCCCCCCCCAATGTAAACCCCAAGCAGGTGAACAAATAAGGCGACAGGACCTGTAGGCCTGAGGCGGAGGCGAGGGAGGCACAGGAGAGCATCCAAAGTGGAACGGATCACAGCCTGGGAAACAGGGGAGAAGAGCATGAAACACCAGAACTGATGCATCAACAGGCATGGACAAGTAGCAATGCGCTCTCCAACCCAAACCCAGAGAGGAGCGGACCATCAAGGTACACTCCTGTCGGGGCCGGGACAACAGGACAGCCAAAAAAGCGTGAAACACACGCCGCCGTAGGGCGGGGTAAACACGCCCTGGAGTGGTCCCAAGATGCTCCAGAGCGGGCCACAGCCACCAGAAACTTACCAAAGCCCCTCAGAGACAAGTAGGACCGACCCAGAGTGGGGGAAGAACCCACGCTCCAGGGTGGGTGAAGACACCATGAAGAGAGGGAGCCGAAAAACCAAACAAACCGACCTGGAGCGTGAAAAACCAGCACTCCAGGGCGGGGTGGCCACGCTTGAGCGGGAGGACGATATAGCGGTCTCACGCTCGGTCCAGAGTGGCACCAAAGAAGGAGAAGACAGCGCCGAAGCGACAGACGCATGCCCGGGAGCAGGAATACCGACGCTCCAGGGCGAAGCGGCGACCTCCTATTAATAGTCTGAGGGCCAGGGTAAGTGAAAGAAGACAGGTGAGAAGCGCCAGACGCTCGCCCTGGAGCAGTAGTACTGACACTCCAGGGCGTAGCGGCGAGCCAGGTCCAAGGGAGAGAGGACCGATGCGTCACTCACCGAAGACACTTAAGGACATATAAATAATGTGTTCGTCTGCTAAACATAGACTCAGAAAAGGAACGCCAACCAAAGACCGACCTGGCGTGGGACGTGACCCCCGAACAGGGAGGAGCAGAGGAAGACATAGCCTAATCACAAGGCCCTAAGGTAGCAAAATCAAGGTAAATAGCAGAACACAAATTTGGGGTTCTGGAAAGCCAGAGGTAGTCAGATAACTGGTGCGAATCCCACAAAATATAATAAGGGGGGTCAAGGGACATCCCCAGGGGTTGCAACAGAATCGAACGACAAAACGCCCCCTGTAGACTAGGCTACCCACAAAAAGTTAGCCTAATCAGTACTAGGTGATAAGAATAAATAAAAAGGACGCCAGTAGCAACCGCACACCCAAAGAGGTGTGAGTGCGACATTAAAAGACCAATCATGGGGCAAGTGACATCCCAGGTCGGTGCCCCCCACCATAACATCACCCGAAAAATCGAAGTTAGACTAGCCACTGAAAAAACTCGCGTAAGTCAGAAACTAAGTTAGCGACAAGAAGCCCTAAATGAATAGAACCTATCAAAACCTAAACTAAAGTCACCGCAAGGCTAAAAGCAAAATAAGGCAAAGGCCTTACAAACATTAGCGGTGTCCAATGACACGCATGCGCAGAGGGCTGAAAACATGAGAGACCTCCACTTTCAACGCAAACACTAGAATAAAAACCTGAGTGCCCATTTTACGTTGTGCCTTCAACACGGATCATCTATCTATAATTCCAGGTGCCAATAAAGGCCCAAAACTCACCAAAAGGTGACGAAGATAGGAGTGGAAGGCAGCAAATAACGGAGCACCAGAAACACGTGTGCACCCGAGTGGTAGCGCGAAAGAGATGCCCTTTAATGCGGACCGGGTTAGAAGGTACGCCCCTGACAGTGGCGTGAAGAGCCAGATGGAATGGCCTAGTCGACAACTTTTTCTTTTCTTTCTCATTTCTCTTTTCAATTTTCTATTAAAAAGACCTCAAAAGTATGTACAACGTACCTAGTAGAGAGAGTAAGGTGCTACTCTAGATGTTATC
Organism: Paralithodes platypus; assembly: GCA_032716605.1. Lineage (NCBI taxonomy): Eukaryota > Metazoa > Arthropoda > Malacostraca > Decapoda > Lithodidae > Paralithodes > Paralithodes platypus. Next base: position 14,667,448 of record CM064481.1, read on the forward strand.
GATTTAATTCGCGCTATGTGTATACGATAATTGCCGCTCTAGAGCGAAGCAGATTACATCGTCATAGTATAAGCTCTACGTTGGAACGTAGAGGCTACTACTAAATAATCGAAATTAACCTCTTCATATTTGTAAACAAATAATATTGAAAACAAACTGGATTATAATTAACCATAATTATGGATTATGTACTTATCCATCAATCAAATAAACATACAGTACCTTTATTTATATAAACAATATTATAGGTATGGATTAGGACTAAGTTACTTCAAATAAATTACATAATTGACTTAGTTTATATTATATTGTATTAGCGCAGATAAATACATAATAAAATATAAATATATTATTCCCTGATGGATATTAAGAGTTGTGTTTCACTATGTGTTCAAAATATAGATGTTTACAAGAAGTAGTGTTATCAATTGATAAGGTAATTTTTTGGTAATTAGTGGGAAGGATGGTTCGGACTGGTCCGAACCATCACCACCCTCAACTGTCCGAATGATCCCGAATCTATATAGTTAATTAATGGGTACGCTCAACGTTCACACAAGCGACATCAGGATTTGTTATTTACGGCAATATCTTCGGCGTACAACATAGTTTCACCATAATAATGTATATTTCGCTGGTTGGCATATTCATGGAGGTAGAGCTTACGATATAAAGTGAAAATATTACATAGGAAGTGCAAAAAAACATAAAATCGGACCTGCATTAAAAAGTGTAGCTGATGTAGGAACCAAATCACGCGTGATGAAAGTAGACTAACTCTCGCAGTTTCACGCAAAATCTCGGGGCCTTAGGTCCCATACGTTTCTCAGGAAATGCACTGTCCGAACCATCCTTCCGTTCGAACGATCACCGCTCTCCCCTACATATAAAAGTGCACTGGAGCGTTCTCCGTGGAGCCCAGGCGTATATATATAAGGCACGGGCTTGAATTTTTCTTAAAACTGTGTGCGCCAGAGACAACTATGTTGTCTTGGTGGGCGGTCCATGAAAAATAGAACAACATACCATCACAGTCAGTCTGCCTGGAACACTGTTGCAAGCACTGCCCAAGCAAATCGATCCATAGGTTTCGGCTGTCCGAATTGATGCACACAAGCAGTGTTCAGTGCCACAAGACTGGTGATTTGTGGCACATGTCCAGTAAAGTCCCTGTAACAAGGGCACATCCTAGCCCTGTCAATCAAGGGAGTGTAGCCTACAGTGTTAAAAACTGCATCATATGTATGTATGGGACAAAGTCACACTACTCTACCAAGACTGCCTCAGTCAGTTTTGTCTAATATCATCTTTTCTTCCAGGTCCACAACATGAGGCAAGCATAAAATGATCAAGCATATGCAACTTTGAAGAAATACAATATAATATGATACGTCTTGAAATTGTGACCATCGTTTGCCGAGTATTTACTAAAGAGTGCTATAGAAACCATAGACGCTGCTTCTACTGCTAGTGATAATGATGGTGTAGTGTACTTTGAAATATATTACTTGATAATATTATAGGTTGAATAATTTAAAATTAGTCATCAGAGGTTGAATGATAGAGATGACTGAAGGAGGATCAGTTTTCAAGTTGGAGAGTGAGGAAGTAATAAAGAGTGAAGAGTTTGAATCTGATGGATTTGATCAAACAGTTAAGTGTAATATGAATGTTATGGACTTTGGTATATCACAAAAACTAAGCAAAGGTGAAACGGATCTGTTACAGAATATAGGAAGTGAACAAATCTCCAAGTCTGAAGATGAGTGTCTTGCAATAGGTAAAATAGAGACAAATGAGAGTACTTATAAAACGAAAGGGTCTCACACCACCAGTACACCAAAAGTTAAGAAACATAGGTGTCAGGTGTGTGGTAAACTGTTTGGTCAGAAAAGTCACCTTGTTGAACATTCTGTAGTTCATTCAGGAGTGAAGGAGTTTGAGTGTCAGTTGTGCCTCAAAACATTTGGTACGAAATGTATCCTTACAAGGCATTTACTAATTCATTCGGGAGAGAAGAAATTCAAGTGTGATCATTGTGATAAATGTTTCGCAGAGAAATGTTACCTTACCAGACATATGCTTGCACATTCAGGAGTAAAGAAATTCAAGTGTGATCATTGTGATAAATGTTTCTCATATAAAGGTACCCTTACCAGACATATGCTTTTACATTCAGGAGTAAAGAAATTCAAGTGTGATCATTGTGATAAATGTTTCTCATATAAAAGTACCCTTACCACACATATGCTTTTAGATTCAGGAGTAAAGAAATTCAAGTGTGATCATTGTGATAAATGTTTCGGTCTGAAGAGCTCCCTCGTCCAGCATAACGTAATACATTCAGGAGTAAAGAAATTCAAGTGTGATGTGTGTGATAAATGTTTCTCAATGAAAAGTCACCTTACCAGACATATGCTTTTTCATTCAGGAGTAAAGAAATTCAAGTGTGATCATTGTGATAAATGTTTCACTCAAAAGAATGACCTCACCAGACATATTTTAGTACATTTAGGAGTGAAGAAATTTAAATGTGATGTGTGTGATAAATGTTTCACGGAGAAGTGTTATCTCGCCCAGCATTCACTAATACATTCAGGATTAAAGGCATTCAAGTGTGATCATTGTGATAAATGTTTCACTCAAAAGCGCTACCTCACCAGCCATATTTTAATACATTCAGGAGTGAAGAAATTTAAATGTGATGTTTGTGATAAATGTTTCTCACAGAATAATAAACTTACCAGGCATTCAATAATACATTCAGGAGTAAAGAAATTTAAGTGTGATCATTGTGGTAAATATTTTTCTTGGAAATTTAGCCTCGCAACACATATCAAAATTGTACACCGTGTATAATGTATTTAATGGTAGTAGGCCTCCAGTATTGGATACAGATACAGAATATGAATAGATATATAATGATAAACTCGGTTCTTCCTAATACGGAAATTATTTGTTTATAATAATACTCTAATTTTGCAGCTTGAATTGACAGTTTTCATAATATTCCATCAACGATTATGCAGTTCAACATTTTGCACTCAAATTTGACAATCTTACAGAATCTTCAGTAAATCCTCTGGAAAAAAAGGCAAACTAGGCCTGTGTTTCCAGCTTAGTACCAGTACTTGCACTGCTGCGGTTGTTCACGGTGTTGGTGGCTGCAGCAGCAGGGTTGTTTTGATTTATATAAAATTATTTAAATCTTGAAATCAGTGTAAAAAAATCATGATTAAATCATAATGAAATATATTGTATTTAAAATTATTTAAGTGTTATATCAAGAGTAAAATATATCATGATTTATATAAAAATGAATATGTATATATATGTATAATTATATATACAGTATTTATATACAGCAGGGTTGGCATGATTAAAATCAAACCATTTTAATCCAGTGATTTTTAATTGATTTTTATAATCAAAGGAAAAATAATTGATTAAAAAAAATAAAAAAATAAATAGCATTTCAAGTAATTAAGACATTGTAAACTAATGTTTATAGTTTACCGACATTTTTAGCCTCTTAAAAATTAGTACTGTACATCAACTAGGAACAGCTCAGGTTTTCTTTCTGTCTCTTGAAATGTACTGTATACGGTATGTTGAAGATCCTCACTTCTCACATAGACTAGGAATATCAGTGGAGTATATTTGTGGTCATTTTTATATACATGTATGACTGATTAAATTATTTCATTCTACCCCCACTTTAACCATTCTAAATAGGTTTATAGGGTTTTACTATGGACTCATTTTATCCTTTATTGTATCCGCTTATCCTTTTTACCTATTAAGAGTAATACTCTGTTGTAGTTGGCAACTCTTTTCAGAGGACAGAGACAGAGAATGACCACTGGGTAAATTTACTAAATGCATCTAGTGTTTGTTTCTCACTATATATTCTTGATGATATCACAATTATTAGCTACATGATCACTCTACATTATATACCATGTTATTATGTATTATTTCAAGAGGCAGTATTGATCCCACTTAGCTATGTATATACTCTGGCACATACCCCATTGCTGGGGGTGGCCGACTCGAGACAGAGCCCGAACAGAAACCTTTAAAGTTACAATTCTTAGGGTCCGGGACCACTTTCGCATTACCTCGCCCCTTTCTCTGTCTCGTTGAGTAGGAGGTATTAGTTACATTAAAAAGTGGGTAGTTGGCATCTAATATGTGTGCCCCCTAGGTTAGGCCTCAGCCAAGCAGGCCACCACATGTTCAGTAAGTAAGTGTCTAGCTTGTTGAAAATAAGCAAGGGTAAAGCTGACTTGGGCATCATGTCTGCAGCTGGCAAGATTTTTTTTTTTTTTTTTTTTTTTTTTTATAAACTGATTTTTCATTGAAATTGTGTTATCTTTTCTCCTTAACCCGCTGAGTGCCAGGGACGTATATATACGTCCTAGGGTGTTGTCACGCCCAGTGCCAGGGACGTATATATACGTTCTCGCCGACAAAAAAGTTGTAGCAGCGAAACGACTGCACCTATGGCTTTCATATTTTTACCACATGTACCTTACCCTTTTGGCTACCCACCACAAAAATCCCAAATCCCTCCTCCCACCCACTCGCTGACTGTCGGTCCTGTCAGAAGGAAAAAAAAGGAAAATCTGTGGCGGCGAAACGACTGCACCAATCGGTTCCATATTTGTGTGACAAGTCCCTTACCCTTCTGCCTTCCCCCCACCACACCCCCAACCGCCTCCCACCACCTACTTCCAGCGTATCCGTACGAAGAAAAGGAAAAAAAGGAAAATCTGTGGTGGCGAAACTACCTCACCAATCGGCTTCATATGTGTAACACAAGTCAATTACCCTTCTACCTTCCCCCCACCAACCCCAAAACCACCCTCCCACCACCCTCCCACCCATACATTCCGATACCATAAAAGTCTCTATAGTCTATAGTGTCTTTACAGCTACTTTCGGGACCATCGGGGACCTGATTTCTGGCGAGGGGAGTGTTTTTTTTTTACCATTATCCTTCCTTTCTCTCCCAACTTGATAGATTTAGCCCAAAAAAAAAAAAAAATATGGCACTGGCAGAAGCACACCGTCAAAATTGGGTGCCACTCAGCGGGTTAAATTACTTATATTTAGTTGTTTTTCTGATATAATATAATCAAAGTAATAAGCTATTAATATATGTAGGAATCTTTATACTGTACTTACAATATTATACAAGTTTTGTACGAAATGTAAGTTTTTGTAACAAATCAAATAAATTAAATTATTTTTATCCAACCCTGAATATAGAATATATATACAGTCGACCCTCGCATGGGCGGACCCCAGTTGACTGGACTTCGGTTTGTGCGGACCCAACAGCCGATGCGGACATGTCCCCAAAAGACCGGACAAATCGGGCAAAAGACCGTTGATTTAAAAGTTGTCCGGTATTTTAATAATTCGTGTTTGTCTATCGCTCACATCCCCCTCTGCAACTCTCTTTCTATCTATCTATCTCTCTAATGCATCTACCTAACTACCTTATACATTAACATAACTATGTCTTATTTGGTCTTTTTTTAATCTATGAATCAATTCTAATACGATGGAATTGAAAACAATATTACCCTTCTAACACACAAATAATAAAATTAAAACGAGAGTAAATAAAAATGTCTCCTTTGTCTTTCAGAAACATAAGTCCGTCTCATATATGTTAGTATTTTATCGCTCGCTCGCCCCTAGCCACTCTCTCTCTATCTATTAATCACTCTAATGCATTTACCTAACTCCCTTATACATTAACATAACTATGTCTTATTTGGACTTTTTGTAATCTATAAATCATTTCTAATGCGATGGAATTGAAAACAATATTATCCTTCTAGCACATAAATAATAACATGAAAAAGAGTCAATAAAAAAAGTCTCCTTTGTCTTTTCAGAACCAATTAAGTCCGTCTCGTAATAGTTTGTGTTTTATCGCTCACTCCCCCTCTGCAACTCTCTCTTTCTATCTATCTATCTCTCTAATGCATCTACCTAACTCCCTTATACATTAACATAACTATGTCTTATTTGGACTTTTTGTAATCTTCGAATCATTTCTAATTCAATGGAATTGAAAAATATAATATCCTTCCAGCACATAGATAAACAATGCATAAGATAGTCAAAATATTTCAACCCCTCTTGCTGTGCGAGGCGCTGAGGTTCAGGGACCGAAGATTTACGTTGGATAGATTTTTTGTTTTTTTTGTTCCCACGGTATACACAAAATGATGGGGAAATATTGTAACATGTTTTTAATTGACATTTGTGTCGTTTTTGCTGATTATGAGTTGGTGGAAGAAAAATTTCTTTAATTCCATCATATCGGAAATGATTCACAGATTATATAGAGACCAAATAACACACTTTTAAGTGTGTTCAATAGTTTTGCATTATCAATAGGGTGTAACATAAGGCTTATCAACATCATCACATTAACGGGGTCGGAGTTGAGGCCGGGACGGGGAGGGGAGGGAGTAGGCCCACAGCGGCGGGGATATCCCTTTTTTTTTTTTTTTTTTTTTTTTTTTCAATGTACAGTATTTCCAATGTACGGACTTTTTCAATGTGCGGACAAGGGTCCGCCCCTATTAGTCCGCACATTCGAGGGTTGACTGTATATATATATATATATATATATAGGAAGAAGGAAGACAAAGTGATCCACTTGTACAGGACAGGCATCAAGTCTGTTTCAATGTGCGGACAAGGGTCCCCCCCTATTAGTCCGCACATTCGAGGGTTGACTGTATATATATATATATATATATAGGAAGAAGGAAGACAAAGTGATCCACTTGTACAGGACAGGCATCAAGTCTGTTTTTCCGTGGTAGAAGTAAACCCTTTAAAGATTTTTATTTTGCCAAAGATGTTTTAGAATCTCTCACTATTAGCATGGTTGCTTAATTTTTCCCATGACTTAGCAGAAAATGTACTGAATGTTCCTAGGCAATTATTTACAGCAGTTGAATCATCTGCAGGAGTTGAAAGAGTTTTTTCAATATTTGGATTCGTACATTCGACTATCAGAAATTGCCTCGGAATAGAGAAAGCTTCCAAACTCATTACTATCCATAAGTATTACAACAAAATCTCTGGTTAAGAGCTATAACTTTTTATGTAAACTTCATGTTACGAATTGAAGTTTTTGTTGCAATTATCCAAATTGTAAAGGTCTTAATTTTTAAAACAACGTTCATGTGAATTAAAAAAATTGTTGCAAGTACGGTACCGTAAACTGGGGTAACTTCGGACATTTTTCGATGTTTTTTAACAATTTCTCCTGAGTGTAAACACATTATAGAGATTTAACTAGGTCAAGTGATGTATGGTGATAGTATGCCGTAATCCAGGAAGCCTCCTAAAATTATCCCCCATAATAAGAGTGCTATCCTTATCCTAAATGATGTCCGCAGTTTGCTTGAAACGTTGACAACTTCGGACATATATGGATAACTTCGGACATACGGTGGTTTCTTATGGAAAATGGTTGCCAAGAAAGCTGGGATAACTCCGGACAAACGGAGGAGAACTTCGGACGTACGTTCGTGGCCTTATTTCATTCATTTTTCGGCTCCTACTATTTTATATGAATATTTTATTATTGCTGCTTATTCCTGTCCGATGTTTTAGTGGAAAATGCACAGTCAATACTTTTAGGCCTGTATAATCTTACAGTTTCTTACAGTAGATCCTCTGGAAAAAGGCAAACTAGGCCTGTGTATCCAGCTCAGTGCCAGTACTTGCACTACTGCGGTCGTTCACTGTGTTGGCGGCGGCGGCAGCAGACGCCACATTTTTACTATTCTGTATTTTTGCTTTATAATCAAACTTCAAATCTTGTCTTCCCCATGCTTTATCAAGATTACTTTCAAACTTCCTTATTGATTCGGAATCGACTACATACTGGGGCAGCGTGTTCCACTCATTTACCACTCTATCACAAAATTAGTTCTTTGCCTTTTCAAGCCTATTTCTTTCTTTGTAAATTTTCTTAGAGTGTCCTCTCGTTCTTGTTCCCTCCCGCATCAAGAAGATACCTTCACACACATCCTCATCATACTTTCCTGACACTATCTTAAAAGTCTCTATCATATCCCCTCTCTTTCTCCTATATGCCAGTGTCGGAAGTCCCAGTGTCCTCAACCTCTGCTCATAGCCCGCGTTCTTCAACGTTGGTACTAGCTTGCTAGCTCTCCTCTTCACTTTCTCCACTGCTTCTATATCCTTTACCATATATGGAGCCCACACCTGGTTTGCATATTCCAGGTGCGGCCTAACCAGCGCTGTGTAGAGATTCCTGAATATTTCTTCGTCAAGTGACACAAATGTCCTTATCAGCCCTACAATTCTATTGGCGTTGTTTATCTTTTCCGCTAAATGTTCTGAGAAATTTAACTTATTGTCTATCACTACTCCTACATCCTTTTCTGCATTCACTTCCTCCATCGCTTCATACATGCTGTATCCTACCTTGTCTATCTTGCTAGTCCCAATCCGCATGTACTTGCATTTTTTTGGATGAAAAGGCATAATCAGTATAGGAGGGGTTTATAAACGATGTTTAACATATATTCTGTTTGGATCTGTTCTCATTAGGCATTGAGCTCCCTCTTAGAAAATATTGAGCAGGAAAATCAACCAATGCTGTCTAATCAATAACTCGAAAATTAACTAGGCCTAGTGAAAATATATACTGTAGGTATGTATACTATATCACTGCATATACACTTTTATGAATTTGAGCATTTTATAGGTATAACGTATTTGTTGGTGTTTCTTTCGGCAGATAAAACAAAATTTGGACAAGATATATGCCTCTCCTAATTTATATATATTATATATCCAGAATTATCCGAAATACATAAATCGGTTAGCATATTATCATATTTTTATGGTTTTTTGGACTCAGAGAATGATTATTTGATCTTTTATCACCATGTTAATGATGGACAAGTATTATGAATGATTTTCATAGGGCAAATAATAACAAACGATTGTTTTGTTCCATGTCCGAAGTTAGCACGTTTTTTTTTTTTTTAAACAATCGGTTAAATGATAGTGTTCTAGCTAGAGCGTTATACAAGTGTAACAAATTTCCATTGGTGGATGTTGTCTCTGGTAATGTTACTACAAAATTATATCAGTCACAACATCATTCATACAAACAAATTTCTTCAGGGTAATAGAAGTTTGGCAGGGTAGCGAAAAATGTACATATTTTCGTCATATATATAATATTTGTTTAGTGTACATATACTCATGTCAGTTTCCAAGGAGTTTTACATGCTCTTACTTTGCCATTTCTCTAAACGGACCCCATAAAAAAAACAATAAAAAGCGTTTCCATTATATAATGACAATGTCTAATTACTTATTTTCGCCGATGTCCGAAGTTATCACCGCAGTACGAAGTTACCCCACTTTACGGTACCCAAATTGTGAAGTCCTTAATTTAAGTTGTATTTCTTGAACAATAGTTTATGAAAATTTAAGATTTTTGTTAATAGTAATAATAATAATAATAATAATTAAAGTTGCAAGCAACGTTGTGCGGGGGTACGCAGGGTATTGTGTTGGATACAAGGGCTGTGCCACATATATCAAAATATCATCGGGCATGGAGAAAGTACAGAAGGAATATAGTATAGCCATTTTGGCTATGGCCACTTAGACCATTAACCCGGGAACTGCGAGGAGACTCTTAACCCTCCAGCCCCGGCTATGTATTATATATATATTCCTCGAAACCCGGGTGTTTTGGCCGAAAAACGTCTAGGCTAGGCTACCGTATATTTGTTAATCAGACTGCTTCCCGCATTCCCGCGCATCCCCAAGCGTAGCTGTGTTATTTACCTGTAGAATGGCATTAAGTAGAGCTCTCTAAGTCAACTGGTTGAGCTGTGATGATGATTTCATTGGAGATAACTTTATGGCCAAAACAGCCACTTTACACCACTTTTCGATACTTAACAACAACATACAGGCACACACGAACAAGCGACGCTCTTCTTCTTGTGTCCGGAGATGCGGGGCGTCAGTCCAGCCGGCTGTTGTTTACATGCGTCGGACCGACGCCTCGCACATGAAGCTCACAGGCTTTCAACCACTGGGCGTTCAAGAGGCCTTCCGGGCAGCTGTTATATGCTTTTTTATGGGCGTTCAAGAGGCCTTCCGTGGTGAGAGGGTTAAGAGTCAGAGAAAAAAAAAATCAACTTTTGACATCGAAAAAAACAAAAAAAAACAAAAAATATTTATTATTTTTTTTTTTTTGGCCCCTGGGCCATGCAAAATCTCAGTCCTCTACCTCCCCTCCTTCCCCACTTTCCTCCTCTCCTTCAGTTATCACCTATTTTCCCTGTTATTCCCTTATTCTGAGGTATATTTTCGTGCTAACATTAGAAATCCGGTTACAGGGTGTGGTCATCACTGATAGCAAGCGAATGCAAGAGAGAGAGAGAGAGTATCGATCGACTGTGTCTCAGTGGCCTTGGGGGAAATTGGCGGGAAAGCAGCTTGCCTCACCCATACATTATACAACTCGCGGGCTATATCTCCGATTTTGACCATCCAAACGCTGTTTTCACTCGTTTTATTGTTGTTTCAGGTTAATACCTTTATAATCAACCCATAATAGGCGCATATGGATAAGTATTAATGCTATTAATGGTACAATGAATATTTTAGTGACGGAAACACCTCAAATACGTCAGCACAGGGGGACGTTTCCAATTACCCCCATGCGCACTTGTTAGGTTAAGGAGTGTGACCATTTTGGTTAAAGCTATTAATCCTGTACGAGTTGTTGTTGTTGTTGTTCCCTAAGCTGCCTGGCCGAACAGCCCCGAGTCCCTGAGGAAGGCCATGGCCACGATCGGGCTTTCCCACAGAGCTCTCATTGAGTGTTGTTGTTGTTGTTGTTGTTCCCCAAGCTGCCTGGCCGAACAGCCCCAAGGCCCCGAGCAAGGCCATAACCGAGCGCCCCCACAGAACCCTCCCTGCCTACCACAATAAAGCCTGGGTGACCGAAGCCACTCCATGGCGGGGAGCTGAGGAGAGTGCGGAAACGCCCGGGAAACCAAAGCCCCACCCAGGGCCCTGTGCCCCTCAGCAATTATGAAGAGAAAGTTGAGGGGCAAAGGAAAAATATGACGCTTTGGCTTCCAATCTTCTCATTGAGTGTAGATTGTGTTGTTGGCGTAAGTGGTTGTGTGAAATGCAGTCTTCTATTATGTGTTTAATGGTATGGGGTGCTGTGTTGCATCCCGGGCAGGCATCGACAACGGAGTCATCCAGTCTCTTCTGATAGCTCAGGAGAGCTGGATGGTGTCCGCATCTCAGCCTGGCCAGGTGGACTCTGTCCTCGCGAGGAAGGGAGGATTCGGAAGGTCGTGCTTGCAGCTGCGTGTTGTCTGTGAGTGAGTGGATGGATCGGCGAGAGATATGAGTATGGATGTGCTTCTGGAAGGTGGTTCGGGGTGGGAGAGAGGACAGTAATTGTGTGTGATACCGTGTGCTGGGTGTTGTTTTGATATTTCTTGGTGTCTGTGGGTGTGTTGCCATGTAGTTTAGTGGGTGATCTTGGTTCGTGGGTGGCCAGGAATTGAGTGCCTCTCATGATCACTGATCTTATGTATTGTTTATATACTGTGGTGGTAGTTTCTTTGTTGTGTCCAAATTTTGTGTGAGCAAGTGACCTGAGGGCGTTAAGTCTGGGTGTCATTTTTTGTTAATGTTTGTGGTGTGCTGTTTGAATGTCATATGAGTATCATGTTACTCCTAGGATTTTGTGTGTGTGTGTATGTGTTAGGGGTGTGTTGTTTATGGTGAGTTGAGGGATGTATTTGTGTTCTCCTGTCCAGCTTGTGAGCAGGGTTGCGGTGGATTTGGCTGGGGGTAGATTAAGTCTGTTTGTAGTGCACCAGCCATGTAGTGTGTTGAGATAGGGTTGAAGGAGATCTGTTGCTCTTTTTGGGTCATGGTTTGTACATGTGAGTGTTATGTCATCTGCATAGGAGGCTAAGTTTATTTGGGGCGTATTGGGTGTAGTTATATCGTGCATGTACAGATTGAAGAGTGCGGGCGATAGGACGGATCCTTGTGGGACTCCGTTTGGAAAGTTTCTGATTTTAGATGACTGACCGGCAAAAGATACGTGTGCACATCTGCCTGCTAGGAAGTTGGCCAGCCACCTTTTTGTCTTGTTGTGCATGTTTGTGTTGTAGATTTTGTTTGTTAGGTTGTGGCGGGGGATGGCATCGAAGGCTTTACTAACGTCAAGTGTGGCTAATAGTGATCTGTGTGGTGGTCTAGCTGAGTTGATGCCGTCAAAAGCTCTTTGTGTAAGGTCTGTGAGAAGAGTGTTTGTGGAGTGCAGTGGCCTAAAGCCATGTTGTGTTGGAGCTAGGGGTAGGTCGGGTGTAATTAGTTGTAACACTAGGCGTTCCATGACTTTGGAGGGGGAGCAAAGGAGTGTGATGGGGCGGTGCGAGGAGGGTAGCGTGGGGTCTTTGTTGGGTTTGGGGAATGTGGTGATGAGACCATGCTTCCAAATGTCTGGTATTGTGTTGTGTGAATAACTGTAGTTTGATATGTTAGTGAGTGCTTGTATGCCTTGTGGTCCCAGGTGTCTGAGGTGTATGTTGCTTATGTTGTCTAGGCCACAAGCGGGTGTGAGTGCTTGAGATTGTTGATGATATGCTTTGTCTGGTGATTGGTGAAGGGTGTATAGTCAGGGTCTGTGGGGAATTGTCTCTTACGTCGGATGACACGTCGGTCGTCTTTGTGAGGTTTTAGGTGACTGACATGTGAGAAGTGATTGATGGGAGTGTTTGCTTGTTGTTTACATGAAGGAGTAGAGTCTGTTGTTGTGATTGCAGCATGTGATTGTGTTGTGTTGCTGTTGGAAAGTGTGATGCTGTTTAGTGTTTTGTAGAGTTTTTTGGGGTTTGTTTTGTGATCAAGTGTTTGTAGGAAGTTATTCCAATTTAGTTTTTGTTGTTCTTGTATTTTGTTGTTAGTTTGGGTGTTGAGTGCTTGGACTTGTTGTGTGATGTCTTGTGTGTGGGGTGCTGGGGAGTGTTTCAGTATGTTGCGTTGTCTGATGAGGTTTTGAATTTCTGGTGTGAAGTTGGGGTTGTGTCTTTTTCTGTTTCCTCTTGGAATGTGTTTCTTGTCAGTGTTTTGGATAGTTTTATTGAGTATGTGTACAGCATTGTTGATGTTAGTGATGGGTGTACTGTTTAGAGTTGTGAAGTGTTGTTCTGTCTCATTTGTGAATGCTTCCCAGTTAGGTCTTTTATAATTGGTGTATGTGTGTTTGTGGTTAGCTGGGGTGAGTCTGGTTTTGGTGGTGATAATGATCGGGAGGTGGTCAGAGCCTAAGGTTCTGACTACCCTCCAGGATGTTGTGGGGGCGAGTTCTGGGGAGCAAAAGGTGATGTCTGGAGATGATGGGTTATAGAGGGCTTGGTGAGGAATATGGGTATGTTGATGGATGTCGTTAAGGATGATGAGGTTAACAGTTTGGTTTTGTAGTACCAGCCCTCTGTCTGTGTCGGGGTTGTCGACAAACCAGGCCGACGTCTTGGCGTTGAAGTCACCACCCAGGATGATGTGTGGGGTGTTTGTGATGTGTTGTAAGTGTGGTCTGTATTCATTTGGTACTGTAGGGGATGTATGTGTTTATGATGGTTATGTTGGAGTTGTTGCCAGTGCGTATTTTAATTGATTGTATTTCTGTTGTGTTATCATTTGGGGGGAGGAGGGATTTGGTTTGTACACTGGTAACTATGTATGATATTTCTTTGTGTACCAGGGTGATGAGTCCACCGCCTCCGCCGACAGCCCGGTCTTGTCTGATGGTGGTGAAATCATGAAATGTGGGTGTTTTTTGTGTTGTGTGGAGTTTTGTTTCTTGTAAGATGGCAATGTGTATGTTGTGTTGTTTGATGAAGTGTGAGAGTTCGTGTTTCTTTGTGTTGATGCCATCTATGTTCAATTGGAGAATGTTAATGTTATGTGCGCACGATGTATGTTGGGTGCTGCTGCACGAGGATGGGGTAGGGGTGGGGGTGGGGGTGAGGGAGGGGCTGGGGGTTGGGATGGGTGAGGTGGGGGTGGGGATTGGGGAGCAGATGGGGGTTGGAATGGATTAGGATGGGGTGTGGTATGTTGAGTTGAGGATGTGGATGGTATGGGAAGGTTAGGTGGGTTAGGGAGGAGAGGTGGACAGGTTTTAGGGGGGGAGTGGATGATATGGGAAGGTTAGGTGGGTTGGGGAGGGGTGGACGGGTTTAAGGCGGGGGTTTTGACTGGGAGAGGGGGCATGAGGAACAGGTCCAGGTGTTTGTGTAGTGTTTCTTGGAGGCAAGTGTTGTGCAGGTGAAGTGGGTCCAGTTCCTGCATGAATTGCAGAGAACTGAACCATTAGTGTGGCGACTCGAAGTGATGGGTTTTGAGCAAGTTGGACATATGTATGTGTAGGTGGGTCCTGGGTTGCTCTCAATGTCTCCGGCTAGAAGAAGTCTTCGAGAAATGACAGCCGGAGAGTCATTTCTCGGTGTAGGAAAAACTGTGTGATGTGTGTGTGTGGTGCGAGGTGTGGAAATTCCCGGCGCGACCGAAGCCGCTCCAAGGACTCCTGTACGAGTAGGCATAATTGCCCGAAATTGCCTTCATTCCCTGCTCATTTTCATGCATAAGCAAAAGCCAGAGCGTAATACAATTATGTATTCGTGAAAGTACGGTAATAGCTTTCAAATTACTCCTGAATCATCCCTGTACGACGTCTGGTTTTCTTGTAAGGATCTTGCAAACGAAGGGCAAAATTGCTAAAAATTACCAAATCCGATAGACCTAGGCGAAATCGCTAATAATTACCAATTATTTTCTGTTTTCGCTATGTGTGACGCTGCACATAAGTGAACTCTCTCTCACACAAACCTCAGTGTCGTGGCGGGGCCTGTAGGCTCCGGCTGACGTCCATCCGTGCTGCTTGCAAAAGCTGGCCTGGCTCACAGGGTACAAAATAGCCGGAAAATCGTCTCCGTCATATGAGGGGCCCCGCGGGAATTGGGTTAAGAAGTGTGGTTGTTTTGATTATTTGATAGGGTCACCATAAGAGCAATGGCAGTCAAAATAGACGGGAACATGATGGCAAGCTTCCGTCGCCGCTCTGCGCAGTGTAAACAATGGTGGCGGTACGCCCGAACTCTACATTCTACCCGGCTAGGCCTATATTATAGGCTACAATAAATAAGTAGGCTAGGCTATTTTTTCTATAGGCTATGCCTAGTCTAATATTACAATTTAAGGTAGCATTCAAGTTGACTACAGCAGGACTTACCCTTGACCAGGTATAGGCTATCCTAGTGTTTAATAGGCCTATCTATCTATCTATCTATTGCCTGACGCCGTGATCCCCGAAGGGGTGGCCACGAACGAACCGCCCCCATGCACCTCTGTCCCCAGTCAGTCGACGCCCCTCCCCCCAACCAGCACCGCCTTCGTTCATGTAGTTCCTCACTCCATCCTTCCACCTCATATTCGGTCTACCTCTCCCCCTCTGTCCCTCCACCTCGCTCTCGTACACCCTCTTAGTCATTCTCTCGCTTCCATACGTTCCATATGGCCGAACCATCAAGTTGTTCCTTTTCACACTTTCCAGCACATCTACCTCCACACCTCCTTCTTACTTCCTCATTAGTCTGTCTATCCCTCCATGTAACTCCGCACGCACTTCTTAAGTAATTAATTTCCACTGCTCTCACTCTTGGTCTGAGTCTCTCAACCAACGTCCATGCTTCGCTTCCGTAAGTCAGTGTCGGGATTACCACACTGTCATGCAAGGACTTCTTCACTTCCATACTGAATACCCTATTTCTTGTTACTGCTTTTAGCGTTCCTACAACCCTCTTCCCCTGTTGTACCCTCTCCCGCACCTCTTCATCCATAGTCCCATCTTTACTCAACACACTGCCCAGATACTTAAAAGAGTTGACGATCTCCATAGCCTGACCGTTCAGCTTCACCTCACACTCTGTGACTTCACCCCTTTCGAAGACCATAACCTTGCTCTTCCCCGTATTTACCTTCAAATTCCGTTTTTCGCACACTGTTCCAAACTCATTTACCAGACCCTGCAACTCCCATTCATTATCACTCATCAGAACTGTATCATCCGCAAACAGCAGTATAGGTAGCTTCCACTCAATTCCCTCCCTTTTCAGCGATACACCAACATCCACTGCTCTTGATAGTATTTCTTTCATAACTCCATCCATATATACAGTAAACAACCACGGGGACATCACACACCCCTGTTTCAAACCAACATTCAGGTCAAAGAACTCGCTCTGCTCACTCTCCACACGTACTGCCGCCTTTGCACCTTCATACATGCTCTTCACTGCTTTCAGCAACTTGCCCTCTACTCCGTATATTCTAAGTACTTTCCACAAACCTTCTCTATCCACTCTGTCTATACCCCTTTGAAAGGACATTAGCCTAGTCTAACCTAACAACCTTACCTAACCTATTATAGTAGGCTATTATGGGTGGGGGCTGCTGCCCCCACACCCCAATTTTTGGTGTATTTGTCTATTTTGTCTGAAGTGGGAATTTTTTCAATTTGTCGATAACGAAAATCCTCCATGCGGACTATAGCTTATGGAGAAAAATATGGCGAATCTATTGTTGCCTATTATCTCTAATAAATTGTTTCTCATAATGCTGCAGTAGTGTTGTTTAAAATACCAACCATTTAATTGTGTGCCTTTAAAAATGACCTAAATTAGGCTATAGGCTACTGGAAGATTAGAAGAATCTTTAAGAAAGACTAGGTTAGGGTTATTGTCGTGCCAAAGCTAGATTATAGCCTAAATATAAAAGGAAGTGAATAAAATGAAATATGCCGAAAAAAATCGACGTCAAAATAGACGCGAAGTTAACCGCGACGATCGCCCTATGTAAACATGACGACCGTACACCCGGTAACTACATCCATCCCATTAAAAGTTACTGTGGGACACCAAATATGTTGAGGGGGTCTCTGCGGCTCTGCCCCCCCACGTCGGCCCGTCACGTATTATGATGTATGGTAAGTCATCATCATCTGTGCTAATTCATAGGATCCCCAATTAAGGACAAAGTCAATCAACAGACGAAATAAGCTCCCAAATTACAATAACATAGCGGCCCGCCGTTTATGGGCGACTTTTTACATGTCATTTTAAATGTTACTTTCCTGCCCTGGTCTAGGCCTAATAGATTTTTCCAAAGAATCAAACTTAAATTAAAAGGAAGTAGCCTAGCCTACAGTTTATAGGAAGGCTATTCCAACATGCATTCCAGAACTTAGGCTAGCCTAGGCCTAGGCTATATGAAAATTTGTGGGTGGTCTGCCAAAAAAGAATCACTAGGCCTATTAGGCTATGGGTAGGCTAGTATGGGGTGCATTTTGCAAATTTTCTGAACTCCTAGGCCTAGGCTAGGCTAAATTAAAACTCACAAAATCTGAGTAAAACCAGCACTAGAATTTTGTCTTGTCTTGTCTTGGGGCAACCTCAGGCGAATACTCGCCCACTCCGGCCCTACCGTAGTCGCGGAGATCCTATGTCACAATTAAATTAGTTTATAGTTAAGGTTAAAATTCACCACCGTGTCACTTTCATTCTAGGTCATTCGTAGAACCGTAACACTGTAAAGGCAACAACCCAATAGCAGGTCATCAGGTGGTGAACCAGAGACCTACAAACCACGGTACTAGGGCCAGAGCAATGTCTTGAAGCGAGGTGCCCTTATCAACCAACCCCAGACAATCCAGTAGGAGCTGTCGGAAGGAATCCATCTTTGAAGACAGAAAGGGACGCCCATCCACATGCTCAGTGACGGGACGAGGCGAGGCTTAGGAGGCATATGTAGGACGACCAGATGTAGGATGTGGAGGGGAAGAGGTACCGTACGACGATACATGGGATGCGGAGACTGCGGAGGGAAGAGCTTGTCAAAGTCATACGGTTCCTCAGGACCTCAACAATAACCGGGGGACGGCCGGTGCGGGCAATGGTCGATCGCCGTAGTTAATATAAGTTCGCGGTCGCGGAGATCCTATGTCACAATTAAATTAGTTTATAGTTTAGGTTAAAATTCACCACCGTGTCACTTTCATTCTAGGTCATTCGTAGAACCGTAACACTGTAAAGGCAACAACCCAATAGCAGGTCATCAGGTGGTGAACCAGAGACCTACACACCACGGTACTAGGGCCAGAGCAATGTCTTGAAGCGAGGTGCCCTTATCAACCAACCCCAGACAATCCAGTAGGAGCTGTCGGAAGGAATCCATCTTTGAAGACAGAAAGGGACGCCCATCCACATGCTCAGTGACGGGACGAGGCGAGGCTTAGGAGGCATATGTAGAACGACCAGATGTAGGATGTGGAGGGGAAGGGGTACCGTACGACGATACATGGGATGCGGAGACAGCGGAGGGAAGAGCTCGTCAAAGTCATACGGTTCCTCAGGACCTCAACAATAACCGGGGGACGGCCGGTGCGGGCAATGGTCGATCGCCGTAGTTAATATAAGTTTGCGTCTATTTTGACGGCGATTTTTGTTGTAGTTAGGCTAGGCCTAGGCTATTTGCCCCCTGCTGGCAATATATATGATGATGACAATATGTCATGGGGGGCGATTGACCCCCTCAACATATTATTGTATCCAACGATCTCTAACCTCTGTATCTCAAAAAGGGCTAGAGCAAATTGGCTGTAAATTTCCACCTCTAGGCTATTCCTTGACAGATTTGCTCCCTCCAGTTAATATTTATTAGCATAAATTCAGCCTAGTTTAGCCTATAAAACAAAAACTAACATTTGTTTAGCCTAGGCCTACATATAAAAAGAAAAAACCCACTCGTACTGCAATTATAAGCATAAATATGAGTATCTAAGTTACAAAGCAAATGTTTTTGTATAGCCTAAAATAAACCATAAAATTGTCATCTTTCAACTGTTGAGGTCATAAATATAAAAAAATATAATACATTAGGAAAAAATGCATTAAGAGTTGTGTTAGCGGGTCTATCGTCCCCTTTATTTACGTAGTCGCACGCTCGCAGTTCCATTCGCGTCTAATTTGACTGTGGTTATTTGCCCCTGCTGGTGATATAGATGATGATGACAATAAGTCATAGGGGGATAAAGCCCCTTCAACCCATTATTGTATCTCACGGCCAGGCGTTGGGTAAATTGTTTTGTTACCGGCCGGTGGATTGAGGGTGGCTTTACCAAGTTTACCCCAGCAGTTAAATTAGAAGCGAATGTAGGCCTAACTGTGAGCGTGCGACTAGGCTATATAAACAAAGCTTTTGGTATGCCCACAACTACAACTCTTACCAAAACTGCAATTAGCCTATTTTTGTTTTGTTTTTTCAGTCTAGGCTAAATTGGTGAGGCTAGGCTAAATTTTTTAGCTGCAATTAGCCTAGCCTATTTGTGTTTGTTCTTTCAGTCTAGGCTAAATTGTGGTAGGCTAGGTTAAATTCTTTAACATGTGTACTATTGTGTAGGCCTGTGCTTTCCAATAGAAGTAAAAATATGTAGCATAGCCTAATGCAATTTTACTAAAACCCAAGCCTACCTGAATATAGCCCTATGCAGAGCTCAAAAGCAAAACAAAACAAAAATATGTTGAGCAGTGAAATAAAATTAAGCTAGGCCTAGGCCTGGTTTCTCATAGGCCTAATAACCTAATGAAGTATACTATAGCCTAACCTAATTTAAGTTATTTCACAAAAATACTAATAGGCCTACCCAGCCCTCCTCATGCATTATTTTCCATTGTAAAATAAGTTTGTGATACACTACGAAAGATTATTCAACATGGAATTTGAATGGAATAGAGAAGCTTAGCAACGAAAAGCTAATACTCCCCCCTCCCTGTGATTGTGCCAGCTTTTGTAAGCAGTGCAATAACTTAATGAAGGACAGAAAAGCTGCAGGATGCTCTGGCATTCTAGCCGAGATGATTAAGGCCTCAGGTGAGAAAGGAGTAGGTGTGTTCAATGAGCTAATTAACTTCATCATCAGAGAGGAAGTAATCTCTGATGAATGGCACAATAGTATATTATATACTGTATACGAGCAAAGGGGACTCATTGGATAGGGAAAATTATAGGGGCCTGAAAATACTTGATCAAGTCATGAAGGTCTGTGAGAAAGTCTTTGAAGGTATGATATTGACGATATGCAGTTTGGTTTCATGCTAGGACACGGCACAATCCAAGTCATGAAGGTATTTGTGTGATAATGAAGATGTATGAGGACTCACAAACGGCAGTGAGGGTGAAAGATGTACCGGTACTGAGTGATGAGTTTTCAGTTCGCGTCGGAGTCCACCAGGGCTCTGTGTTAATGAAGCCCTTTCCTTTTTTTTGTTTATGGTTCTGGAGGCACTATCTGGTGATTTCAGAGTTGGGCTCCCCTGGGAACTGCTATAAGGGTCCTGAAAATGCTTGACTAAGTCATGAAGGTCTGTGAGAGAGTCTTAGAAGGTATGATAAGGGAAAGATACTGTATGTACTGTATGTACTTAAAAGATAGGGATCTGATGTTGTATTTGCAGACCGGGAGAAGGCCTTTGATAAGGTGGCCAGAGAAGTTGTGCAGTAGGCTAGGAGAAAACTTGGCGTTGAGGAGTGGCTGGTGCATGTGATAATGAAGATGTACGAGGACTCACGAACGGTAGTGAGGGTGAAAGGTGTACAGCTGAGTGAGGGACATATACAGTACTTCTTGTCGAGGATATAGGGTAGTGAAGCTGTGAAGCTTATGTCACTCTATCCGGGCGGAAAGGACCCCAGGGTAGATGGGTAGAGGTTTCACAGGGAGGACGGGGACATCGTAGATTTCAGGGGAGGGCACCCATGCCCCGCAGTCGACGGAGACGCCCCGCCAACCTCAGGAACTTCTTCGTTAGCAGGAGGACCTTGGATTGACATATACAGTACGGTACTAGATATTTGGTAAGTGTTAGCTTTATATCCCATGTACTGGTTACTAGGGACATATACTAGGTGTTAGGTGGAGGTTAGTTTTGTATCCAAAGTACTGGGTACTAGGGACATATACTAGGTGTTACGTGAGGGTACTGAGTGATGAGTTTTCAGTTCGCGTCGGAGTCCAACAGGGAAGTGTGTTAATTAAGCCCTCTCCTCTTTTTTATGGTTCTGGAGGCACTATCTAGTGATTTCAGAGTTAGGCTCCCCTTGCAACTGCTATAAGAGGCCTGAAAATGCTTGGCCAAGTCATGAAGGTCTGTGAGTGTGAGAGAGTCTTTGAAGGTATGATAACTTCATAGTCAGGCAGCTGCAGTTAAGATATCTAAGAGGTGTTCTTCCGGTCCCGTCTCAAGACCACCGTCGCAAGATCTACCCGAACAACTGTTTTTCTCGTCCCGTCGCAAGCCCACCTTTAGCAAGCGAGACACCAATATTCTCTTGCGACGGCAAGAGAGCTCCGGAGCTGGGTTGACGGCAAGCTGAAACATCTCGCTCAACTTACTGTTTCTCCATTCTAATTTATTTTGGTATATTTGTTTATCCAAACATTATGTTATAATTTACTTGCCTATTATTAGGAAGTAGAGTATAAGAGCCCACAGTAACGTATATCCAATTGTTGATAATAAATTAATGTGGGACAGTACGCTTGGTTAAATTTTGTCCACGAAACAACAACAAACCCCAGCTTTGACTAGGCCTAGGCTATGCTATTTACCGATTGTTTTTTCATATCAGAATTGCATTTATATAATCCTTATAATAATTAAATTGGCGGTGAATGTTATTCCGATGAAATGGAAGTTGTATAGCCTAGCCTATATATTTGTAAGATGTGTGCTGGCTTGGAGCAAGCCTGTGTTGTTTTTCCTGTCCTGTGATGATCTTGCGACGGCTCGGTTGAGACGGTGGTCTTGCGACGGCTCGGTTGAGACGGTGGTCTTGCGACGGGCCCGGAAAATCACGTCTCTACTGAAAGTAAGAAGTTGTGCAGTAGGCTAGGAGAAAATTTGGCGTAGAGTAGTGGCTGGTGCGTGTGATAATGAAGATGTATGAAGACTCACGAACGGTAGTGAGGGTGAAAGGTGTACTGAGTGAGGGACATATGCTAGGTGAAGGTTAGTTTTGTATCCCACGTACTGGGTACTAGGGACATATACTAGGTGTTATGTAAGGGTTAGTATTGTATCCCAAATACTAGGTACTAGGGACATATACTAGGTGTTACGTGAGGGTTAGCTTGGTATCCCACGTACTGGGTACTAGGGACATATACTAGGTGTTACGTGAGGGTTAGTTTTGTATCCAACGTACTGGGTCTAGGGGGCGGCAGCCTCCACCCATAATACTAGGATAGGTTAGGTAAGGTTGTTAGGTTAGGCTAATGGGGATGGATGTAGTTTCCGAGTGTACGGTCGTCATGTTTACATTTGTCGATCGCCGTTGTTAACCTGCCCTTCCCTACCTATCATGTGTTGATTGGTTGTCCATCTTGATCTAATTCTTCAGGCCAGCCCTATTAGAGTATTTTGGGGGAACTCAGTGGTGTGGTTAAACTATTTTTAATATATATTTGTTTAAATATGTAAGATATGCAATAAATTATGTAAAATATATTGTTTTTACTTTATACCTATACATATAATTGTCATTATTAAGGAAATTCCATTGACTATTTACATCGCTAGGCCTAGCTTCCTTATTCCTATTTATTTCCTCCAGTTCACAATGAAACCTATTGCTAATTTCCTTGTTCTTCAGCAGCCGCGGCGGTGTCGGCGTTGGACGCTTGGGATAATGTTCCTGTCTATTTTGAATGCCATTTGATACAATAATATGTTGAAAGCCCCCCCTCACCCCCCCATGACATGTTATCATCATATATATTGCCAGTAGGGGGCAAACAACCCAACAAATTGCCGCAAAGCCCTTCCCTCAACATATTATTGTATCCAATGGCAGTCAAAATAGAAGGGAACATGATCGCAAGCGTCCACCGCTGCCGCCGCCGCCATGTTTACATGGTCGATCGCCGCAGTTTGGTTAGGCCTATTTGCCCCCCTCAACATATTATTGTATCCAACGGCATTCAAAATGGACGGGAACATGATGGCAAGCTTTCGTCGCCGCTCCACCGCCATGTTTACATGTGTCGATCGCCGTGGTTAAGTTCGCGTCTATTTTGACGGCGATAATTTTCGGTTATTTGCCCCCTGCTGGCAATATATAAGATGATGACAATATGTCATGAGGGGGGGGCCTCAACAATGACCTCTAACCTCTGTATATCAAATAGGGCTAGAGCAAATTGGCTGCAAATTTCTACATCTAGGCTATTCCTTAACTGACTCTTCCCAAATGGTCGACAACATATTAGCTTGATCACTCTAGGCCTAGTTGTTTTTTAGTTACAGAGGTTATAGCCTAGGTCATGATTTCTTGCCTACTTACAGCGAATAGACTAGGCCTACTGTAGATTGGTAAAATATTTGCTTAATTGGCCTAGGCTATGCAATTGTCTCGATTTGACTAATTTTACCTAATTAGGCCTAAAGCAGCCTCAGTCTATTCCCAAACCCCAAACAGTATCCCATGTTAAGCCCTAGGCTAGGCCTAGGCCTAATCCCACTCTCAATCAAAATTCGAACTGATAAATTCGTACCTACCGGTAGCGCTGCCTAAGCTAGGCCTATATTTTTTGTGAATAGATATAGAAAATGGTTTAAAGGAAAGAGCATCCTATATTATGTTCAAATAATATGTAATAGCACTGTGTATGGTTGTATTACATTTAAATAGTGATAATGTGTATATTAATGGGATAAATACTCCGAAGTTCGCATACGTTCAGAAAATTTTGTGCAACACTTGCCAGATACTAATCAATCCCATTATCATTATATCATAATGGATTTTACTCATTTGCATAATTTCAAATACCTAGGACATTAATATAATATTTTCCTATCTTTTTTGTAGTGATATTTGTCTGATTTAGTGGTATATTGGTGTCTGTCTAGGGTTATAATGCATTGTGAAAGTTACCTCTGCATCTCTGACTTGGCTTAAGTACCCCTGCTTTCTTTGAGTACTACACGGCAAGAGAAGCTTTTGGTTCTGTCACAGACTGTCACGTACAGCAACTGGTACATTCGACATCATGTTGAAATAATATGTAATAGCATTATCTATGGTTGTATTAGACAACAATCGTGATAGGTTTCTATTTTATGTGGATAAATAGTATTAAGCTGAATAAACTAAATACCGAAAGTTCACTAGAGTGGTTGTTGATACATATGAGGGAGGAAGAAGATAGGAAGGAAGGGCTAGGCAGTGTTGCCAGTTGTATCGCTAGATATTACCGCTAGATGTAGAGCTATTTACTTCAATTTAGCAGCCATTTGTTCATATCTAGAGAGATTTACTAGGGATAATTTAAAAATGTCAGACATTCTAGTCATATTACATTGTAAAATTTGCAAAACAAACAAACCAAAACTCTTTAGAAATTGCAGCATTATTCTAACATTGTTTGACTATGTAGCAACATGCTAGCGACTTTTGAGAAAGGATCTAGCGGTATTTTGTGGAGACATACTGGGAGGGTGGGAGGGAGGTGGTGGTTGCAGTGGTGCCAGTTGTAAAGCTACATATTACCGCTAAATGTAGAGCTATTTACTTCAATCTAGCAGCCATTTCTTTTATATCTAGAGACATTTACTAGGGATAATTTGAAAATTTCAGACATTCTAGTCATACTACATTGTAAAATTTGCAAAACAAACAAACCAAAACTCTTTAGAAATTGCAGCATTATCCTAACATTGTTTGGCTATGTAGCAACATGCTAGCGACTTTTGAGAAAGGATCTAGCGGTATTTCGTGGTAACACTTTAGGAGGGTTAAAATACGAGTCACACGGGCAATTGCCAAAACTTTAAAGGTCCATATCATTGTTATTAAACTAAGCATTTGGCAAAGGGAGGAATTGTTAAAAACCTTAGCCAATACTCTGTCATTCACCAAAAATAAATTTGAATTTATCATTATTATTTGGTAGGGTAGGTATGTATAGGTAGGTTGGCTAAATAATTGCTGGAATTCGTAGGGACTCGAACGGTTTTGAGAGAGTTAAATAAAAAAACAAAAGATAGGACTGAATAATAAAGAGATTATGTTATTAAGCAAAACTGGGGGATGCGTGGAAGCCTATAGACTGTAGACGGTAAACTTTGTGTGGGTAGCGAATTCGGTTTTAAAGTAATTTAAGAATAGACAGTTTTCAATGCTGCGGCCAAACTATTCCACCCATTTATATTTTTTTGGTATCAAAACGTTCGGAATCGCGAGCCTCACCCAACTACGCAAGCATGGCTCTGATCATCGGCGTAGTTTTCAAGATGTGGAATTTTAAGTGGAATTAGAGTTTTTTTCAAGATTGCCGGAAAAAAACCCACGTGCAAAAGCAAAACCTTCTCTATAAAATTTGCGGAGCATTAGTAGGGGAGTGCGTATGCCAAAGCCCAGTCGTTATCTGTGAGTGGGAGAGACGGTATTTAAGCGTCAAGTTTTTCGGGAAATCGGCTGCCACGGACCTGTTTGGCCGCCATGCCGGATGTTTAGCATATCAAAAGTTGCCCAATACAAAAACGCACCTCTTGTGAAAGTTTGATCCCGATCCAAAAAGCGGTTCTGGAGTTATTGCGTCGAAACCGACGCGTAAGAAAAATTTGGATGAAATTCCAGGTTTAATGATTACAATAGGGGTTCCCCGTAGGGGACGAACCCCTAATTAAAATTGCAAGCAACCTTGTCCGGGCTTCGAGCGATTTTGAAAGCAGGGTATTGTGTTGGATACAAGAGCTGTGTCAGAGATATCAAAAGATCATTTAACTTATCGGGCATGGACAAACTACAGAAGGAACAGATTGTAGGCATTTTGACTGTGGCCATTTAGGAGTGTAGCTCTTTTGGTTGTGGCCATTGATGAGTGTGGTTGTTTCCTGGTTGTGGCCGTGTATGAGTGTGGCCATAAATGTGATTTTCTTATAATTCTGACTTATTTCAGCCTTTGTGGCATTGTCCTTATATAATTAGGTTATTACTTCAGCATTACTAAATACTAAATAATAAAGCTGCGTGTGGTAACCCAGGTTTGAATCACGGTGGATCACATGCTTTCATTGATTTCATTGGGAGGTGTTTGGCGTTGTGAGTGAAATAAATAAATTAGATGATTCATATAGGTTCAGGATTATTTTGTAGCGAGGCCAATCCTAAGTGATCTGTGCCCCATGAATGTTCCTTCCTCTCACTTAACCATTAGGCTGTTCATGGTGCAGTTGAGTATAGTACATGATTAGATTCCATCTATCTATCTATCTATCTATTGCCTGACGCTGTGATTCCCGAAGGGGTGGCCACGAACGAACTGCCCCCATGCACCTCTATCCCCAGTCAGTCGACGCCCCTCCTCCCAACCAGCAACGCCTTCATCCATATACTTCCTCACTCCATCCTTCCACCTCCCCTTCGGTGCACCTCTCCCTCTCTGTCCTTCCACCTCGCTCTCGTACACCCTCTTAGTCATTCTCTCGCTTTCCATACATTCCATATGGCCGAACCATCTGAAGTTGTTCCTTTTCACACTTTCCATATCCAGTATTCGATAAATGGATATTAATCGTAGTCATGTGCTGTATTTACAACTGTCTTGATGGTGTAATGGTTGAGTGTTTATAATCTGTATGTGGTAACCCAGGTTCCAATCCCGGTGGATCACATGCTTTCATTAGTTTCATTGGGAGGTGTTTGGTGTTGTAAGTGAAATTAATAAATTTGATGACAATAACGTACTGTACTTTATTTTATGTTTTGAGTATTACTACATAATAAAAAGCACTTTTTACCTAAAGGAACCTAGATATTGTTTGATTATCCAGGAGAAGTCTTAGAAATAAGCTGACATGGAGATGATTCACTCATGTAGATATTTTATTGGGCTAGGAATAGCTATATTATGGCCTAGATGTAGAAATCTGATCATAAATTGTTTTTAAAGTTGTATAAATTGACCATTTCTACATATTAGAAAGCGCTTAAATTTACGTAAAGTACCGTATATAAAGTAGATAATGTATATTTATATGGAGGTAACACATTCGTGTAAATATTTTATGGCGTAGGTGTAGATAGTTAGGGCAAGTTAACGATTAAGAGTGAATATGAAATATGTGGCCATTTTAGTTGTGGCCATTTTGGTTGTGGCTGTTTATGAGTGTGGTTGTTTTGGTAATTAAGAATTGTAGCTACTTTAGTTGTCGTTGTTAAAGAGTGTGACTGTTACAGAGTGTGTTTTAACCTCTGGACTGCGGATCTACTAATACTGTATGAGGTTTTACTGGTGCGCTGTAGAACTCCTTATATAATCCCAGGCCTAAATTTTTTTTTTTTTTAAACCAGCCCAGTATCCATTTTTGTTTTTGTTTTTTGTTTTTTTTTATTGCTCCATGGCCATGGAAAATATCACTCCTCCACATCCCCTCCTTTCCCCTCCCCCCCCTTCAATTATCACCTATTCTCCCTGTTATTTCCTTATTTCGTCTGTATATTTTTGTGCTATCAATAGCAAGTCATAAGAGGGGTGTGCTTGTATGTGCTACACAGCGAATGAAAGAGAGAAAGAGAGACAATTACACAACAGTGTCTCTCCAGACGTCGTGACGGGTGCCAGGCTGGCTCAGCCTTTAGTTGTGTGACTCCCGATCTAATTTGCCGATTTTGACCATCCAAACGCTGTTTCCACTTGTTTTATTGTTGTAACAGGTTAATATCTTTATAATTAACGTAAAATAAGCGCATATGGATAAGTATTAACCCTTCTTTGGCGGCGCGCAACTTATGTCGTGTGAAATAAATATGGACTAAGTGGCGGTTCACAACTTATGTCGTGTGCCATTTTCACCACGTAATGTTGCTGAGAGAGAGAGATGAGTGGTGGGAGGAGCGTAGCAAGCGTATGACTGCTCCAGACCACCGCGGCGGACCTACTGACATGAATCCCACCCTCCTCCACCCTCTCTCACTCGCTACACAGGGAATTATGTAAGGAAATTACCTAATTATAGGGTTTTTGCACTCGTGTTGCTCGATTGTTGCAAGAGAACCAGTGGTCGTACAAGGATGGTTCGGGTGTCATTGGAAAGCTCTGTTTACGCTCTTTCAGGGATAGATACTTGTTTTACGCTCTGGGTCTTATTTAGGCATGAAAATGATCACATAAACAACCCTATTTAAGGGTAAAAAAAAAACGCTGGGCGCTACGGTCCCCTAGACCGCCTAGCCCGCCAATAAGGTGTTAATGATATTTATAGTACGATGACGATTTGAGTGAAGGAAACAGTCGAAATACCTCCGCACCATGGCATGGTGTTCACTACCCCACCTCAGCACTTCTTAGGTAAACCCTTCCTACCCGGTCTGCCTTAGGTAAGGACAGCTCGAAAGAAGGGCCGCTACCTGGTATGCCTTACCTAAGGCAGCAGCTTAATAGCCTAATTAAGCTTGGTCTGAACGCTGTGCGTACGACGTATGTCAACAAACCCAAGCGTTGCGTCACCGCACCTCCGAAAACAAGAAGGAGAAGACTCTTCAATGTTATTGTTCGGACGTCAGACGAAATTAGTGTCTGAAAAGCCCCCATATTGGCAACATCTCTGTAATATTGGCTCCACTGAAATCGTCATCACAACTGAACCAGTTGACTTACAGAGCTCTACTCAACGCCAAAATACAGATTGAAAACCGCACTACGATTATAGAGGAGTGGGAAAGTTCTAGCAGTGAAAATAAACATAAATACGGTAGCCTAGGCCTAGACATTTTTCAGCCATTTCGCCCGGGTAGGGGCGACCGTCATTGGGTAAGACAGCCCGGGTAGGAAGGGTTAAGGAGTGTAGCCGGTTTGGTTGTGACGCATGGCCTTTATAGAGTGGCAATTATTATTGTGACCGTTAAGGAGTGTAAGTAGTTTAGAGTGTGACTGGTTTGGTTTGGTTTAAGAGACTGACTGTTATGGAGTGTAGCCATTTTGTTTGTGACTTTTAAGGAGTGTGGCGTTCTTGGTTGTGACCGTTAACACTATCTGGTGCAACGTCTTGGGGGTTATTATGATATTTTGTTTCATTATTATTGAGGTTTTAATTGATTTAGCCATTTTCGAACAATGTGTTTTTAGTTAACCCGCTAGACTTGGAAAAACGCCTCTCCAAACCCCCTTAACCCTCCAGCCCCGGCTATGTATTACATATATATTCCCCGAAATCAGGGGGTTTTGGCCGAAAAACGACTACGCCTAGGCTACCGTATCTTTGTTATTCTGACTGCTTCCGCATTCCCGCACATCCCCAAGCGTAGATGTATTTCGTACCTGTAGAATGGCGTTAAGTAGAGCTCTCTAAGTCAACTGGTTCAGTTGTGATGATGATTTCATTGGAATAACTTTATGGCAAGAACAGACACGTTACACTACTTTTCGATACTTAACAATAACATACAGGCACACACGAACAAGCGACGCATTCCTTCTTGTGGCCGGAGATGCGGGGCGTCGGTCCAGCCGGCTGTTGTTTACATGCGTCGGATGTACGCTCTCGCACACCAAGCTTACAGGCTTTAAGCTCATGGGTGTTTAAGAGCCCTTCCAGGTAGCTCGGGGTGTGTTTTTTATGGGTGTTTAAGAGCCCTTCCGGGTCTGAAGGGTTAAAACTAAAAACACGTCCCCCAGACCCCCTTCAAGCTAAATGTGTATATTTTTTGGTAGAAAAATCTCCCGGCCCCAAATTGCGGGCTCGCTATCGCTCGCCCAGGAAAATTTGTCACCTTACTGGGTTGAAGCATCATATAATCGCCAAACTAATGCGATGAAACGTCTTAAAATCTCCAAGCTAATGGAGTATAACTGGGAGGCTCCTAATTGGCCCACCCTGCCCCTAATAGGATTAAGGAGTGTAGTCTTTTAAGAGTGTGGCCATTTTGGTTGCTATCCTAGTTGTTTAACCCCTCAGACACGGTTGGGCTCTGAGGCACCCATAACAAACACCCCCCGCGTTTCCCGGTAGGGCTCTGAGGCACCGGCAGCTTGAAAGCCTGTAAGCTTGGTGTGCGAGGCGTCCGTCCGACGCATGTAAACAACAGCCGGTTGGACCGACGCCGCGCATCTCCGACCACAAGAAGGAGAGGCGCCGCTTGTTCTTGTGTGCCTGTGTGTTATTGTTAAGTAGTGAAAAGTAGTGAAAAGTGGCTGATATCGCCACAAAGTTCTCTCCACGGAAATCGTCATCACAACTGAACCAGTTCTTAGAGAGCTCTACTCAACACCATTCTACAGGTACGAAACACATCTACGCTTGGGGATGCGCGGGAATGCGGAAGCAGTCAAAATAACAAAGATACGGTAGCCTAGGCATAGACGTTTTTCGGCCAAAACCCCCGGGTTTCGGGGAATATTTATAAAATGCGTAGCCGGTCCTGGAGGGTTAAGCCCTTGTATATAATTTTGGCTACATTTAGATGATTTTTTTTAAGCTTAGGAAGGATATATGGTAGCTAAAAGTAGGAGTTGAAATAGTCTGTAGCTTTTTCATGGGTAGACATCTTTCCTAAGCTGAATAAAATTGTCTAATAGTCGTCAGAATATAATGAAAGGGACGTCACCGGTACTGAAGCTGTTCATGCCTGGCTGTGTTATGCCTCTCTCCCTCTCCATAACTTAGCACTATTTGGTGCAACGTCTTGGGGGTTATTATGGTATTTTGTTGAATTATTAAAGGTTTGTATTTGTTTTAGCCATTTTCGAGCAATGCGTTTTTAGTTTACCCGCTAGACTTGGAAAAATTTCCCGGCCAAAGGCCGGTTTCTCCCAAATTGCGGGCTCGCTATCACTCGCCCAGGAAACATTTATACCTTAT
This sequence comes from Paralithodes platypus, assembly GCA_032716605.1. Lineage (NCBI taxonomy): Eukaryota > Metazoa > Arthropoda > Malacostraca > Decapoda > Lithodidae > Paralithodes > Paralithodes platypus. The sequence continues at coordinate 14,698,500 of CM064481.1, forward strand.
TGGGTTGAAGCATCATATAATCGCCAAACTACTGCGATGAAACGTCTTAAAATCTCCAAGCTATTGGAGTAAAACTGGGAGGCTCCAAATTGGCCCGTCCTGCACCTAATAGGGTTAATGGGAGGATTGTTTTTTGTTTGACCCGCTTCTCCCTCATATTTAGTCTTATTATGTTTGACCCGCTTCTCCCTCATATTTAGTCTTATTATGTTTGACCCGCTTCTCCCTCATATTTAGTCTTATTATGTTTGACCCGCTTCTCCCTCATATTTAGTCTTATTATGTTTGACCCGCTTCTCCCTCATATTTAGTCTTATTATGTTTGACCCGCTTCTCCCTCATATTTAGTCTTATTATGTTTGACCCGCTTCTCCCTCATATTTAGTCTTATTATGTTTCAGATTTTAAAATGTTCATCCAATTACTGTAGTAATTTTAAGACTTTTTGCCCCATTATTTGTCAATTTTAAGACTTTTCGTGCCATTTGAGTGTCAATTTATTCCTGCAAGCAATAGCGAGCCTGTAATTAAGGAGGAACCAACCCTTGGCTGGAAAATTTTTCTATCAAAAAATGTACAAATGTACCTCGATGGGGGGTCTTGGGGGCATTTCTTTTAAGCTTGATGGAAGTCTTGGGAGCAAATTAAAGATAAAAATTAATAGATGAATCAATGAACAAATAAATGCAATTCTCCCCTTAACCCCTTCTGTACCGACGTCTTTTTAGCTTTATTCTGGCTACTATTAGACTATTATATTCAGCTTAAAAACAACCGGTATCTCACTTAACCCTTTTTACTACCACAGATCCTTCTAATACTATCTATCTATTGCCTGACGCCGTGATCCCCGAAGGGGTGGCCACGAACGAACCGCCCCCATGCACCTCTGTCCCCAGTCAGTCGACGACCCTCCCCCCAACCAGCACCGCCTTCGTTCATGTAATAATAATAATAATAATAATAGTTCTTAAAGCTAGCGCATGCTAAGCCAGCTAAGGATAGCTCAATAAGGCCGATTAGGCGTATTTCCATTGGGGTCCTGTACTACTATCCCATCCCTTTGCTCATGAGGGATGGTAACGACTCAGTGCTTGTGAAAAATCTTTAATGCGCCGAGCGTGGGCACGAACCCGGGCCTTCTGGGTGGAAGTCCGAGACGCTAGTCACTACACCAAGCGAGCCGTTCCATCCTTCCACCTCTCATTCGGTCTACCTCTCCCTCTCCGTCCCTCCACCTCGCTCTCGTACACCCTCTTAGTCATTCTCTCGCTCTCCATACGTTCCATATGGCCGAACCATCTCAAGTTGTTCCTTTTCACACTTTCCAGCACATCTACCTCCACACCACACCTCCTTCTTACTTCCTCATTAGTCTGTCTATCCCTCCATGTAACTCCGCACGCACTCCTTAAGTAATTCATTTCCACTGCTCTCAATCTTGGTCTGAGTCGCTCAACCAACGTCCATGCTTCGCTTCCGTACGTCAGTGTCGGGATTACCACACTGTCATGCAAGGATTTCTTCACTTCCATACTGACCACCCTATTTCTTGTTACTGCTTTTAGCGTTCCTACAACCCTCTTCCCCTGTTGTATCCTCTCCCGCAGTTCTTCATCCATAGTCCCATCTTTACTTAACACACTGCCCAGATACTTAAAAGAGTTGACGATCTCCATAGCCTGACCGTTCAGCTTCACCTCACACTCTGTGACTTCACCCCTTTCGAAGACCATAACCTTGCTCTTCCCCGCATTTACCTTCAAATTCCATTTTTCGCACACTGTTCCAAACTCATTTACCAGACCCTGCAACTCCCATTCATTATCACTCATCAGAACTGTATCATCCGCAAACAGCACTATAGGTAGCTTCCACTCAATTCCCTCCCTTTTCAGCGATACACCAACATCCACTGCTCTTGATAGTATTTCTTTCATGACTCCATCCATATATACAGTAAACAACCACGGGGACATCACACACCCCTGTTTCAAACCAACATTCAGGTCAAAGAACTCGCTCTGATCACTCTCCACACGTACTGCCGCCTTTGCACCCTCATACATGCTCTTCACTGCTTTCAGCAACTTGCCCTCTACTCCGTATATTCTAAGTACTTTCCACAAACCTTCTCTATCCACTCTGTCATAGGCCTTCTCCAAGTCCATAAAGGCAACATACACCTTTTGTTTCTTCTCCAGATATTTCTCCACAACACAATTCAGGGTAAAAATCTGATCTACACCTCCTCTTCCCTTCCTAAAACCTCCCTGCTCGTCGCCTATCCATTTCTCCGTTCTCACTCTCACTCTCTCAATCACTACTCTACTAATACAGATCCTTCTAATACTGTGACTATTATATTCAGCTTAAAAACTATCTCACTTAACCCTTTTTACTACCACAGATCCTTCTAATACTGCGACTATTATACAGGGATGGGGCGATTACATGAGCAGTGTAATTGATTACGATTATGATTACAGTACAGCCGGATTTTAAGATTACGATTATGATTACAAAAGACCTGAATGTAATTGATTACGATTACAAGCTTTGTAATCATGATTATAATTGTGATTACTTGAAATGTAATGAAATGTAATAATGTAAATAATGAATTGGTATCTGGCATCATTCTTCCTCTGAGGTGGCCTGACACATGACGGTTGAATCATTTCAGTGTAAAACTTTAATACAAATTCATATTTTAATGAAGTTAAACATAGGACCTGAAAACATATATTAGCTAACGAACTTCACTGAATGTAGAGAGCATCATAGAAAATTTCAAATCATAATGTGTATGTATGTATGTATGCATGCATGTATGCATGTATGTATGTATGTACCGTATGTTTATACTCAGGCACATACCCCATAGCTGGGGGTGGCCGACTTGAGACAGCCCGAACAAGGACAACACAACTCAACAAAAAACAAAAACACAAACTTAAACACATCTAGGTCGCCCAGGAGAAGACCCAGAGAACAAGGATCACTAAGGGCCTCCAGCACTTCCACGGCCCCAGACCTCCCGGAGAGGTTCAAACGCTCATTTACCGTAGTTTGAATCTACCGCGCAGAGCATAACAAATTTGAGGAGCCTTCATCATGAGCGCACGCAACCTCACTCATGGTTCTGTCATTATGAAATTGGGTTCTCACTACGAAAAAACTTCGTAACAAATAATAAATAAAAAGAAAATAAGAATAACTATTCATAAGCTTTCCATATACTCGTGGATGTACTTGTGTGGATATTTGACCAGACGCTGACTTCAGGCATCATACTTCCTTCTTCACTGACATATCAAGTAAACCAAAATCCTTAGTACATCAACGAATGGGAAGGGGATGGTCGGGAGGGCCCCAGTCGTCAATGATTATGAGGCCACTACTAAATATTAGGTTTTCTTTATCTCCTTGCAGGAGTCAAACCTATAATTTATTAGTGGCCCCTCCATCATTGACGATTATGCCTGATATCTAAGACTGGAGGGGGACATTCGTAATCATATCATAACTCTAGCAAAAGGAGATAATCAAACAACCACATAGTATTCTTACTTTGTAAAAAAGATATATTTTGCGCATAAACTTTATACAGCATATATATTCAAAAAGGGGTACAAGCAGGAGCGTGCTTCGAAGAAGCCTGCTTGAATAAAAAGGGTTAACTCTGAGACTCTGTACACAGATCTGCTAGTTAAGAAGGCACCCCACTTAACCCGTACAGCCCCAGCGACACGTCTGACGCGTCGGCGATGTATGTAACGCACAGCCCCAGAGACGCGCCTGGTGCGTCACCCTAATTGCGCCGACCGTAACCTCAGGTGTAGCCACTCAAGAAGGCTCAGATTTGTATGGGAACTGTGTACGTATCCCACGCAACCGTGCCGATGGTTGAAAACTCGCAAAGTCCACGTGCGTGCGCGTGAGCGCGCAATAACCTGGTTTTTGGGGTAATTGCCTTCAATTTTGTACTCTTGTAAAATACGTTTTCTGTAGGACCAATCTTTAAGCTTTTTGAGCGGTTTTTCGTGGTTTTTCCTTCATTCCTAACCCATTCGCTATTGTTTCTGGAATAAAACCATTTTTTGAAAACCGGCCGGGTTCTGGTGAACAAACATTACAAACTAGCCGGGGCTCCACGGGTTAAAGTAAGTGGTGAAAAATAAAAACTTATAAGTCTACATGTGCACATATAAACCCCATTAAACTAGTGGATATATTCCTAAAAATATACCCAAACATAAAATGAACTCTTGTACTTTCGCAGAAGTACTGAACTCTTGTACTTATGCAGAAGTACTTACATCAAATATAAAATTCGCAGTCGCAACTACTGAGATTTTCCTAAAATTATATTGCTTCACAGCCAAAACTACTTACAACAAGAATTGTTGTTTTACTACTATTGTACTTTAGCACAATTTCCTGTAATGCATACTACAGAGAAATTTTATATCACAACACCTATATACAGTATCACAGCTCGTATGCTCCGTACACATACTCCGGCGGGGTCTAGGGTGTCCTATGTTACACTGACTACACCCCCCCCCCCTCTTTTCTTAATCTAAACAATAAGTGACTTAGAGGCCACCTAGACCCTCTGCCTTAAAGCTATACATGGCATGGAAGGTCTGTCTAGAGCTACTGAAAGGTATCGAGTCAAAAACGTATGATTAGAGGACCATAGGTGCATGGACGCTATGTCCTCAACAGAAAAATTCTTAAGGAAACGCAAAGAGGCCACCCATTTGCGTAAATCGTGGGCTCTTCCCACGACGCCGGGACTACTCTCTTTAATGACTTCGACTAGGAGAGAAGCTAGTTTTCGTTTCATTAAGCGTTTGCCCGTACTTGCTACCCATAAAGCACCCTGTTGATTCAGAGGTGCTACTCTCAAATATTTGGTTAGAGCTTGCACTGGACATAAATTATGGTGCACTTTTCCCCTTTTTAACGCCGGCACCGTGAACTCTGAAAATACGTGTTCACTGTGTTCATTTTTGGCGATGAACCCCGGGGAAGGTGCAAAGTGAATACACTCATTGAGCCTACCAAACCTTATGCAATTAGGTGTGTTGCTCATCGCCGCCAGCTCAGATACCCTGTTCCCGGTAGCCAAAGCCATAAGGAATACTGCCCTTTTTAAAAGTAAGTCAAAATCTGCAGTATTTTGGTTCAGACGGGAATGAAGTAAAGACAACGCCTTGTCCAGAGACCAGGTAGGTATGAGCTGACGGGGAGGTGGGCGGAGTTTAAAACATGCTCTCATGAAACCTTTTTCCTCCGCTAGTGGTATGGTTAGACCTGTAAGGTTAAAGAATGGCATCCTAATCGCTGTTAAGTGATTTTTTAACGTTACTACAGATAGACGTTTCTGCTCGAACAGATAGTTTAAATAATGAAAATCCAAAGCCACCGAAGGTACGGTTTGTTCTGTTCTAAGTATCCAAGAAGTAAAGGACTGCCAGTGCGATTGATACTGTCTCTTTGTAGATTGGGTATATTGATTCATGAATTTATCGGTCACGTTTCTACCATACGGTGTTAGCCACTTTGCCTCCTGAATGTCCATAATGCAAAAGTCAGCGAGGTCTCTAGGTTGCCAATCGTGTCTAAGTGGAAATACCCGACCGGGAGCGACACCGGGTTCGGGCACCACGTTTTCAATTGCTGGTACCACAACTGCGCCGGCCACAGGGGCGCGATTAACGAGACTACGCCCCGATAATCCCGTAGTTTGTTTACTACGTGGCACATTAGAGAAGCGTCTGGTGGCGGAAACAGATAAACGGAACTCCACCTGTTCCAGTCCGTCACCAGTGCGTCGGGACCTCCCGCCGGCGTTATTGTCCGGCGGGTGAGGTACAGCGGGAGTTTGTGAGTCTCCTCGGACGCAAACAGATCCACTTGTGGACGGTAAGGCTCCGCAATCATTTGGTCGAAAATGGTTTGCTTGAGCGCCCATTCTACTGTTGTGCTCTGTCTCCGAGACAGAGCGTCTGCCCAGACGTTTGCTACGCCTGGGAGATAAGATGCGTGAAGATGAATGTTCAGCTTGTCGGCTAGAACAAAACAAATTTCTGACACGTTTAGCAACTACCGAGATCTCGTTGACCCTTGTTTCTGAATGCAGTGAACTGCATTCAGATTGTCCATCCTGAAGGCCACCGATTTGTCCCGTAAAGTAGAGCCGTGAGCCTGAAGGAAATACAAGGGGACTAGTAACTCTTTGACATTGATGTGGGAGGTTTCTGAATGGGACCAAAGCCCTTGACCCTGATGGCCGTGGTTTGACTGAAAGCCCCAACCTATCGTTCCTGACGCATCCGTGTCTACCCATACCGTCGGCGGAGGAGAGGTCCATGACATGACCGAGTGCAATGTTTCCCTCTTCGCCCAGACCGCTAGTAAGCTGTGTATTAATTTCGGGATGGGCCATAATATTTCCGCCGGCAATAGTGGAACAAATTTGTTGCCCTCCAAAATTAAACGTTTGACTTTCAACCGGCCCAACTTTACAGTTAGTTGAATCCAGTTGAGAGAGCCGACCAGAGATTCCCAGACTCTCCGTGTCGTAGTCAGACTGTGAAGAAACATAAACAGTTTCTTGCGAAACCTGTTCCGATTGTCCACACTCTGACTCAGAGTGAGAGCAGCTGTGTCCCAGACCAGCCCTATCCACGACCACTCGTGAGGGAACAAAGTTTGACTTTACCGGGTTTACCTTGAACCCTAGAGATTTTACATGATTTAATGTTATGTTGACATGATTGATGCATGACTGTTCCGTCTCTGCCACCACCAGCCAGTCGTCTAGATACCACAAAATCCTGATCCCCTGTTCTAACATGGGCATCAGGGCTTGCCGGACTAATTTCGTGAATAAGTGAGGTGCTAGGTTCAATCCGAACGGCATCCTCTGAAAGACATAAGTCTGATGCATTATTCGTAAGGCCAGTAATCGTTGAAACCTTTTGTTTACCGGGACGTGCCAATACGCGTCTGTCAGGTCTAAAGAACACATCCACCCTCCCGGCGGAAGTGTTAGCCTGATTTGATTCACTGTCAGCATCCGGAAGGAAACGTTGTGAATGTGGAGGTTCAGATAAGACAGGTCTACGACCGGCCTCATCTGAAGACTGTCCCTTTTGGGCACTAGAAAAAGTTTGGACGTAAATACTGGGTAATTTTGAGGGACCGGGATGATGACATTCTTGGCGATCATCTCCTGGATCAGTGACTCCACCTCTAATGAAACAAAATTTGCCTTTGTCGGCTGACGTAAGCGAGGTCGCCGGAGCCACCACTGCCAGGTGATGCCTTTACGTGCCACCATCCTCGCCCATGTGTTTAATGGCCATGCGCGATGACACGCCCGGAACGACCCAGTTAGCAGACAAGGGTTCGCCGGCTGGACTACCCTCTGATCCACCCGCCATAAGACTGGCCCTGGGAGTGAGAGAGACCCTAGTTTTTTGGTGGTGGTGGTGGTGGTGTATGCTTCGATGACTGGCCGGGTTTGGCAGGAGACGGGCCCTGGCCCGGTCGTTGATACTTCTGTCCTTTATGATTACCTGAAAACTTTCCTTGCTTGTATCTGTACTGAGCCTGACTTTGGGTGGAAGAGGACTTAGGCAGATGAAAGGGCTTTGCCCCACCAGGCTGAGCTTTTGCGACTGGTTTGGGCTTGGTACAATTGAAAGCAGGTTTCTTAGAAGGGGCGGGACTGTACTTAAAGGCCTGAGCCATGTTGAACACTGTTTTCCACACCTCCGGGGACATTAAATAGGCAGCTAGAACCGGGGACATAACCACTTGATTTGCAATCCTATCCGGGAGCTTCCGCACGAGAGACATCCTTAGATATTGTCTTGCCCGCACCGCCTCTAGCAAGGCTGTACGGATATCTCCCAGTGACTGTATAGAAGTCTGTAGTAGCAAGCGTCTAGACAGTTCGATAGCCTTTCGGACTTCCGCATCCGCGATTGCCTGCGCAGATCTTAGCATTGACTTCGCTACCTGTTGTGTGACAATATACTGGGAAAACAGTCTATATGCCTTCCCACGTAGCCTAAACTCCCGGTCTAGGTGAGCAGTGGACGGTGTAGAAAAGGGATCTTTAAGCTCGCATAGATTAATTTTAGGGGCAGCTAAAAATGCAAATAAAGCAGAGGGAACTCCGCCGGCAGAGAATACCGGCAGAGAGAACCAAGAATGTCTTTCTTGTGGAATTTGGTGCAAAGATTTAGAGGTAAAAGTCATTGCAAAGTTCTGAGCCTCCACTTCCCATTCCACCCAAGGTCCCGGACCCAACTGCTCCACCTTCAAAACTGGATTTGCGGCTGTGTCTGTGAACGTCTTTAAACCTAACTCTGGTGTTAGAGCTGACAGTGCTTTTATATCATTGTCATGCTTGGTCCAGTCCGAAAACAGTTTTGAAGCTGACGCAGGGGGTAGGGCAGGTGTAGAAGCATACACAAAATAATCATGGTGATAATAGTTAGGAATGGCCTTAATATTAACATCAAGTACATTTCCTAGAATATCTAAAGCACGTAACTTCCTAGATTTATTCCCTTGGATTACCCACTCACGTGGTACCGGAAGCTCCCCCGACATAGTGGATTGTGCTACCTCTGGCTTTGCTGGGAACGTTGTTACCCATGACTCATCCGGCCCGTATAAGAGGGGCATAGCTCCCTTTCTGACCGGGGCCTAGTCTAAAGGGGGAGGATTTACATCTGCAACTACTCGCACATTGGAAGTAGTCAGTGCCGCCGAAGTTGGCCTAGTAACAAGAGTAGGTGATACAAGGGGAGGGTGCGGAATTTGTGTCAAAGCAATGGAAGTAGCCAGAGGTCGGACAGTCGATGCCGTCGTTGGAGCTCCCAAACCAACTGTAGGAGTCTCCGGCTGCTGGCCAAAAAACTTAGTTAGTGCAGTCGCTAGTAACCCATTAATTTCATCAGCTGTGACAAATTTAGCAGAGGATGAACTATGTGGCGAATCATTCCTACTCTGAGAGTCGTCTATCAATGAACCGGACTCTTGAACCTCCATCTCAGATATTATAGAACCTGCATCCCTTTCCTCCGGCCTCTCAGGAGAGGATTCCGCCGAAGCCGGAACCCCCTCATGCTGCCATGTTAAGTCCGGGATGGACGATGGGATCTCAGCGTCCCGGTGGACGTCTGCCACTACCTGTGTTGCCTGAGAAGGATGTGAGCCGTCACTCCATGGCTGGGAGTATCTCCAAACTCCCCGGTCTTGGCCGGAACTCACTTGTGAGCTAGGTACCACACCAATTACTGAGCCCTCACTTGAGCCCTCTAGAGGGTTATCACTTCTGGTAGAACTCTCGAAATCTAATTCTAAAGCTGGTACATGTGAACTGGGAATAATATTTGGTGACAACCTGTCCGCCGGTATATCCCCCACCACAGTCTCTGACTCCACTCCCGACCTGTCAGATTGGACATGAGACATGTCGGGGGTAGAGGCAGAAAGTGAGGTACGAGGCTCCGGCGAACGCCGGGAGGCCTTTCGTACATGAGTATCCTTTTTCGAAGGCTTGTGACTTCGCCGTGACCTTGACTTCACACTAGGACTGTCCTTGGTGTTCTCCTCCTTGCTCTTCTTCCTCGAAGGTGAAGTAGAGTGACTATGTGTCTGTTGTCGGAGGGGAGACCTTGACCTGGACCTCGATCTTGACTTGGGAGCTGTCGCCGGGGTGTCGGCTCTCGAGATCTCTTAGATGTGCCGGGGGAGGGAATAAGCACTTTACCCTGCCCAGTCTCTGCCGACTTACGCACATTTACTCTACTTTGAGAAGGGGGACGTTTAAGGGGGGAATGCTGAACAATCAATCGGTCCCACAGAACTACGTTATCACACCGAAGAGCTTTATGAGCCACTGAAGTAGCATAAGTAGTTAGGATTTGTTTGACCTCGCGCAATGCAACCACCGCGACCTGATTATCCTGTTGTAAGACTTTGACACTTAACTGACTACAAAAAGTACAATTCTTAGTCACCCACAAACCCCTTGACCGGTCCAAGCATTTGACGCATTTGATGCACAGTGTATGCGCAAAAATAGGGATCCCTGAACAGGAGGGTGTTAAGCACAGAGCAAAAACAGGGTCTAGTGTAGCCATGACAGAGACTGGAAAAAAGCTAACCCACCCCCGGGCTTCGCCTGGTCCTCTGTTGACCCGCCGGAACTCCGCCCTGGAAAAAAGAAAATTTCCAGGAATGAATGCTCATAAGGTTACCCCAAAATGTTCTAACACAAGTGTTAATTAACCGCCGGGCAACGAGACGTAATACACCACTATTACCTCTTGTTACCCTGTAGGTTCATATATAAAGATTTTAGAATATCTTTACTTGTCAAAAAGATTTAAGAATATCCTCTGACATGATATAAAGACGAGCACATCTTTATAAATGACGCAGTCTTCCCAGTGATTTTTTGTTCACCGGAAACCCATACTTAAGACGCCGGCCTCCTTATTATATCACAGTTAAAAGGGTAAGCCTATCTTAATCTTAGATCTGACTTCTCTCGAAGCCTTCATAGATCGCCGTAATTTGAAGGCCTCGATACCCAATTGTATCCTTCAATTGTCTGGCCAACCCCACCGAATTGCAAATCCGTTAATCCCACCCTCCCAAGGTTCAACCGCCGGGTGTGAAATTAATTTAATGTTAACCCCAATTGTTCCTATCCCCACTTCTTTGCAAAAGATCGCCGGGGTGGAAAGATCAATCAAACAAAACAGCCCAGTTTTTCAATGGTTTTTGCAAAAACCGGGAAAAACCATAGTCAACAGGTGTCCGCATGAACACCTAGTTAAACGGGTATAGCCCTCCCGCCGGGAAACACACAGTAAGCCTGAACACAGGCTCCACTACAGAGACGCAGTTCCTGGAGAGCCCTCAAGCCACCACTCGCCGGGGGAAACTAGCCTATTTTAACCACACGCGTGATTAAAACTCGGCAACCAGCCGGATTTTCTCGGTGCAATCGAAAAAACCCGCCGGAAAAGGCAACCAGCCGGATTTTCTCGGAGCAATCGAGAAAACCCCCCGGAAAAGGCAACCCACACAACCAGACGGTATCTGATATACACAAATAGGCCCTGGATTAAGCCAAAACACAACTAATCCAGGACACACAAGACACAGTATTACATATTTATACAATAAATCAATAACACTTGTACATGTAAAAATCTACGAGTGGCTGGCTAGGCCTAAGTAGACGGAAATATCACTTAATCACGTAGTAATATAAACAAAAAGCACTGTATCATATCACAACAGGAACAGCCGCCATCACAACATCGTAGAAAAAATCCCGGGAGAGGGATGCACTGACTCGGGACCTAGAAAAAACTTCACTAAGTGAAGAAAAATACGCTAGGAACGTCAGTAAACAAACAATAAGGCAACTTCATCAGAAAGATAAGAAGAAGCCTGATAACTCGTAGTAAAAGCCAACTAAATAACTAGACTAGCTAGCCGCGAAAAATGTAACACGCGTCCATCACGGAACCACGAGGGTACACCCGAAATAGGTGTCCCAAACACACGACCCAAATACACTGAACTGCGGGAAACCCGCCCCTGACACTCCTGCTACGCATATCCTAACCTTACTCGATACATCCCAGAGTAAACAAATGAGAAAAAACTCACTAGGAACGCAGCAAATGCGGAACCAGCGGAGCGTGGGGAGACACGTCAGCGCAGGTTGAGCGCAGAGCAGAGAAGAAGGAAGTATGACGCCTGAAGTCAGCGTCTGGTCAAATATCCACACAAGTACATCCACGAGTATATGGAAAGCTTATGAATAGTTATTCTTATTTTCTTTTTATTTATTATTTGTTACAAAGTTTTTTCGTAGTGAGAACCCAATTTCATAATGACAGAACCATGAGTGAGGTTGCGTGCGCTCATGATGAAGGCTCCTCTTTTTTATGCTCTGCGCGGTAGATTCAAACTACGGTAAATGAGCGTTTGAAGAGGAGGCCTTATGTAATAGGCATAATCGTCAATGATGGAGGGGCCACTAATAAATACTCCTCAAGCAGTTAATCTCCATCACATCAAGCTTTCTTCTCTCTTGTGCCTTCAGAGCCCATTTCTCAACACCATACATCACTGTTGGTACAACTATCCCTTGATACATTGCACTTTTAACTTTAATTCTGATATTTCTCACCTTCCACATACTTCCCATTGCTACAAAGACTTTCCTTCCTTCACATACTCTCTGTTTTACCTCTATTTCCACACCTGTGTCCTTTTTTTTTTTTTTTTTTTTTTTTTCTATGTGATTGAGGGAGGCAAAAGGCATAACTGCCTATAGCGAGTTCCTCCCCCATAGTTGAAAGAGTGACAGGGCCAAAATCAAGGGACGTTCGAGCCAAAATGACTGGACACACGGAGTTTGAAGCAATTTAAGTCATAGGAAGAGGGAAAGACTGATTCTGGGAGAGAGTTCCAGAGCTCAGCTGTTGAGTAGAAGATAGTTTGAGAGTAACGTTTCACTCTTGGGTTGGAGAGTTGCACAGAGTAGGGGTGGGATTGAGTTGCAAGACGGGTACCACGTGCCCTACGTAAAGGAGGTGGTATGCACTGGGATAGCTCTGAGGAACACTGATTATTATAGTAGCGATAGAATAGCGAGAGAGATGCAACATTGCGGCGGAGAGAGAGAGAGATTGCAGAGAGTTGGTGAGTGGACGGGAGTTAATGATACGAAAGGCCTTCCTTTCAATTTTGTCTAGGAGAGCGGTGTGAGAGGAGCCTCCCCACACATGTGAACAATACTCAATACAAGGGCGCACTATGCCCCTGTACAGAGCAAGAAGCTGTGCAGGGGAAAAGAACCCCCTAAGGCGGTTGAGCACACCCAGCTTCTGGGAGGCTGCCTTAGCAAGACTGGTAATATGGTCCTTCCAAATGAGAGCAGAAGAAAAAGAGACACCAAGAATATTGAGAGAAGATGAAGGGTTGTAATTTTTGTATTGTTGAAGAATAAGGGATAGTCCGCTGGGAGATCCTGACGGGTAGATAGATGGAGAAATTGGGTTTTGGAAGCATTAAAGTTAACAAGGTTTTCTCTGCCCCAATTGGAAATAGTATTTAGATCAGAATTTAAGAGTACTATGGCTTTATTACGTTTGTCGTTGAGGGATTGCTGGCTGGGGCGCTCTGAAAAACTAATGGAGTAGTGCGAGGTTGAGTCGTCTGCGTATGAATGGATAGGAATTAAGGTACAGTAAAGAAGATCATTTATAAAAATTAGAAAGAGAATAGGAGATAGGACAGAGCCCTGAGGAACACCGGAGTTTATAGGGTGAGGAAGTGAACAATGGCCGTCCACAACCGTGGCTATGGAACGGCCGGAAAGGAAATTGGAGACAAAGGCACATATGGAGGGATAGAAACCGAAGGAGGGTAGTTTAGAAATTAAAGATTTATGCCAGACTCTATCGAAGGCTTTCGATATGTCTAGTGCAATAGAAAAAGTCTCACCGAAGTCCCGAAAGGAGGATGACCAAGAGTTGTAAGATATGAAAGAAGATCACCAGTAGAGCGACCCTTAAGGAAGCCATACTGGCGATCTGAGAGCAGATTATGAGAAGAGAAATGCTTAAGAAATTTGGAAGCAAGAATAGTTTCAAAAACTTTAGAAAGACAAGAGATGAGAGCAATTGGACGATAGTTGGAGGGTTGAGAGCGGTCACCCTTCTTTGGGACAGGTTGAATGTGAGCAAACTTCCAGCATGAAGGGAAGACGTTAGAGGATAGACAGAGACGAAAGAGTTTGCCTAGGCAGGGAGTTAGCACGGAAGCACAGTTTTTGAGAACAACAGGAGGAACACCGTCCGGACCGTACGCCTTATTAGTGTTAAGCCCAGAGAGGGTAGAAAGTACATCTTTAGAAGAGATTAGGATATTAGGCATAAGTAAGAGAGAGGAGGGCGGAGAGGGAGGAATAGCACCGGAATCATCCAAGGTGGAGTTTTTAGCAAAAGTTTGAGCGAAGAGTTTAGCTTTGTCAGAGGAAGAAGTGATGGTTGTGCCATCAGAGTGGGAAAGGGGAGGGAAAGACGAGGAAGAGAAATTGTTGGAGAGGTTTTTGGCTAGATGCCAGAAAGCTTGGGAAGAGCTAGAGTTGGATAGTTCAGTGCATTTATTATTGATGAAAGAGTGTTTGGCAAGTCGAAGAACAGATTTGGCTTGATTCCGGACAGAAACATATGAAGAATGAGAGTCTTGAGTTTTAAGGCGTCGGTACCGTTTGAATGCTTCCTCCTTATTGCGGACAGCAGTAGAACAGGCGTGAGTAAACCAAGATTTTTTAGCATTAGTCTGAGAGAAAGAGAATGGAATGTATGCTTCCATGCCCGATAGGATTACCTCGGTAATGCGTTCAGCACTCTCCGAGGGTCCCCGGCCACGGAAGCAGTAATCATTCCATGGGAAATCAAAGAAGTACTGCCGAAGAGCCTCCCAGTCGGCAGCGCCAAAGTGCCACAAGCGCCGCCGGCTAGGAGGATCGGGTGGCCGTACTGGAGAGATAGGACAGGTGACAGAGATAAGTTTATGGTCGGAGGAGCCCAAAGGAGAGAAAAGATCGACAGTATAAGAAGAAGGGTTAGAAGTTAGAAACAGGTCAATAATGTTGGGCCGATCTCCGATGCGATCCGGGATACGGGTGGGTTGCTGAACTAACTGCTCTAGGTCATTTAGGATAGAAAAGACATAGGCTTGTTCACCAGGTGGATCAGTAGTGTGAGAGGAGAGCCATTGGCGGTGGTGAACGTTGAAATCTCCTAAGATGGAGATTATTGAGAAAGGAGAAATGGATAGAATGTGTTCCACTGTAGAGTTTAGATAGTCAAAGAATTTGGGAAAGTTGGTAGAGTTAGGGGAAAGATAGACAGCACAGAAATATTTAGTAAGAGAATGACAGGAAAGTTTGAGCCATAAAGTTGAGAATTCAGAGGAGTCGAAATCGGGAACACGAGAGCAAGTGAGTTTGTTGTGCACATATGCACAACATCCGCCTCTGGCTTTGAAACTAGGATAGAGAAAGTAGGAGGATACAGAGAAGGGGCTGCTGGGTGTTGCTACAGACACCTGAGTTTCGGTGAGGAAGAGAAGATCAGGTTTGTAGGAGGAGAGATGGTGCTCAACAGAGTGAAAGTTAGAGGAAAGTCCGCGAATGTTGCAGAAATTAATAGAAAGAGTATAACAGGCCGAGGTCCAGGTAATTGTGTGGGGTCGTCAGGGGATGGTCGGTCGGGAGTGGGGGCATTTATGGTCCCCCCCCCCCCCCCTGGGGACTCCGAGGCTGGGCTAGAATTTTTTTTTTTTTTTTTTTAATTTTGGTGTGGAGGAATGAAGTGTGGTGTGCATGTTTAGTGTAGTGAAGTGGATAGGAGGAGGAGGTGTTTGTGAGAGCTAGCTGGATTGCTCTCAGTGTAAATGAGGCACAAAGAAAATCAGTAAGAGAGGCCAAGCAAATGAAACAGGAGTTCCAGCGACTCTTTATCACATGCCTATAACCTCACCTGGGTTTAGCCCTGATCGATTGGTGCCTACAATCTCCCCCTTGCTTATCACTCCTCCTAGATATTTAAAACACTCCACTTGTCTCAGAATTTCCCCATCCAGCCGCACATCTAGATTCAACCTACGAGCGCCTATATTACACACCATCAATTTACTTTTCTTAATGTTCTCCCTCAGCTTCCTCTTCCCACATACCACACCAAAATCTTTGACTACTCGCTGCAGTTTCTCCTCAGAATCCGACACCAACGCTGTGTGATCAACAAACAGCAACTGGTTCAACTCACCAACCTCTACTGTTCTTTCCTACTAAACCCAATCCTCTACCCATAGTTATTATTTTTGCCTCCCTAACCTCACCATCCATATATACATTAACACCTAACGAGCGGCCTAGGCGGTAATTTATATGTACCGCCCAGCGGGGTGTTTTTGCCCTAAATAGGGTGGTTTACGTGATCATTTTCATGCCTAAATAAGACCCAGAGCGTAAAACAAGTATCTATCCCTGAAAGGGCATAAACAGAGCTTTCCAATGACACCCCAACCATCCTTGTACGACCGTTAGTTTTCTTGCAACGATCGCGCAACACGAGTGCAAAAACCATGTAATTAGGTACTTTCCCTACATAATTCCCTGTGTAGCGAGTGTGAGGGGGGAAGGGAGGGTGGTTTTCACTTCAGTTGGCCCACCGCGGTGGTGTGCGTCGGTCATAGCCTTACTACGCTCCTCACACCGCTTAGCTCTCTCTCTCTGCAACATTACGTGCTGAAAATGGCACACGACATAAGTTGTGAACCGCCACTTAGTCCAAATTTCTTTCACACGACATAAGTTGCGCGCCGCCAATAAAGGGTTAAACAACTACGGTGAGATTACACAATCCTGTCGCAGACCTACGTTTACCTCAAACCATTCACTCAACTCAATTCCTACTCTAACGCATGCTCTTTTCTCTTCATATAAACTTGACTGCTCTTAACAAATTTTCTCCAATTTCATAAATCCTTAACACCTTCCACATTGCTTCTCGATCCACACGATCATACGCTTTTTCTAAATCCATGAGCCCAAAATATCTCTTTATGCTTCTCTAAATACTTCTCGCATAGATGTCTTGCTGCAAAAATCTGTTCCACACACCCTGTTCCCCTCCTAAAATCGAACTGCTTTTCTCCTATTGCACCTTCTGTACTCTTTATTTTCCTCTCTATCAACACCCTGCCACACAGCTTTCCAACAATTGATAATAAACAAATACAGTAGGGTCTCGTAAGATGCGAGATCAGAAGATGCGATTCGCATAAGATGCGAGGACCCCCAAATAATAAATTAATTATTTTAAGATGCGAGACTGACCATAATTTGCGAATCGGAGGCTCAAAGTGGGCTAAATCCAAGGAGAAACCTTAAGATGCGAACATTTTTTTTAAAATGCGAGCCTTAGGCGGGACATTTTTCCGTATATTTACGTGTATCGTAAGATGCGAAATCGTAAGATGCGGTCGCATCCATCGACCATAAACTCGCATCTTACGAGACCCTACTGTATCTCTATAACTTGAACACTCCTGCCGGTCTCCCTTCCTTTTGTACAATGGCACAATACATGTACTCCTCCAATCTTGTGGTACCATTGACACATCTAAGCACACATTAAATAGTCTCATCACTCACCAGCCAATCTATTATCAATCTATTATTCCTCAGAGGTCTCTCAGTGTATACAACTCCCTCTTCGTAGAGCACGTAGCAGCAATCTTGCAACACAATCACCACCCCTACTCTCCAAACCAAGAGTGAAACGTTATTCTGTCTTTCTTCTATTTAACAGATGAGCTCTGGAACTCTATCCCATAATCAGTCTTTCCCTCTTCCTATAACTTAAATTCCTTCAAACTCTGTGTCCAGGCATTTTGGTTCGAACGTCCCTTGATTTTGGCCCTGTCACTCTTTCAACTCTGGGGGAGGCACTCTCTACAGTCAGTTCTGCCTTTTGTCTCCCTCACTCACATAGACAAAAATCATCTCTACCCTTCTTAATACATACTAAGTACCAGTACTGTGTAGGCTACTGGTGTAATCGTAAGAGTAATCATGATTATGATTACTTTTTGAGAATACTCGATTACGATTACATCCCCAAATATAAGACAGTAATCGATTACGATTACTTAGAAAACTGTAATCGATTACGATTACAGATTACGATTACCCCATGCCTGCTATTATATTCAGCTTAAAAACGATCTCACTTAACCCTTTTTACTACCACAGATCCTTCTAATACTGTGGTGTAATTTGATTTTTGTTGGGTAGGCTACCTAGTTTTAGGCATATTTGGGTAGGCTAGCTAGTTTTAGGGATATTCGGCGAACGAACGCGAGTAAACAGAGACGCACGCGTGGGACGAGTTTGGTGTGGAGGTTGTAGGGAGCTCCCGTTGTATTTACTGAGTGCAGTGTTCCTGTGGTGGGTGAATAGATTCAGCCGAGGTCGGTGGTTCATGTGGGCATCACTGTAGCTGTAAGTCAGGTTGGATTGTGGTTTGTGGTCGCAGTTTCTGGAGCGTTGACGGCGCTTGGATGGGGAACTACTTAGCATAGGCCTAGGCTACTCAGTGCCACGCATTTCTACAGGGATATTCTCACCGTGAGGTAAGGGTGCTAACATTTCGTATTTCAACCACAAGCTATCTAGGCCTATATTAGTCACCATCTCACCATCAGGAGATGGTGTACATCTCAATGAAGTAGGAGCTGCACGTCTTGGTCGTCTGCTGAACGATGCAGTCAAGGATTTCTGTTTAAAAAACGGGGTCAACCAGACCCCAGACAGGGTAGTGTAAGTCAAATACGAACTGAAAATTCAGACAATGCACAATCAGTAACATCCAACTCTAATACTCTTAAGGTGTTTTATGTAAATGCTCGTAGCATACGCAATAAATTTTCAGATCTAGAGGAAATCGTGTTTACAGAACATTATGATATAATCGGCATTACAGAATCTTGGTTAAATACGGAAGACAGAGACTTTTTAGCCGAATATACGCTTCCTGGTTATACAATGTTTGAGAAAAGTCGGATCAATAGAAATGGAGGAGGAGTTCTGTTTTTTATAAAGGAAAGTCTTAATCCCGTCTTAATGTCAAAACCTCAAATTGCGAATATAGACATATCTTACGTACTATTAAATAATAAACGAGGAACTAAAATAACACTAGCTTTATTATACAGACCCCCATCTCAATCAGTGCAAACTGACAGTGAAATTTATGAACAAATTGCAGAAATAACTAACATACAAGATACCGTAATCCTTGGCGATTTCAACTTACCCTTGACTAAATGGGGCGATATTCTTACTTCACACTCTGGACACGATCCCTATGCTAACTTGCAAGAGAGTTCACTTTTTCAATTTGTACAATCTCCGACCCGTGGTAATAATGGCTTGACCTTGTACTCGCAACAAAAGAAGAATTAATAGAGAATTTGAATGTTGGTGATGAATTCAGTAACAGCGACCATCGTACGATAACTTTCACTTTAAAGTTTACTAGTAACAAATCAAATAGCAGCATTGAGAAAGTCCCTAATTTCAAGAAAGCAAATTTTCATAAACTTAAATCAAAGCTTAAAGAAACTGACTGGAGCTTTCTGACTAACAATAACGACATAAATACATCTTGGGAGTGTTTCACAACCACTTACCTTAACCCTTCTTTAGCGGGGTGTTTGGGGATCATTTGGGCATATTCAGGCCCTCCTGAATGATCAATCAAGTATCTGCATGAAAAGAAATGTATTCAGCAAAAAACTAGGCGCTAAAAGCTTCAAAATGAGACCAGAACGAGCTACGTAGCACTCGTGGTTCTAATGCAGTGGTGCCACGAACATGGGAGTTTAGCGTATAGCGGTATATTTTTCCCAGCTATGCTCACTACTGGCTACGCTGCCGTCCTCTCGAGAACACAGGGAGGGTGAGTCAGTGTGCGGCGGTAAGCCCTGGGAGTTGGCTGTCTGGCCCGCTGCGCTCCCGGCCATTTGCACTCGATTTTAACCCTTTAAAAGCCTTAACCCTCTCACCACGGAAGGCCTCTTGAACGCCCATAAAAAAGCATATAACAGCTGCCCGGAAGGCCTCTTGAACGCCCAGTGGTTGAAAGCCTGTGAGCTTCGTGTGCGAGGCGTCGGTCCGACGCATGTAAACAACAGCCGGCTGGACCGACGCCCCGCATCTCCGGCCACAAGAAGGAGAGCGTCGCTTGTTCGTGTGTGCCTGTATGTTGTTGTTAAGTATCGAAAAGTGGTGTAAAGTGGCTGTTTTGGCCATAAAGTGATCTCCAATGAAATCATCATCACAGCTCAACCAGTTGACTTAGAGAGCTCTACTTAATGCCATTCTACAGGTAAATAACACAGCTACGCTTGGGGATGCGTGGGAATGCGGGAAGCAGTCTGATTAACGAATATACGGTAGCCTAGCCTAGACGTTTTTCGGCCAAAACACCCGGGTTTCGAGGAATATATATATAATACATAGCCGGGGCTGGAGGGTTAATAATGCTCCTAACTTGCTGCAAATTGGTGCACGACTTAAGTCGAGCGCCGCCAATAAGGAGTTAAGGCAGTGCAAGACTGCATACCATCGAAAATACGGCGTCCAGGCCATAATGATAAGCCCAAATGGTGGAATAAAGATATTTCAGACTGTCTGCTTGCTAAAAAATTTGCTAATGATAGATTAAAATCCTCACAAAATGACGAAGAACGGGTGAAATTTGTAGAGCTACGACGCAAAGCCAAAAAGTTAATTAAGCAAAGTAAAAAGACCCTGGAGTTACATGTTGCGAATCAAAGTAAAACAAACCCGAAGAATTCTATAGTTATATCAGAAAGAAAAAAGTAGTTACTTCAACTGTTGGACCATTAGTCGATGAAAATGGAGAAAACACCAAAGACGAAGTACAAATGAGTAATGCCCTCAATACCTTCTTTGCATCAGTTTTTACAACCGAAGACCTCAGTGATATCCCTACACCATCGCCGATTCAGATTGATAATTAATGTCTGAAAATATGGGTTTCAAAGTACATAACCAGGTCAAAGTGGCGGCTGCGAAACGTCTAACGGGTTGGATTCTGCGTACTTTTAAAACACGTGGTGAATTGCCTATGATAACGCTCTTCAAATCTCTAGTGCTACCGCGGCTTGAATACTGTAGCGTATTAACATCCCCATACAAAGCAGGTGAAATAAATGACGTAGAGAGTGTACAAAGAAATTTCACTTCGCATATAAGTTCGATAAAACATCTACACTATTGGGAGCGTTTAAGAGCACTGAATCTGTACTCACTGGAACGTAGAAGAGAACGTTACCTAATAATATACACGTGGAAAATCGCAGAGGGTTTAGTACCAAACCTACATACTCCGATAGTCATGAAATTCAGTGATAGGAGAGGCTGGGAATGCGAAATCCCCCGGATGAATAACAGGGGTGCTATGGGCTCTCTGCGAGAGGGCTGGTTATCACACAGAGGCCCACGTCTCTTCAACAAACTCCCACGGCGAGTAAGAGACATGAGGGACATCTCGTTAGACAACTTCAAGAGATCCCTAGATGTCGAACTGCAAAAAGTGCCAGACGAGCCCATCCTCGCAAGGGAGCGAGCTGTCGCTTCAAACAGTCTACTGCACCAAATCACCACCCATAACGAGGGGCGTCGCGCTCCTTGGTGCCGCTAGAAGAGCGGCGAACACATCAAAAGGTATCAAGGTAAGATGTTCTAAGCAATATCACCGTTACAGAGAGAGAAGTATTGAATTGTTTAGATAAACTCAAGGTAAATAAAACGCCTGGACCTGATACAATCTCGCCTAGAGTTCTAAAGGAAGCTAAGGATGAGCTCTCCAAACCACTGACATTGCTATTCAATGAATCCTTGCAGTCTGGGACTATGCCTGATCAGTGGAAGCTAGCCAACGTAACACCGATATTCAAAAAGGCAGCAAATCCCTACCCAGTAACTATCGTCCAATTAGCTTAACCTCAATTGTATGTAAAATGCTAGAAACGGTCATAAGAGACAGACTCGTAAATCACTTAGAGGCAAATAACTTACTTAAAGATACTCAACACGGCTTTCGTAAAAAACGTTCCTGTTTAACAAACCTCTTAGCAAAGAGTAGTCATAAACGGTAAGGCATCTAAATGGACGAATGTAAGTAGCGGGGTACCCCAGGGATCGGTACTAGGACCAATTCTCTTTCTAATTTACATCAACGACATAGATGAGGGTCTCACCTGTACAATCTCAAAATTTGCTGACGATACAAAAATTGCAAATAGCGTACTCTCAAAAGAACAAGTTGACGATATGCAACACAATCTAGATAAATTGTCATGTTGGGCCCAAATTTGGCAAATGAGTTTCAATGCGGATAAATGTAAAGTACAGTGAACCCTCAAACTACGCGTGGGATGCGTACTGTGCTGTTGGCGCGTACATTCATTTGCGCGTACATGGGAGTTAAATATAAATGGGGAAAATAGGTATTGGTCTGGGTCCGACCGAAAGTTGTACTATTTCTACCTTTCATCACCTAAAATCCACAAATATATATCATATTACTGTACAAATATGTTTTCATAACCTAATCTACCACGCAAAATACATTTAATGTATACAAATAAGACACAAACGTAAATTAACTCACATTGGTAGTGGTTGAGCAATGCCGGATCTGCGCCATCATTCGATAGCACTGCGCACGAAACGGATCGACCGAAATAATAGGCCTAGCCGCCTAGGCTTACTGGTAAAGTTTTGAGTCGAAAAGTAATACACCCTGTATAGCCTATAGTTTCATATAGCCTACATAGTGTCAAGTGAGATAGTTCAATAGCTCATATACATATTAAAGAATTGGCTTCACATCATTTAGCCAGGGGAGAGCAGTGGGCTTTGAAGCGACTTTCGAAAGAAGTGTAAACAATCTCGCCTCCAACTACCGAACAGAAACAGATTTTCCATTTCCGATTTTGTTAGCTCAATAAATGATACATGCAATGTAAAACGAAGAACAGTCTTTTAATAAATTCATAATATCCTGTTGTGCTTTATAGATACATAATAGTTTGGTACGGGAGATGTGTCTCTCTCCACAGTCAACAGTGACGATGTTGGAGGGCTTGGCGTCACGTCAATATGGCCGCCCGAAACTCTCCAACAGATACGAATCGACTCCCGCTCGTATGCTCGGCGCGTACATTCGAATAATTGAGCGTACTTACGTATTTGTGTCCTCAATTGTGGTTAGAGCGTAGTTTTATTTCGCGTAAATAAATTGCGCGTAATTTGAGGGTTCACTGTACTACATATCGGATACCTAAATGAGAAAGCAAACTATTCGATGAATGGCACTCAGCTTAAGAATGTAAACAAAGAAACCGATCTGGGAGTAACAATATCGAGTAACCTAAAACCGAGTCAACAATGTTCAGAAGTTGTTAAGAAGGCAAACAAAATAATTGGCTTTATAGGCAGGTCATTTGAGCATAAATCCAAAGTAGTTATCCTAACCCTTTACAATTCCTTAGTCCGCCCTCTTCTGGAATACTGCGTTCAATCCTGGTGCCCTTATTACCAAAAAGATATAAACAAGCTAGAACGAGTTCAACGTAGAGTTCCCAAAATGATACCTAGCCTAAAGAACAAACCATACGAAGAGCGTCTTAGAGAATTAAATCTATATCCTTTAACCCAGCGCAGATTAAGAGGTGACTTAATTCAAGTGTTCAAAATCATCAAAGGCATCGACAATATGAACTGTAGTAAGTACTTTACTATCGACCAATCTAATTACACGCGGGGAAATGGTTGCAAAATTATTGGTAAATCTTTTAACTCACACGAATCTAAGAATTTCTTCTTCAATCGAGTTGTCAACTTGTGGAATGGGCTTCCCCGAGACGTTATAGACTGCAGCACCGTTGATTCATTTAAACTCCGCTTAGACAAATATCTCGCATCAAACCCGCGACTGACTGCGTTTGTAAATGAATAACTTTATTTTATCCCCCCCTCAGTTACTAACCCATCTGTCCCCTACTAACTTCCTAATCCTGCCACGGACATTAGTTCCTTTTCCAATGTTCCCTTACCCACTCTAAACCACTGTTTGGACACTTGATCCTCAGTGTTTTGGAGGACAAGCAGCCTAGAAGGGTCACTAGATATGTTGTTGCTTGATTTCCTTTGTACTTAGTACCTTTGTACTCCTTTGTACCATGTCTGGAAAAGGGAAGGTGAGTAGTGAAATGATGAAGTCATATGATGGCAAGGGCGATGTGGTGGCGTGGCTAAAGAAGGCAGAATTGGTGGCGAAACTGTTGAAAATTGAAGACTTGGCTAGTTTTATACCACTGTACTTGGAGGGAGATGCATTAGCCTTGTACCTTGAGATGAGTGAGAATGATCAATCGGATGCTGAGAAGATAAGTGCTAGATTGAAGGAGGCTTTTACACAGGGAATGTTTGATGCATATGGAAGGCTAAAGAGGGTGATATGGACCGGCGAGCAGGTGTATGTCTTTGCTAACGAGATAAGGAGGGTGGAAGGGAGAGGGCCGTGAAGCTAGCTTTTATAACTGGTTTTCCGGACAGGATATCGATGGAGCTGCAGCAGGCTAAGGACGTCGAGTCGGTGAGCGTGAGTGAATTAATAGTTAGGGCTAGAGTATTGGCGTCAGGAGGAAGCCAAGGAGTTGCAGCGGTTGCTACTGGAGGGCCGGAAGTGGAGGCAAGGTGGCAGGCTCCACGGGGTGAGCCGAGTGGCAGGAAATGGGAGGCGCCGCAGGCACGTGGGTAGGGGAGGTGTGGTGGAGTGGTCTTGCCACTGGCCTGGTAATCCAAAGGTCCCGGGTTCAAATCCCGATGTATCAATGGGAAGATATTATTGGGATGGAATTTGTGCTGTACCTGGTATCAGTGCATTACCACAAGCCCACCGAAACGTCATTAAAATACCCTCATTGTTCCCTGATTAAATAGCACTGTATGAATATTCCCATATTCAAAACATGGTATAGGGGTGCAATGCCTGGTGAGTTATCTGCTCAACAGGTGGCGTTGTGTGTGTGTAAGTGTGAGAGTCCGAGTGTAGGGGGTCAGACAGTGAAGCACGGGAATGAGGTGGCTTCAGAGATGGGGTCGTTTCGGGCCATGAGTGAGCACCGTGCCTCATGTGAAGGCAAGATGGCAGGTGCTCGTTGTACTCTACGTGCTTCACATGTCTCACTCCCTAGACTGGAACAAGACCTCACGGGCTTCACTGTTCATTGTAAAGCGGTGAATGTTAAGGCTCTCAGTCTATGCCCGAGAGGAAGTAAGTTGGAATATAGAAAAAAAATAAAAATAAAAAAAAAAGGTCGCTGCTTCAGATGTGGTGGCTCTCACATGGCAAGGGAGTGTAAGGAGCCGAAGCCATCCATAACTTGCTGTCGGTGTGGGAAGGAGGGTCACATAGCGAGCCGTTGCAACCAGGGAAACGGTCAAAGGGGAGCTGCTGCGCCGGAAGCCACCCCTTTAGTCGAGTAAAGGTGCTCCCAAGCTCCCTGCCAGTGGTGGAGGTACTGGTGGGGGGAAAGGGGCAAGAGCCCTTGTGGATACTGGCTGTTCGACCACTGTGTTGGCCTCTCGTTTGGTAGGAAAGTGTGAGGGAGAGGATGCTAGGCTGGTTGCAGTCGATGGAAGAGAGATAATGTGCGAGGGTGCCAGAGAAGTGGAGTTGACAGTGCGAGGAATCCGATTGTGGATCAGGGCCATAGTACTTGATAAAGTAATTGACGGCATTGATGTAGTGATGGGGATGGGTGTGATCAGCCAGCTGGGTGGCGCTACGATTGTAGATGGAAGAGTACCGGTAATGTTTGGGAAGGTACCGGTAAGCCGGTCAACTGCCGAGAGTGGAGAGACCCAATGCGCTGTGGCCATAAAGTCGGAAGGGAGGGTTGTGAAGCTGACAGAGACTGAAGAGCTGAAAGATAAGTTCGCAAAGGCAGCCGGGGTTGTTGAGCCAAAGAGAGGGGTGTTTCTTAGTTTCTTACAGTAGATCCTCTGGAAAAAGGCAAACTAGGCCTGTGTATCCAGCTCAGTACCAGTACTTGCACTGCTGCGGTCGTTCACGGTGTTGGCGGCGGCGGTAGCAGACGCAACATTTTTACTATTCTGTATTTTTGTTTTATAATCAAACTTCAAATCTTGTCTTCCCCATGCTTTATCAAGATTACTTTCAAACTCCCTTATTGATTCGGAATCGACTACATACTGGGGCAGTGCGTTCCACTCATTTGCCACTCTATCACAAAATGAGTTCTTTGCCTTCTCAAGCCTATTTCTTTCTTTGTAAATTTTCTTAAAGTGTCCTCTCGTTCTTGTTCCCTCCCGCATCAAGAAGATACCTTCACACACAACCTTATCGTACTTTCCTGACACTATCTTAAAAGTCTCTATCATGTACCCTCTCTTTCTCCTATATGCCAGTGTCAGAACCCTCAGTGTCCTCAACCTCTGTTCATAGCGTTCTTCAACGTTGGTACCAGCTTGCTAGCTCTCCTCTTCACTTTCTCCACTGCATCTATATCCTTTACCATATATGGAGCCCACACCTGGTTCGCATATTCCAGGTGCGGCCTAACCAGCGCTGTATAGAGATTCCTGAAGATTTCTTCGTCATATTGAAGACAGGCACCGAATGGGGGGCTGATCCATGCAAGATTGAGGATAAGGATTTTGTTGCGGAATTTGATGGTAGGAAGTGGGTAGTCGAATGGTTGTTGAAAGGGGAGTTGCCTGTTTTGAAGAACAAAGTTGGTTGTTACGAACATGGTATGAAAGAGGGAGTGAGAGAAGATTTTGACAAGGAGGTGAAGAGGTGGATTGATGAGGGCATTCTGCTGCCGTGGGGGGAGGAAGTGGAGAGTGGAGTGTTGCCGTTGATGGCGGTGGTTCAACCGACGAAAAACAAGGTACGGCTTGTATTGGATTTTCGTGAACTTAATACCCACGTGATGAGTCACACAGGCGATGACGTCGCGGATGTGTGCGGCGAGACACTCAGGGAGTGGAGGCAGATGGGTGGGGTCTCGACCATTGTGGATTTGAAGTCCGCTTATTTACAATTTCATGTGACAGAGAAGCTCTGGAAGTACCAGCCGGTGAGATATAAGAGGAAAACTTATTGCTTGACGAGGTTGGGTTTCGGGTTGAATTCGGCTATAAGAATCATGGCGAAGATACTCAAGACAGTGCTGGGGGAAAGGCAGAAGATGAAGGCTGCCACGAATTCATATATTGACGATATACTCGTGGATGAGACTGTGGTGACGGCAGCCGAGGTTGTAGAGCACTTAGCTAGGTTTGGATTGGCCACAAAGGAGCCGCAGCCGTTGGAAGGGGGTGCGGCGTTGGGCTTGAGATTAGAGAGAGATAGAACAGGCGAGCTAGTATTCCAGAGAGGTAATGAGGTTCCAGAAATTAGGGAGAATTGGAGTAGGAGAGAGCTATTCTCAGCTTGTGGAAGGCTGGTGGGCCACTATCCCATTGCAGGATGGCTTCGGGTAGCATGTAGTTACGTTAAGAGAAGAGCGGAAGGTGTAAGATGGGAAGACAAGGTCGGAAAAGAGACAGTCACGATGATGCAAGATGTCATAGAAAGAGTGAGACGCGAAGACCCAGTGAGAGGAAGATGGTACACCCCGAAGTCGGAGAAGGGGGTTGTATGGTGTGATGCAAGTAGGATAGCGACAGGCGTGATATTGGAGATAGGTAATGTAGAAGTTGAGGATGCTGCGTGGTTGAGGAAGAAGCACGACTACAGTCATATCAACGTTGGATGCGGTGTTGAAAGGTATCAATTTGGCCTTGAAGTGGGGTTTGCGAGAGATCGAGGTTCGAACTGATTCTGCTACAGTGTTTGGTTGGCTGAAATCAGTGGTGACGGAAGAGATAAGAGTTCGAACGAAGGGAGCTTCAGAACTGATTGTGAAGCATCGTCTGGGAATTCTGAGGGAGTTGAAAGATGTGTATGCAGGTCTGCAGTTGTGTGTAGTTTTTGTGCCATCAGAAAAGAACAAGGCTGATGCCCTAACAAGAGTAAAGAAATCATGGCTTGGGGTGCCAGAGGAGACAAAGGAGGCGGCTATGGTGTGTTGCATGGGAGCACCAAGTGTAAAGGAGCTACATCAAATGCACCACATGGGAGTCGACAGGACGCTGTTTGTGGCAAGGAAGGTTGACCCTGCAGTCACGAGGGACAACGTTCGAGAGGTGGTGAGACGTTGTGACAGATGTCAGTCGATCGACCCTGCACCAAGTGTACATGTGTCTGGGGAGATTAGAGTGGATAACGATTGGAAAAGGTTGGCGGTTGATGTGACACACTATCGGCAGGGATTGTACCTATCTATGGTAGACTACGGACCTGGACGGGTGGCTATCTGGAGGGAATTAAGAGCAGAGAATGCGGAAGAGATTGCAGGTGTGCTGAATGAGATCTTCCTAGAGAGGGGCCCAGTTGATGAGGTGTTGATGGATAACGGTACTGCTTTTCGGTCGCAGGCTTTGAAGGACATGCTTGATAGGTGGAATGTCCGACGTTTCTTTAGAGCTGCGTATCGGCCAAGTGGGAACGGAATTGTGGAAAGACATCATCAGACAATCAAGGCGATGGCAGAGAGGGGGCAGGTAGCGCCTATGGAAGCAGTATTTTGGTATAATATGTCCCCTAGGTCAGGTCAGGATGAGAGAACCGTACCACAAAGAGCAGTATTTCAGTATGAATGGCGACATCCATGTGCGGTGCCGATGGCCATTGAGGGGGAGGAAGGGCCTGCCTCTATCCAAATTGGGGAGGAGATTTGGATGAAGCCCCCAAATGCAAAGTGTACATCCCAGTGGGGGAGGGGTACTGTGACGGACGTACATTCCAGGAATAACCTCAGTGTCGACGGGATGCCACGTCACATCTTGGACGTCAGAAGAGTGGTAGAGTCTTCAACTGATGATGAGGTGGGGGATGACGAGCAAGAAGAGGTAGAAGAAAACGAAGTGGTACCACGATGGTCGCAGAGAGAGAGGCGACGGCCAGGGTGGATGGGAAATTATGAGACGGGAAGTGATTGTGAAATGGGGTAGGTGGGATAAAGGGACTGCGCGATGTCTAACGTACCTTAGTAGTACTAGGGCGGAATGCCATTAGGTACGGTGGAAAATTACTATGATTTTTGTTGTTTTTCTCATATAGTTGTCTTATCTCTTTTTTATTATTTTTTTTTTTTTTATTTTTTATTTTTTTTTAAGATTGATCTTGTGATCAGGGGGATCATGTGGTGTAATTTGATTGATGTTGGGTAGGCTAGCTAGTTTTAGGCATATTTGGGTAGGCTAGCCAGTTTAGGGATATTCGGCGAACGAACGCCAGTAAACAGTGAGGCACGTGTGGGACGACTTTGGTGTGGAGGTTGTAGGGAGCACCCGTTGTATTTACTGAGTGCAGTGTTTCTGTGGTGGGTGAATAGATTCAGCCGAGGTCGGTGTTTCGTGTGGGCATCACTGTAGCTGTAGGTCAGGTTGGATTGTGGTTTGTGGTCGCAGTTTCTGGAGCGTTGAGGGCGCTTGGATGGGGAACCTCTTAGCATAGGCCTAGGCTACTCAGCGCTGCGCATTTCTACGGATATTCTCACCGTGAGGTAAGGGTGCTAACATTTCGTATTTCAACCACAAGAACACTAGCTGCTTGATGTCTTCTGCTTCTCCGTGGGCCGTCTTGGTTGGCCGGTCGTGTGAAGTAATGTTATAGATGGGTTAATGGGCGTGGGGTCTTAAATATGGCTCCGTAACTTATAATTAAATAGTTGGGCACCATAACGGACTAACGCGAGTATTAGAAGATATAACTTTATCAATCATACTCGTCTATCCTGACCTTCATATTAACCGGTGATGAAGTTCTGTTAAGGTACTCTCGTATTGGGTTTTTTAATATTGTACCTTAGTTATGACGAATTAACACAATATAGGACGAACGCAAGAAGAGTTTTAGTACTGCTCTTCTTGACTGTCTCTAACCGTTATAAGAGGTTCAAAGAACTCAGGGCGATGTTAACCTTTTAGTTGCTAAGTCTAATGGAAATGGAATGCTGCAGAGAAAATTAACCTAGGACTTATATATGCAGAGTCCCCGTGAGGGTGTCTCGCTAAGCCCTTATAACACAAAAGATCGTTCGATCTCAGATCTTCTGTGAGAAATGGTAGTGTAACTTTTAATAGTAAAATGTAGAAGGGTAGGGGTGCCTGTGTCCTTCAACTTTTAACTATAAAAAGTGTAACCTAGAGAAGGTGACTATATTAATCACTGGGATGCCAGTAATAATAAAGTTCCTTGTATAGGGCACAATTGCCGTACATACAATATTAGAATAGAAGTGGAGGGGTGCCTACACACTTCAGACTTTAACATTGGCGATACAGCCTATTAGAGGTCTCTATGTTAACTGATTGGGATGCCACAATTAACAAAGATCCTATAATAGGATTTCTTACTCACAGAGAGTATAAGGTCTTCGGGGTGCCGTGCATCCAGACTGTATGGAGGGTAAAAATAATGTTTCTCAAAGTGGGGTGCCAACAACTGAGAAGCCTTAGAGTTACTTAATTTCCTTCAGATTTCATTGGCCTAATGTGCACCATTACTGAGGGGTACCCATCCTCTGTGAAAGGACAGTAAGGGCGTGCGTATGCAATGTCTATTAGGACAAGAAGTCCTTCTTGTCCTAGGGGAGATGGACTTCATTTACTTTATGATATAACTCTATTATACTTGACGAGTTGATCAAGGTGGCATGAGAGATAGATGTTATTTAAGGAAAGGTTTTATTTGGCTTTATAGGTTATTGGAAAAGTCAGGGGGTTATGGATATAATTGGACTATTGTTCAAGGTTTTTAGGACGTTTCTGCTTGACCTTTGAGCGTGAGAATTCGGGGAAAGGGGGTATGATGAAGTGAGGTTTCTCTGCGTCGTTGGATATTGCTTTTGCACACAAGAGCCTGTCACTGGTAATATTGAGAACAGAGTTAGGTGAGAATGTTAGATTCTCTTTGTAGAGTTAATACTGATAATCGTTTAGTTGCTATATATACGAGATACACGTTTTTACATAAGTTAGATGCCGCCCGGGCATGGAGGCTATGTTGGTAACCCTGGGGTCAATGGAGGAACGCGTGTCCAGGTAGCCTCTCCCGCATACATTTTATAAGCTTGCAGACAAGGGCCTGTTGTCTTTAATATTGATCATAGAGATATGAGCATGTTAGGTTTTCTTTATAGATTTAATACTAATAATTTCTAAGCTTCTATATATATAAAATAGAAGTTCTGTATGAGTTATAGGACTCTCGGCGTGGAGGTTAGGTTGGCAACCCTGGTGGTCAAGTGGGTCACGCTTACAGGTAGCCTCTCTCGCATATGTTTGATAAGTTTGCAGACAAGGGTCTGGTGCTTTTAATATGGATAACATAGATAGGTGATCATGCTAGATTTACTTATTAGGGATAATACTGATCATTTCTGAACTGAGATATATACAAAAAGGCCCTAAAAGGGAGAGCTACATGATTATATGCATCCTGGGCAGTGAGCCTGTGTTGGTATCCCTGGGGGTCATTCTGTTATCTGCGAGGTTAAAAAGGTTGGTTGGTTCACGACTCTCAAAGTAGGAAGGAAGGAGATGTGTTTTGTTTATTATAATAGAATAGTTGGATATTTGAAAAGACGTGTACATATGTCTTTATTATAAAATAGATAAAAGAGTTAATCTGTGTGTAGGACATGGTTCTTGCATAATTAGATACATAAATTAAACATCATAATGGTAGGTATCATAACCTTCTTAATATTAATAATCTGGTAACTTACTAGAGCTGCTGCTAGTAGGTCACCATCAAGGGTTTATATCAAGACACGAAGGAAGATAATGTGATTTGTTTACTAGTAGGATAGTTTATTACTAAGAAGACGTATAAATATGTGTTGGAGAAAAAAAATAATAAAAGAGTTAATCTGTGGGTAAAGACATCTATATTTTAACATCATCAGGGTAGGTATATGAGCCTTCTTAACTCCCTCCGACTCATATATTACGCTATCGCGTCATATGGAAATTATGCCAAAAAACTCATATGACACTAGAGCGTCATATGAACTTATCTTCATAGCTCTCTAATAAGTTATATGACGCTCTAGCGTCATATGGAGCTCAGTAAGTTAGGTAAGTTAGATGAAAATCTGTCGATTGGTGGCAACCCCAAGTTTCTCCGACTTCTAACTGTCCCGCAGTGGGGTTTTGACAGTTGTGGGGTACAGTGGCAATAATACCGTGTCTCCCGCCTCCTCGGACTTATTGGAACATAATATGTCAGAGGGAGTTAATATTAGTAATCTGGTGGTCTAATATGGCTGGTGTTAGTAGATCGAACATGGTAGGGGAACAGGGGTTGACTGTCTAGGCGTCAAGGTTGGCTGTGAGGCTTTTTGGTTTAGTTATCCTCTCAACGTTTTCTCTTTCGTTGTTCTTCTTCCATTTTCTTCGGTTTGGTGTGAGGCCTTTGTTGTAGTTATCCTCCTCTAAACGTTTTCTCTTTCGTTGTTCTTCCGTTTTCTTCCTTTTTAGTTTTGGGGAATTATTTTAATTTTCTTCCTCTGGGCATCTCTGTTAATTTCATTATCTGGGTATTTTACTTCCCTCCCCATTATAGTAGGCACATCCTCATGCCTCAAGGGTAGAGTAACTAGAGTTTTCGTGGTGGTGTCTGACGGGGTAGGTCCGGTCGGTAGTCAGGTGATGGTTGTGGAAAATACTCGGTGAGGCTGAGGTGAGGTGGTGGAGGCTGAGGCTTTGATCTTGGAGTGTCATATGTATTTACCTAATTGTATTTACCTAATTGTAGTTTACAGGAGTTGAGCTAAGCTCGTGTTGTCCCGTCTCTCAGTCTACTTTTTATCCAATTTTTTCTTGAAAATATGGATGTTCCTTGCCCCTACCACCTCCTCCTCCAGCCCATTCCATTTGTCAATACATCTATAGGGGAAGCTAAACTTCCTGATATCGTTCTTGCAGGTAGGTCTTTTTACTTTGTAGCTGTGGCCTCTAGTTATTCCTGTATCCATAATTAATATATCCTCCCTATCCAGCCTCTCCAGCCCCCGGGTACATTTGTACATCATTATCATGTCTCCCCTCTCTCCTCTCTTTTAGACTCGGTAGATTTAATTTGTCTAGCCTCCCTTCATATGGCAGTTCTCTGAGACTTGGAACCAATCTAGTGACTGCTCTCTGGATTCTTTCTAACTTGTGAACATGCTTCTTTAGATGCGGGGACCACACCACTGCTGCATACTCCAATCTTGGTCTAATCATACTCTTCATAATTTTCGCTACCATGGTCTCATCCAAGTAGTTCAGAGCAACTTTCATATTCCCGCCATTGCATACATTCCGCTAAAGAGCTTGTTAATATGTTTCTCTGGCGACAAATTATCTTGTATAATCAACCCTAAATCTTTTTCTTTTTCGGCCTTGCTAATTATATTATCTCCCATCCTGTACTCCCAATTTGGTCTATTCACACTTCTTCCCATATTTAACACATGGCATTTACTTATATTAAATTTCATTTTCCACTTGGTGCTCCATTCGTATATTTTATCTAAATCCCCTTGCAGCTCCTCACAACTACTTTTATTTGTTATTTGTCTCATAATTTTTACATTCATCTGCAAACATTGACATGTAAGAGTTTATGCCTATCGGCAGGTCATTCACGTACATAAGGAACATGAGAGGTGCCAACACAGATCCCTGCGGCACACCACTCTCAACTTTCCGCCACGATGAGCAAGTTCCTCTAATGTTGGTCCTCATTTCCCTATCTGTTAAATAGCTCTCCATCCATTTCAGCAAACTCCCCCTGACACATCCTAGCGTCTCAAGCTTAGATAACAATCTCTTATGTGGTACCTTATCGAATGCTTTGGAAAGGTCTAAGTAGACACAGTCCACCCATCCGCCTCTCTCTTGGAGTACATCTATCACCCTACTGTAATAACATAGCAAACTGGTAACACAAGATGTCCCTTCTCTGAATCCAAATTGCTTTGGGGTTATTATCTTCTTTCTCTCCAACATTTTCATCCATCTCTTCCTAATTAACTTTTCACAAATCTTGCATACAATACTAGCAAGTGAAACTGGTCTATAGTTTAGAGGGTCCTCAGGGTTTCCATTCTTGTATATCGGAATGATATTAGCTCTTTTTCCATTCAACAGGAACCTGTCCTTTATCTAAGGAAGCTTGAATTATGTCCCTCACTGGCTCCACTAATTGCTCTGCACACTCCTTTAAAACCCAGGCAGACACTTCATCCGGTCCCATAGCTTTCCTTACTTCAAGTCCTCTCATCGCAGATAACAGCTCATCTCTAGTTATTTCAATCTTACTAAGACCACTCTCCAGTACTCCCGCCTGTGGTTCGTCAAAACCTTCCTCTCTAGTAAAAACTGACCCCAATTTGTTATTCATTACCTCACACATGTCCGATACATTTTCATACATCCTAGCATCAACTCTTAATTTAGTAATTTGTTTCTTTACCTTCAACTTACTGTTTATATATTTATAAAATAATCTAGGGTCACTTTCACATTTATTTACTATGTTCTTCTCATAGTTCATTTTAACTTGCCTAATTATGTTAACATATCTATTCCTCTCCTGTTTATATTTATTCCGATTACTCTCAGTGTTCCTTCTTTTTAATCTAGCCCAAGCTGCATCACGCCTACCCAAAGCTCTTTTGCATTTCAAATTAAACCAATCTTTCTGCTTAGTAAAATTTCCAGTTTTATATCTTGGGACAAACAGATTGGTTCCTACTCTATAAATTTCGAGGAATCTACTATATTTACCTTGTACGTCCCGTTCCTTCAAAATAAGATCCCAATCTACTCCCTCTAAATATCTTTTCAAGGATACATAATCAGCTTTACTATAATTTAATCTGTCATTTATGTAGCTATTGTCTAATCTATTGGCATTACTCGAGGTCAACTTCCATTTTAGTAATAGGTGATCACTTTTACCTACAGGACATAGATAGTTTATATCACTAATTTCGTGAGGATCTTTTGTAAAAATCAGATCGAGTTTAGAAGGTTCGTTATTACCCCTCATTCTTGTATTTTCCTTCACATGTTGTGCAAGTACATTTTCCGTAACCAACTCCACTAGCCGACTTCCCCAAGATCTCTGATTTGGCCCTGCATCTCCCGATTCCCAATCAACCTCACTACAGTTGAAATCTCCTACCAAGATCAATCGATTCTTCCTTAAAAGCAATCTTCTCAACGACTGAATCATATCCTCTACCATCTCCTCAAACTCCAACTCCCTCCATGCTCTGGTCTTTGGTGGCATGTAAGCTACTGCTATGTCTAGCTTTTTTCCTTCTATATCATTGAGTTCAACTGCCATTATTTCTGCCTTGTCATTATTTAACTCCACGTGCTTTGCTGTCATAGGGTTCTTAACTAATACTGCCACTCCACCTCCCCTTTTACCCTTTCTATCATTTCTCCATAATTATATTATATCCTTCACTAAACACTATGTTGCTGTCAAAGTCCTGGTTCAGCTTTGTCTCTGTCAAACAGACTATCTGTGGTTGATCTTTTCTTAATATATTATCTAACTCTACCTTTTTACTGTTTATTCCATCTATATTAGTGTAGTAGCACAGTATATTTGAATCCACCTCCTTGTTTCTCTTCCCTCTCTGCCTCCTACCAGGTTCACCTCCTCCTCCATCCCTTCCCTGACCCAGTTCCACCTCCCCCGCTAATTCTATTCTCCTCCCCCCTCTCTCTCCCTCTGTTCCACCCTCTCCACCACATCCTGGCTCTCTCTCCGGTCCCCTGTTCCCTGCATTATCTCTCGCTCCGTCTCCTTGCTTTGACTTCGTACTTGTCTCTCTGTCTCTTTCCCTATCACTCCTCTTACTTTCGGTTCTTGGTGGCTCCTGATGTACCACTTCCTTACTTGCCCTTCCCTTATTCTCCAAAAAAAAAAATCTTCTTTTGCTCTTCAGACAACTTTCCATTCTCTTCATCAGCCTTAGCTTGGAGTTCCCTTAACTGTTCTCGTTCTTCTACACTTAGGTCCTTTTTTACCCTTATATGATTCAGCTCTGTCGAATTTAATTTCCAGCTCACATTGGCTACTGCTTCTGCTGTTGATCTAAACTTTAGTTCCACTCTTAGTGGTCTCATCTCGCCCTTCTTATATATTCCAAACCTTCTCACCTCCTCCAGTTCTTTTACCCATCCATAACCCTCGTCTAAGTAATCCAGTATCCCCTTTCCTTTCACAACATCCCTTTCCTTTCTTACCTTCATATCTGCCAGGTGCTCTTCCACATATCCAAAGATTACTACACACTTACCTCTATCTATTGTCTCTCTCACTACCTTCTCTTTCTTCTTTAAAACTTGCACTACATTTTTTTCAAACTCTTTCTTTTCCTTTTCTCTCTCTCTCTTCCTTCTGCTCCTTCACAATTTCTTCAAGGGCTACCATCGTGGCACTGTCTACC
Organism: Paralithodes platypus; assembly: GCA_032716605.1. Classification (NCBI taxonomy): domain Eukaryota; kingdom Metazoa; phylum Arthropoda; class Malacostraca; order Decapoda; family Lithodidae; genus Paralithodes; species Paralithodes platypus. The sequence goes on from CM064481.1 coordinate 14,734,833, forward strand.
CTTGTCCACTCATTTTTTACCTCACTAATTCCTTTTACTTCCTCACTCAGGTGGCCCTCATATTCCTTAAGCTGAGCCTTGAGTGCCACATTTTCCGCCGCTAACTCGTCTACTCTGGCCATCACTGCCTCTAGGCTGTCACTTACTGGCCTAGGCCTATCCACCCCGCTAGTAACGCCACACATATCGGACAAAACTTCTACTTTAGCCCCTAACTCCTTCCTCCAATTTTCCATCACTCCCCTCCATCTCACAAGACCCATCAATTGTTTTTTCATACTTGCCAACTGATCATCCTTGTCCTCGGTGATAAAGCCTTCAAATTCATATTCCTCCTCATCCCCAGCTAGGCTTTCACGCCTTCCCGCCATCGCGAGGTGGTCGTCTGCCAGCCTAAAAACAACAATCGCCCCACTATCCCATCATCATGTGCTGATGATAATGCAATTATTTGTGAGGTGGCTGGAAGATTTGAAATCAGGGGATGGTTTTGATGTTGGAGGGGGAAAAGGAATTGCTAGGGAGCAAACTGAGGTATAACATGAGTCGGTTATGGATATTGTCGTTAGGGAAGAGGTATTGTAAGTGGTGATCTGGCCGGGAGAATTGGACGTAGAATGGTGTGAGAAGTTTAGAGATCGTGGGGTTAGCACTTTGTTGATGGTCTTGTTGGGAGCTGTCTTAGTGATTTTCTTGGGCGTGGTTTGAGTGAGTGGGTGGCGAGTCCGTGAAGATTTAGAGGGTGGGGTGTGGAATGAGGGTGTTGGTAAGAGTTGTGGAAACAAAGTCACGGTGGCATAGAGCTTAATTGATAGATGACTATTGTTGTTGTGAGAGGTGTTGATGGGTTTTTTAATTGATGGTGACATATAGTTAGGAGTGATTGAGGTTGTGACTTGTTGATGATTTGATGAGGATGGTTGTCTTGAGGGTTGGGGTGTTGATGAAGAAAGGATGGAGATGGGGTGCGTAGACAGATTTGGAGAGTTCGTAGTGGAATTATGGTTGAGGGAGGCGATGATTTTGGGGATGAGGGTGAGAAGGTGATTACGTTGTCTGGGGTGAGAGAGAGGGTGTTAATTGGGTGGTTAGGTAAGTTTGAGGTTGTGTTTTGGTAGGGGTTTTGTGGGAGTGGTATGGTTGAGGGTGGGGAAAACATTTCATTTGGAGGTTGGGGCGGTTGAGGTAGAGACTGAGAGGGTTGTTGGAGTTGTGATGAATTTGAGGTGGGCGGTATGTGATGTTTCTTGGGTGATAATGATTGAGGAAGGTGTTCACAGGGTGTGGAGGGTTGGATTGAGGGGGCGTTGACGGATTCTCTAGATGGTAGTGGATATGGGTGGAGAGGATTTGGGGGGGGGATGTGAGCATATATCTTCATGTAATGGAGGAGCTAAATTTGGTGAGAAAATCTTGTGGGTAGAAGTGTGAGCGGGGGTAGGTGGGGAAAAACTTGAGTATTTATCTTGGAGGCTGGTAGAGGTTGAGGTTGTTGTGTGAGGACTTAGGGATAGTGATGGTAGCTTTATGCATGGAGTTGCAGATGGGGATGTCAGTGGCGGTTTGGGGTTGTCTGGCACTTCGACTGAGGTCTGTTTTTTCTGAGGTAGAGGTTGAGGTAATGTATGAGAGGATGATGGTTTCGGAATGGTGGGGTGTGAAGTTGAGTTGGATTTGGCCAGAGTTAGTAGAACTGTTGATGTAGCAAACTGTGGGGTTTTCGTTTGTGGCAGGATGGGAGAGGGTGAGGTTTGGTCGGACTTGATTAAGGTTGATAGAGTTGAGGGTGTGACAGGTTGTGGGGTTTGAAGTGGTGTCAGGAAGGGACTACCAGGGGTTGTAGGTTGGTGAGGAATTGATTTGAGGGAGGAATTTCCTTTGATTGAGGGGGAAGAAGAGAGAGTTGGGTGAGGAATTGATTGGAGTGAAAATTTTCTTTTATCGAGGGTGAAGAAGAGAGAGTTGAGGAATGGAGGGGACAGGTAAGGTTTTTGTCATGGAGGTAATCTAACCTTAGGAGCGAGTTGACTGGAGTGCATAATGTTTCTTCACTAGTCATCCCTGGGGGCGAGTTGCTTGGAGTGTCTGTTGTTTCCTGATTCGTCTCCAAAAGCTCTCGGATCGTCTGCACATTCTGCCGGAAACCTGCTGTCCCATGGCTGGTGAAATGGTGGTAGACGTACATTGGGAGGATGTTCAGCAGAGGTGAAAACCTGCTGTTCCTGGTATTCTTTAGTTTTTTATTTACACGCGGATCTTATGTCTTTAAACGCCTCTTCAAGGATGATTTCCAGGTGTCCTTCGTAATCTCACCACACTCTTACTTCTCGGCTAGCATTCTCCCATTCTTATCTTTCACACCCTTACTGTTTCCCTTGCTACCTTCCCTAACTTTCTTGACTTCTTTCCAGAACAGTTTCTTACACTCCCTCCATTTTACACTCATATTCCTTCCAAATTCCTCATCTACTCTTCTCTTACTTAACTTCACTATTCTCTCCACGTACCTCGCTCGTTTCTGCCTCTCCAAATATTAATTCCCTCTAATACCCAACCACTCTCTATACACTTTCTTCTTGTCTTCCACAGCTATTTTTACCTCTTCTGTCCACCATGCTGTACCTTTCACTCCCCTCCCTCTTCTCCTCACATGCTGCACAGATCTCTTCCTTAACCCGGGAACTGCGGGGAGACTCTTAACCCGGGAACTGCGGGGAGACTCTTAAGAGTTCCCCCGGCGGACTGCGGGGAGACTCTTATGAGTGAGTGAAAAAAAAGAAATAAACTTTTGACATCGAAAAAAAAAAAAAAAAAAAAAAAAAATTTGTTTGGCCCCTGGGCCATGCAAAATCTCAGTCCTCTACTTCCCCTCCTTCCCCACTTTCCTCCTCTCCTTCAGTTATCACCTATTTTCCCTGTTATTCCCTTATTCTGAGGTATATTTTCGTGCTAACATTAGCGAGTTGCAAGCAGGGTGTTGTCATCACTGATGGCAAGCGAGTGCAAGAGAGAGAGAGAGAGTATCGATCGACTGTGTCTCAGTGGCCTTGGGGGAAATTGGCGGGAAAGCAGCTTGCCTCACCCATACATTATACAACTCGCGGGCTATATCTCCGATTTTGACCATCCAAACGCTGTTTTCACTCGTTTTATTGTTGTTTCAGGTTAATACCTTTATAATCAACCCATAATAGGCACATATGGATAAGTATTAATGCTATTAATGGCACAATGAATATTTTAGTGACGGAAACACCTCAAATACGTCAGCACAGGGGGACGTTTCCAATTACCCCCATGCGCACTTCAGAGGTTAAGAGTTCCCCCGGCGGACTGCGGGAAGACTCTTAACTTCTTAAGTGCGCATGGGGGTAATTAGACACCTCTGCCTGTGCGCATGTATTTGAGCTGTTTCCATCACTAAAATATTCATTTTACCATAAATAGCATTAATACTTATCCATACGCGCCTATTAGGGGTTGATTATAAAGGTATTAACCTGTTACAACAATAAAACGAGTGAAAACAGCGTTTGGATGGTCAAAATCGGAGATACAGGCCGCGAGTTACATAATGTATGGGTGAGGCAACCTGCTTTCCCGCCAATTTCCCCCAAGGCCACTGAGACACAGTCGATCGATACTCTCTCTCTCTTGCACTCGCTTGCTAACAGTGATGACAATGCCCTGCTTGCAACTCGCTAATGTTAGCACGAAAATATACCTCAGAATAAGGGAATAACAGGGAAAATAGGTGATAACTGAAGGAGGGGAGGAAAGTGGGGAAGGAGGGGAGGTAGAGGAGTGATATTTTGCATGGCCCAGGGGCAAATTTTTTTTTTTTTTTTTTTTCGATGTTTAAAGTTGATTTTTTTTTTTTCTCTGACTCTTAAGAGTTCCCGCAGTCCACCGGGGGAACTCTTAAGAGTCTTCCGGCAGTTCCCGGGTTAAGAGTAAGGGGGAAAAAAAATCCATTTAAAACACCCCCAAAATTTTTTTTTTTTTTTTTGCCCCTGGGCCATGCCAAATATCACTCCTCCACCTCCCCTCCTTCCCCACTTTCCTCCCCTCCTTCAGTTATCACCTATTTTCCCTGTTATTCCCTTATTCTGTGGTCTATTTTCGTGCTAACATTAGCGAGTTGGTAGCAGGGCGTTGTCATCACTGTTACCAAGCGTGGGAAAGAGCGAGAGAGAGACTATTGCGTAACAGTGTCTCTCCAGACAAGGGGAGGGGAGGAGGGCAGGGAGGTTGCCTCAGCCATACATTATGTAACTCCCGGCCTGTATCGCCGATTTTGACCATCCAAACACTGTTTCCACTTGTTTTATTGTTGTAACAGGTTAATACCTTTATGATCAACCTATAATAGGCAATATGGATAAGTATTAATGCTATTTATGGTAAAATAACGATGTTAGTGATGGGAACAGCTCAAATACGTCAGCACAGGAGTGTGGTGTCTCATACCCCCATGCGCACTTCTTAGGTTAAACACCATGCTCATCTCCTCCACTTCCTCCATATCTTCCAGGTCGAACCCACCTAGTCATCTTTCTACTGCTTCCTGTACTCTCCTGATTTCCTCCTCCTGTAGCCTCTCCACCCTCCTCACCATTCCACCTTTCTCTCGCCTCCCTCCAGCTCTCCTCACCCACTTCTTTTGTATCCTAATTTTAGCTACTACTACATAATGATCAGACAGACCCCCTCCAATATCCCTATACACCCTAGCATCCAGCACAGATTTCTTCATTCGTTCATCCACACATATATAATCAATCGGTGACTTTCGTTCCACCACTCTCTTATCCTTCATCGTCCACACCACTTTCCATGTGTACAGTCGGTCACCTTTCCGACTGGGCCACCTATGGTACTTTCGCTGGGAGTCTTTCGCTTAGATATTAGTAAGATCGCTCACTCCCCCCACCCTGAATCTGTTGCATATTATATCCCATAGATGGCGTAGTTAGATTTGTGGGGGGGGGGGGGGTATTCTTGTGTAGGAAATGTTGGTTATACAAAACAAACAAAACAAACAAACAAAAATAGTTTATTAGCCTTTTATACAATTTGATCATGGGCGATTTACATATTAATCTTATTTGATTACAGTATTTTACTATCATTTAACTTTGTACAAAGCAGTTTACAAACATTTACTGGCCATGAACTTTAGTTTATTTGGCCTATTAACCTCTGAAGTGCGCATGGGGGTAATTGGAAACGTCCCCCTGTGCTGACGTATTTGAGGTGTTTCCGTCACTAAAATATTCATTGTGCCATTAATAGCATTAATATTTATCCATATGCGCCTATTATGGGTTGATTATAAAGGTATTAACCTGAAACAACAATAAAACGAGTGAAAACAGCGTTTGGATGGTCAAAATCGGAGATATAGCCCGCGAGTTGTATAATGTATGGGTGAGGCAAGCTACTTTCCCGCCAATTTCCCCCAAGGCCACTGAGACACAGTCGATCGATACTCTCTCTCTCTCTTGCACTCGCTTGCTATCAGTGATGACCACACCCTCCAATCGGATTTCTAATGTTAGCACGAAAATATACCTCAGAATAAGGGAATAACAGGGAAAATAGGTGATAACTGAAGGAGAGGAGGAAAGTGGGGAAGGAGGGGAGGTAGAGGACTGAGATTTTGCATGGCCCAGGGGCCAAAAAAAAATAAAAAAATAAAAAAAAAAAAATATAAAAAAATATATTTTTTTCGATGTCAAAAGTTGATTTTTATTTTCTCTGACTCTTAAGAGTCTTCCCGCAGTGCGCCGGGGGAACTCTTAAGAGTCTCCCCGCAGCTCCCGGGTTAACTCAAGATAATCATATTCCGAAAGTAAATTAGTTGATGAACTACCGTAGGTATATATATTAAAGCAAATTACTACCGGTATGTATTCTATGCCATCCAGGAAAATTGGTATGTCAAAAATTAAAATGAAGCTGGCAACCGTATTTAATGATTGATTGTATTAATGGGAGGTTTAACGACCCTCCCAATACCAAATGAGGTAAACCTCCTATTTGGTCGTAGCCTCGGAGTATCCAACGTAGAGCTATATACTTATCGTATAATTTTGCTCCGCTCTAGAGCGGGCAATTATCGAAATCACTAGCGCGATAAAACGATAACATCTAGAGTAGCACCTTACTCTCTCTACTAGGTACGTTGTACATACTTTGGAGGCCACTATTTGAAAAGGAAAATAAGAAAATATTGATGAGAAAGAAGAGAAAATTAACCGGATTTTAGGCCATCCTATCTGGCTCCTTCAGCCGTCTTGACGGATCCACCCCACTACCCGACAGGGTTCATTGGGCATTCCCGGTATCAAGGTACAAGAGACAAGATTGGATGGGCAGGGGTACGGCGCGAGGGCGGGATAGTATGACGTTGGATACTCCGAGGCTACGACCAAATAGGAGGTTTACCTCATTTGGTATTGGGAGAGTCGTTAAACCTACCAATTTAGTAGTAGCCTCTACGTTCCAACGTAGAGCTAGAGTACCAAATTGGAGGCGGACATACAAGCTGAAAACACAAACTTTAGCCCTTAGGAAATATCAGGACCATGGAAAGACTGACTTAAACAAAAGAGTTTATAGAAAGAGTGTACTGACAGGTGCATATCAAGAGAGGTCAAGTACAGTCAAGTCGTATGCCATGGGATAACTAACCTAAGACAAAGAATGCTGCATTTCATCATAATAATATGAAGTCCAGGATGCGGCCCCCCCCCCCCCTCCTTCCGGACGAAGGCAGGAAGACCCATAAAGTAATGAGTAAATACTGACATACGTCGAAGAGGAGTACCATACAGGGGGTGACGAGAAAAGACATGAGCATACACAGTGACCAGCACTGAAAGCCATGAGAAAAGTTCAGTGGGAGGAGGCCAAGACCTACCAACAGAACGTAGTATACTTTAAGACGAGAAATTATATCAAAATCTTAACCTAGTTATTAATCCGCTAACTTAGGTGCAAGTATGGGTATAGTGCAATCCCCCCCCCCCCCTCCCCCAATAAAAGAAGAACAAGAAGGGAGAAGGATAAGAGACAGAAGGAACGCTGCAGGTAGACCCTGAGTGAACCTGCTGGCCCAACGCACGACAAGGACGTCCCGGCCTGCCTGTGGACAAGGCCAAAGAGGAGGACACAAATGTGGTGGGGGAAGACCAAAGCCCCGTGTCGGCAACGTTCGGGCGAGAAAGATTATGTAAAATCAGAACGTAGCAGCGTACGAACGGACAACATGAGCCGCGTCCAGAACGTAAGGTTTACTGGCCCGAAACTACCGACACAGGCGAAGACCCACAGCACGTCGACCTAGGCCCCTACTGGGCGTAGGCGCCACCCGTAAAGGTAACCCCGACACTGGCCTGGGCGAGTACACATACGGATGCAGGGTTTGAACCGGGCACAACAGATGATGAACCCTACCATGTTCGAAAGCAGGTACAGGAATAGCTTAAAAAACGGGAGTGTCGCGTACGGTTGTAGCAACCAAACGAACAGACGGAGCCAAAGTAACCGACTCAAGGACGGGAGAACGATGTAAGGAATGTCGGTCCCTAGACCTGGCAGTCATCTCCGGGGACTCCGCCACCCGTCGCCAAAGCCATAAAGAACAATGTCATGTCACGGAAGTGTGCAGGCGTGGGGTAATGAGCGTAAGAGGCAGACGAGAGCAGTGTGAGAGCCTCCGCCAGAAACCACTGAGGAGGAAGCTGACGCGGCGTCGGACGAAGCATAAAGCAGGATCGCAAAAAGAACTCAAGTCCTAGGGAGGAACGACCAACCCCGTGAAAGTCTCAAACGGTACCCGAATGGCCGACAGGCGGTTCGTAAGAGTGGTGCAGATGTTGGGACACTTCTCAATATTAACCAATGGAGGTAGTGAAACACGAACGCCACCGATGGTCGCGTCCGTGACGGGTAGGCAACCAAGAAGGAAAACTGTGTCAGTGAGAGCCATAAGTCAGCCATGGAAAATGAATCCAGGGGAGAGGATTTGACATTCAAAGAGAGACTAAACTTAGGCATCCACCCAGCCTCACAACATCCACGATGTGAAGGCGAACGATGTCCCTAGGACACCAATCGATACCAAGTGGAAATCGGAGATCGCTAGGGGAACTGGACTCGGGTACCACCGCATCATCCAAGCGGACCAGGCTTGGGCCGGCCGGATGGGCGCGACAACCAAACGAAGCACTGGTACCCTCTCAGCCTGTGGAGGACTTAGCACACCAAAAAGGGCGGTGGTTGGTGAAACACAGAAATCGACCGCCACCTGCGCCAGTCCTTGCTGAACGCGACTGGTACCTCCGCCGGAGGAGGAATCCAGCGGTACAGGAACACAGGCAACCCGGGCGCCTCGCATGAGGCGAACCAGACCACCTGTGGAACACTCCAGGAGGCCGCTAGGTCATCGAACACGGTGTGTTGGGAATACCATACTACCCGGGCGCTCTGTCCTTTCGACAGAGCATCCGCCCATAGGGCGGCAGGTTGCATGCAGTGGGACGGGCCCCGGAGCCTCGTCTAGAGCCACATGGACGGCATGAACCGGACGTAGGAGTCGGGAATCGTCGGCGATATGGGGAAGGAGAGCGACGTCACACCGTCATATCGGCCGTCCCAAGTAGGAAGCAGAGGAATTGTGTGTAAGCACAATATTGTGAAAAACCGTTGAATCCGTGACAGGAGATGACCCCCTTCCCTTGTGTAGGAAGGAAAGGTCGAAAAAGGGGGACCCTTCGAACGGAGGGCCATACAGGAGGATAATTCATGGGTGCACAAATAGTGGAAGAAAACTCCTGAAAATTAACAGGCACAAGGGCCGAAGGACGCACAAAAGTGCTCACTACACCTCGAAAATGGAGCACCTTTCATGAAAGTGAGTATCCCCCCCCCCCCTGTGCGAGGCTAGAGGTGAAGAGTGACCCCCCATGCGGAGGGCCAGGGAGAGACCAGGCGAACCAGCAAGAGCAAGAACCCCGAAAAAACTCCGGTCAGAAAAGACCAAGGGGTAGGCGCAAATCCCCAGAAGGAAGGCATGAAAGCCTCAAAATCGAAGAGGATAAGAAGAATACCCAAAGGGTGAAGGCACTGAAGAGGAGAAGACGCCTCTCCTCCACTCTACCATCAGAGTAGAGTGGGAGCACAGTCTGATAAAAAAGAGAAGTCCGTGAACGACTGCAACTGAGTCCCTATCCAGAGGTAAAGCAAAGCACCCTAGCACTGACCCAGAGGGGAGTGGTCCAGAATGGGCCCCTCCGCTCCGGGGCGGAAATCCACTCTGGAGCGGAAAGTAGGAGGAAGGGCCCTCGCCGCCCTGGAGCGGAATGGAAGCCGCGCACCAGAGTGGAGAGCGTTGCACACTGCAGGAGCGGCCCAGGAGGCCTAGGGAGGCAATGGAGCGAGATGGTGCCAGTAGGAAGATGAATGACCTAGCCTAGGGAGGCAAGGGATCGAGACGGAGCCAGTAGTAAGATGAATGACCGCAACAGTAGGAAGATGAAAGACTGCAACTGAGGGCCCATCCAGAGGCAAGGCAATGTCCACCGAGAACCGACCCAGAGTGGAAGGGGCCCAGAACGGCCCGCTCCACTCTGGGGCGGAAATCCCTCTCTGGAGCAGAAAGGAAGCCCCACTCCAGAGCGGAGAGCGGCATAGGACAGGCGAGGAACCAGGATGGTGTCAGGAGAAGCATGGAAGAGAACAGGCCAAGAGCGGGAATTTCCGCTCTAGGGCGGGGCAGAAGTAGTGCAGTCGGATGGGAGAGGCTTGAGGCATCAGGAAGGGTGAAAGGGAAAACACCCAAGAGTTCCGTCAGAATAGTCTAGCAGGACAGCTGACGTGGAAGCATCCACGGAAAGAAAAAGACAGTCACCGCTCCAGAGCGTATCGTACGCTCCAGAGCGGAGTCGCCGCACCAGGGAGGAGCGGGCGTAGGGTAGCCAAACGGCAGAGGCCTGTAGGGACCAGGAAAGGTGAAAGGCCAGGAACATCCAAGAGTCCCAAAAGAATCGTCTAGCACGACAGCCGATGTGGGAGCCCCCCTGGGTAAAAACATCAGATATGGACATCCAAGCATCCCAACTGAATGGTCTAGCATCCCAGCTGACGTGGGAGCGTCCGTGGGGAAAGAACAGAGGCAAAGCAGAGGCCCGACCTAGAGGAGGAGAGAGCCCACCCTAGGGCGGAACGGGCCCCGTGAGGCCCTAGCCCAGACACCAGAGGCTCGTAATAAAAACATTCCCAACTGAAGTGGAGAGGCCGAAAGCGTCCCGCTCAGCAAAGCCAAAGACACCGTTGAAGGACGTCAGGCAGATTTCAGTAAGAAAGGGAGCGGTCTTATAAGAGAATGCGTCTAGTCATAGGACCGACTTGGAGCGGGAGTCAACCACGCACCAGGGCGGAGCGAGCTGAGTACAGCCCTTCCGAGAGACCTGCGGCACCGGGGAGGGTGGAAGGAAAAAGACATCCCAAGGTATTGGTGAGCACAATGGAGGTTAAGACTGTGTCTCAGGAACCCCAAGGTAGGGGAGAGCTCAATGTAGGTGAGGACTGTGCCTGAGGAACCGCAAGGGATGAGCGAGGGCAAAATAGGAGAAGACTGTGGCTCAGGAACTCAAGGCATTGGCGAGCTCAATGTAGGTTAAGACCGTGTTGCAGGAACCTCAAGGCATAGGGGAGCTCAATGTAGGTTAAGACTGCGCCTCAGGAACCTCAAGGTAGTGGTGAGGTCAAAATAGGTGAAGACTGCGGCTCAGGAACTCAAGGTATTGGCGAGGGCAATGGAGGGTAACACTGTGTCTCAGGAGCTGGAAGCAGACGAAAACCGGCGCCCTGCAAGAAGGTTTAGTAAATCCGGAGACAGGCAAGCAAGAGCAAGCCTAGGAGGCAATAGTGTCGAACAACCAAAACGCAAGGTTGAAGCACAGGAGGAATGGGAGGAGGACGCTCCAAGCCTCCCACTATCAGGGCAAGCATCCCGTGCAGGGAGGCAAACCGTGCAGCGTTAGCCTCCTCAGCCCTAACCTGGGCCTCCTGGATGGCCCGAATAGGAAGGACCCATCCAGGGTCTGCGGTCGGTGACGAGGAAGATGAAGAGATGGCCCGGCGACGGTTCCTACGGCTGGGCGACCGACGAGGCGACGGAGTATAGTAGAAAGACCCCCGTGGCGAGGCCTCAACCACTACGTCATCGTACACTTCATCGCTCCCGCCACTCAGTCCCACGAGGTCACAGGCAGCCCCCACCTGACCAGACCCTAAAACCGCCACACTGGCGCCGTGCACTGCCAGAGGTACGGGTCCACTCTTCTGAGCAGGAGAAGGCAGGCCACATGGAATGTCAGACCCGACAAAGCCAGGAGAATCCGGGAGACCGTCGCGGACAAGAAGAGGAGAGGCCGAAGCAAACAGAGCCCCCGCCTTCTGAGGAGGTGGAGTAGGCGGTAACGGTGGTAGCAGAGCCAACGGCAACGATGGCGGAGGAGCCGACGGTAGACGTCCGGCGGCCTGCGATGCCCCAATCACCCTGAGCAGCCCATGGGTGGGACGACGACCAGGTGAGAAGGCTGAAACACCAGCAGGAACACGGACCGGGGGAAGCATCGCCATCTTAGGGCGAAAAGTCGTCGAGCCCAGAGATGTGTGGTCGGAAGCTGCAGGGCGGCGGGACGTCGAAGACGTGGAGAAGCTGAGTGGTGCCGCATCAACCCCGTTGCGTCCGCCGAAAACGGAGACACACCAGACCGAGGGACCGGCGAAGCGGTGACCACAGGGCGCGGAGACACCAGAGGAAGGGTCAGCAAGGTGCGAACCCCATCGTCCAGGAAGCGGGGGACCCGGTGTAAATGGTCCTGAACAGACCGAGCCACGCCCGACCATGCAGCGGTGAGGTTGACCCGGGCCGTCTCAGCATCCGGTGAAGGAGGGCGAGACTCAATCGCCATAAAGTGGACGAGACACAGGCCACACCGTCTGGGGGGAAGCCATCACGGCAGTAGCACGCAGCATGGGCGGGGCACTCAGTATGCCCAGCTCCCATAGCCGGACGGGCACACCCATGACGCGCGCAGGCAGGGAGCGACAACCGCACAGTAAGCGAAGGGAGAAATGAAAGATGTCCCAGACGAAGAGAAAGAAGATGCATAAAATGAAGGAAGGTATGACAGTATGCGCAAAAAACACACAAAAGATACCATGCATTATGATAGGTATATAAAAGTAATAACACCCCCCCCCCCATGCGGAGAAGGACGGAGACGGACCCCCCCCCATGTGGGAGGGCCAAGCATACATCATAAGCAGCAACAGTCCGAAGAACCCCAAAAACCCAGGTCAGAAAAGACCAAGGTGCAGGTTCAAACACCCTGAAATAAAGCATGACCGCCATATAAGAACCGAAAAGGGTACCTGAGGGTGAAGGGATCGAAGAGGAGATGGCAGGCTAAGGGACCCAGCACTGCAGAGCGGGAACACAGCCTGATGTAAAGGAGAAGGTAATGAGACACAGTAACCGACAAACCCCAAGTACAAACAAGGCAACATTGGCCAACAAATAGTGCCAGGGCCGAGAGGGCAAGTCCGCTCTAGAGCGGGAAAGTCCGCTCCAGAGCGGAGCAGACAGACCCGCTCCAGAGCGGACTACACCCTCCCGCTCCAGAGCGGGGCATGCATGCATGACAATGGCAGTCTAGGCAAAGGAGAAAGGCAAGCCTTCGAAAAAAGCCTTCGATAGAGTCTGGCATAAATCTTTAATTTCTAAACTACCCTCCTTCGGTTTCTATCCCTCCATCTGTGCCTTTGTCTCTAATTTCCTTTCCGGCCGTTCCATAGCCGCGGTTGTGGACGGCCATAGTTCACTTCCTCACCCTATAAACTCCGGTGTTCCTCAGGGCTCTGTCCTATCTCCTATTCTCTTTCTAATTTTTATAAATGATCTCCTTAACTGTACCTTAATTCCCATCTATTCATACGCAGACGACTCAACCTTACACTACTCCATTAGTTTTTCAGAACACCCCAGCCAGCAATTCCTCAACGATAAACGTAATGAAGCCATAGAACTCTTAAATTCTGATCTAAATACTATTTCCAATTGGGGCAGAGAAAACCTTGTTAACTTTAATGCCTCCAAAACCCAATTTCTCCATCTATCTACCCGTCAGGATCTCCCAGCGGACTATCCCTTATTCTTCAACAATACAAAAATCAACCCTTCATCTTCTCTCAATATTCTTGGTGTCTCTTTTTCTTCTGCTCTCATTTGGAAGGACCATATTACCAGTCTTGCTAAGGCAGCCTCCCAGAAGCTAGGTGTGCTCAACCGCCTTAGGGGGTTCTTTTCCCCAGCACAGCTTCTTGCTCTGTACAGGGGCATAGTGCGCCCTTGTATTGAGTATTGTTCACATGTGTGGGGAGGTTCCTCTCACACCGCTCTCCTAGACAAAGTTGAAAGGAAGGCCTTTCGTATCATTAACTCCCGTCCACTCACCAACTCTCTGCAACCTCTCTCTCTCCGCCGCAATGTTGCATCTCTCTCGCTATTCTATCGCTACTATAATAATCAGTGTTCCTCAGAGCTATCCCAGTGCATACCACCTCCTTTACGTAGGGCACGTGGTACCCGTCTTGCAACTCAATCCCACCCCTACTCTGTGCAACTCTCCAACCCAAGAGTGAAACGTTACTCTCAAACTTTCTTCTACTAAACAGCTGAGCTCTGAAACTCTCTCCCAGAATCAGTCTTTCCCTCTTCCTATGACTTAAATTACTTCAAACTCCGTGTGTCCAGGCATTTTGGCTCGAACGTCCCTTGATTTTGGCCCTGTCACTCTTTCAACTATGGGGGAGGCACTCGCTATAGGCAGTAATGCCTTTTGCCTCCCTCAATCACATAGAAAAAAAAAAAAAAAAAAAAAAAAACGCATAGCGAACAAGAGAGCCAGGGCATCAGAAGGCAAGGCCTAGGACCGACCTGGAGCAGGACTGGCGCCCGCTCCAGAGCGGAACAATCGTAGAGTAGAACCAGGTGAAAACAGGAGGGCTACGGCAGCAGGAGTGAAGGCCTAGGACCGACCAGGAGCGGGACTGGCGTCTGCTCCAGAGCGGAACAATCGTAGAGTAGAACCAGGTGAAAGCAGGAGGGAAGGCCTAGGACCGACCAGGAGCGGGACCGGGGTCCGCTCCAGAGTGGAACAGGTAGAGGAGAGACCCAGTGTAGAAGCCAAAGTGAAGAAGGAGCCCAAGGGGGCCCTGTCCAGAGCGGAATAGACATCGCTTCAGAGCGGAGATGCTTGCACCAGAGCGGAGATGTCCGCTCCAGAGAGGATTTGTCCGCCCTCGAGCGGAAAGGGAGATGGAGGTAAATACCAACCAAAAGGCTCAACCCAAGTGCACAGCAGGACAGCTGGCAGGGGAGCTTGCATGAGCAAAAATAAAACAGTGCGATGCAGAGGACCGACCTAGAGACGGATAGTCCATCCTAGGGCGGAGCGGGTCCAGAGTGACCCGACCACAGCAGCCAAAAAAGCGAACATGTCGGAAGCATAGGACCGACCTGGAGCGAGATTTGTCCATACTGCAGGGCGGAGCGGGCGCGGAGCCCTTCCCAGAGACCCGCGTCACCAAAAAGGGTGGAAGGGACGACAGTTCAAGGCATCGTAGAGCTCAAAGGAGGTGAAGACCGTGCCACGGGGACCTCAATGTATGAGGGAGTTCAAATAAGGCGAAGACTGTGTCCCATGAACTCAAGGCCTAGGGGAGCACCAACAAAAGAAGGGAGAGACAGCGCGGGAGCGAGCGTCAGACGAAAAAAGGGTGCCCCACAGAAGGTTAAGTAAAACCAAAGCGTCATACCCCTGCGAGCCTAAGGTGGTTTAGTAAAACCAAAGATCGGCAAGCAAGAGCGAAGAGGCAACATGGACGGTCTACCAAAAGTCCCTTCTCCCCTTCTAAAAAGGTAGGCTAGGAACATGAGGCCTAACCCTGGTGCCCCCCTCCAACTAAAAGTTAGGCTATGAACAGGGGGCCTAGCCTTGGTTGAGTGGCAGATAAAAACAAAAAACACAGGGCACACTCCAATGCGAAACAATCATGTGAAGGTAAGCAAAACAGAAGGCCAAAAGAACCTGTCAAGGCAAGGGGGGCGATGCCCCCTTCATCACACACGAAAGTGCACAAGTTAGCCTAACTTTTCGCAAAAACCACGCAATG
Source organism: Paralithodes platypus (assembly GCA_032716605.1). Taxonomy (NCBI): domain Eukaryota; kingdom Metazoa; phylum Arthropoda; class Malacostraca; order Decapoda; family Lithodidae; genus Paralithodes; species Paralithodes platypus. Next base: position 14,750,085 of record CM064481.1, read on the forward strand.
AAAGCAGAAAATAAGCACAAAGCGTAATAGAACCTACCAGGTAAACAAAACTAAGCCACTGCAAGTGAAAATGATGAGAAAAATAGGCAAAGGCCCAAAATAATAACTCTCGCCGAAGAGCGACGCATGCGCAGAAGCGTGACCAACCAGTTTCGACGCCATACTCAAAGTAACACACCAAAGAGCCCATTTGAAGCGTGCCTACATCACAGATCATCTGTCTAATAACCTTAGGTACCATAAATAAGGCCCACAACTCACCCAAAGGGTAGGCGACAGGAGTAGCACAAAAATCGGGCGCATAGAAAACAGCGTGTGTGTAGAATTGAGGAGCACGAAAAGGAATGCCCAATGAACCCTGTCGGGTAGTGGCGTGGATCCGTCAAGACGGCTGAAGGAGCCAGATAGGATGGCCTAAAATCCTGTAATTTTCTCTTCTTTCTCATCAATATTTTCTTATTTTCCTTTTCAAATAGTGGCCTCCAAAGTATGTACAATGTACCTAGTAGAGAGAGTAAGGTGCTACTCTAGATGTTATCGTTTTATCGCGCTAGTGATTTTGATAATTGCCCGCTCTAGAGCGGAGCAAAATTATACGATAAGTATATAGCTCTACGTTGGAACGTAGAGGCTACTACTAAATCAATCTATTGCACAGCTAGATAAGGACTGAAATACTCTGCATCATCAAACTTCCGTTACCTCACTGTAGACGTTTATGCTATTTTGACCTCTTTTGTCTCATGACAGAAAGTTGAAAATGGTATGGCTCAATTCCTCGCCACCCTAGCACCTCTGAAAATGCCACACTTACAGCTGTTCAGGCATGCCAACATGTGTCACGATATCAATATATACCCTCTATATTTACTGTCCTTAACCTCTGAAGTGCGCATGGGGGTAATTAGACACCTCTCCCTGTGCGCATGTATTTGAGGTGTTTCCGTCACTAAAATATTCATTGTACCATTAATAGCATTAATACTTATCCATATGCGCCTATTATGGGTTGATTATAAAGGTATTAACCTGAAACAACAATAACACGAGTGAAAACAGCGTTTGGATGGTCAAAATCGGAGATATAGCCCGCGAGTTGTATAATGTATGGGTGAGGCATGCTGCTTTCCCGCCAATTTCCCCCAAGGCCACTGAGACACAGTCGATCGATACTCTCTCTCTCTCTCTCTTGCACTCGCTTGCCATCAGTGATGACAACACCCTGCTTGCAACTCACTAATGTTAGCACGAAAATATACCTCAGAATAAGGGAATAACAGGGAAAATAGGTGATAACTGAAGGAGAGGAGGGAAGGAGGGGAGGTAGAGGACTGAGATTTTGCATGGCCCAGGGGCCAAAAAAAAATAAAAAAATATAAATATATATATATATTTTTTTTTTCTTTTTTTCTTTTTTTTCGATGTCAAAAGTTGATTTTTGTTTTCACTCACTCCTAAGAGTCTCCCCGCAGTCCGCCGGGGGAACTCTTAAGAGTCTCCCCGCAGTTCCCGGGTTAACAATATAATGGTTTTGACCCACCTGCATTATCTTTCAATGCAAAAAAATAACAGGTGCTTGATGTGCTTCCTGTGAAATTGTTTTGATTAGAAAAATGTGCAGAATATAACTGTTGGTATGCCTGGAGACAAAATATCCTCGTGACTTGCATTGGAAACCATTATTATAGTTATACTAATTAAAATACAAAGGATTACTGTGGTAATTTGATTTGGAGCTTGAATAAATACTATATTCAAATAAATATATATTTCTGTTCTTACAACATAACTTATATGTATATATTTCTGAACTATAATTACTACACTATAACACGCCACAAGCATATGCAAACAAGCAGGCATGCACACACGCACGCATACGCAAACGCATATAATGGCTATTGTTATGTCCACTGACTATTACATGAGGTGTCACGCAATATAATAATAATAATAATAATTCTTTATTCCAGACACATAAGATAGATACAGTATAAATACAGTACGACCTAATGGTCCATATCACATACACTTCTCGTCAGAGCACAGATAATAATTATACACAAAGATATATTAATAAAGACACAATAAAATAAAAAATACAGTAGGCCTATTTACAGAATAGAGCACATATCACATTTTGTCACAATATAACACAGATAGGCTAACTAAGGCTATTGCTCAATGTTGGTTAACACCTATTGCACAGATCATTGCTCATAGTTCAATTAGACCTATATATTATATTACAGTACATACTATGTGTGCAGCAGCTTCTGCCAGTGAGATATAATACGGGATTCATAGATATGATCACTAGACCAAAGAGCTACAATCAGCGTGTTACTGGAGGATTGCAGTCGCTGCGAAAAGCTGTACACCAGTCTCCTGATGACAGCCCGACAGCACTGCACATCCAACAGTGTGCACACCATACTAGTGCTTTCATATTTAGAGAGACCAATGAACATCTTGAGTATATTATGATAGGATGTACACAGACCATTTATGGTGGCTCTCTTATACTTCCACCACAAATGGGCCGTGTACATAGAGGAACAATATGTCCGGAACAAAGTTACTTTAGTTTCCCAATTACACATGTGGAATTTTCTCAAGATGGTGTTACCACGTAAATATAGCTGTCTGCGCTGACGGCCGATATCTGCATCATCTGAGCAATCGTTTGAGATAATGTGTCCCAGGTATTTTATTTTGTTTACTTCTTGAATAATTTGACTATTGAGTGAGAAATTTGGCAGTTTACTTTTATACAGTAATTTTGATCTAAATATAAGAGCAGCACTTTTCAGTGGGTTGAATTTAACACAATGTTTACTACCAAAAGATTCACATATATCAAGAAGTTTGCTCAGACCCGCAGAAGACGGTGCAATAATGACCAGATCATCAGCATACATGAGATGGTTGATGATTTTATTCCCACCATAACATCCAATCTGCTCTTTATTCAATTTATCACTTAATTCATCCATATATACATTGAATAAGTAAGGTGAGAGAATACTACCCTGTCTCACTCCATTGGTTACTGTAAAGGAATCCGAAATAATGTTACCCCATCTTACATTAAATGTTTGATTGGCGTACCAGTACTTCAAGATTCTCAGTATATAGGATGGCACTCCCCTTGTTGCTAATTTATCAAACAGGATATTGTGGCAGACTCTGTCAAATGCCTTACTAGCATCAAGAAAGCATGCAAAAATAGAGCTGTTCATTTTGATGTACCCATCCACTAGCTCCTTCAGAGTGTAGATGCACTGGTCCGTACCATGATTCTTTTTAAAACCAAATTGATTACTATTAGTTGAGATATACACTGAGATTCTGTCTAAAATGATTAACTCTAGTATCTTACTTACAATACTGGCAAGGGCAATAGGTCTATAGTTGTCTTTTGATGTAATTTTGCCAGCCTTGTCTTTAATTACTGGTATCAAGGTAACGGACATCATAGATTCTGGTAGGAAACCATGGATTAGAAAGCTGGTAAAGCAACTGCTGAGTTTCTCCAAGAGGAGAGTGGAGGAGTACTTCAAATGTTCAGCATATATACCATCAAAACCACAGGATTTGTTAGCATCTAGCCTACTTATTGCAGCCTTGATTTTTTCACTTGTAACTTTAATTGTGTCATATTTTTCTTCTTTGTTACACTCTGTTGTAGCAGCAATGGTATTTCCTTGGTGCCCAACAGAGTTAAACAAAGTTTGGTAATGTGTTTTCCAAAGATTGGCTATGTTATTAGTACCAGAGATCCCATCTACACTATAATTATGCTTATGATATATATCTCAATTGCGTAGCATACATTTAATACTGTTGCTAAATAATGACTTTGCTAAGTGTTCCATGCTACAACCAAAAATAATTATCTATAAAAAAACATATTCACTCCGATAATGCTTATTGAGGCACACAATATTCTGAGTGTGAGTGTGTGATTACCAATTATGCCAAGAGTAATGCTTAGTTGACGTAGTTTGTGTTTCCGAGGTTAGAGAGTGATGGTCGACCAATGACTATCACCGTTGTCAATTGCATGAGAATATGTTATTAGTGGTCTGAGATTGCACAGCATATAACAGAAAAGACAATGCTGTATTAGTTTAACCCTTTACGAGCGGCCTATGCGGTTTATTTATATGTACCGCCCAGCGGGGTGTTTTTAGCCAAAATAGAGCTGTTTGCGTGATCATTTTCATGCCTAAATAAGACCCAGAACGTAAAACAAGTATCTATCCCTGAAAGGGCATAAACAGAGCTTTCGAATGACACCATAACGATCCTTTTATGATGGCTAGTTTTCTTGCAATAATCGTGCAACGCGAGTGCAAAAAGCATGTAATTAGCCACTTTCCCGATACAATTCCGTATATAGCGAGTGAGAGAGGTAGGAGGGAGGTGAGATTCGTGTCAGTAGGTTCGCCGCGGTGGTCTGGAGCAGTCATACACTCGCTACTCTCCTGCCACCACTTGTCTCTCTCTCTCAGCAACATTACGTGCTGAAATTGCCACTCGACCTATGTCGAGCGCCGCCACATAGTCCAGCTTTATTTAACTCGACTTAAGTTGCGCGCCGACTTTTAGGGGTTAAATAAATAGTACATTTTAAAAAATAACAAATGTAAGGTAGCTTTCTGAAGTCATAAGAGTAGGCGAATATCTATACTATATCATTAATTATAGCATATTTATCCCCACAACTTACAGTATGTGACACCAAATGATAATATGGATTTTAAATAGGTTATATATACTGTAGGCCAATAGTAGATGCAAGTTATCAAATATGACAACATTCGATGGCGTGTCACGCAAGTATAATGTGTCTAACACAGAAGAAAAAAAAACAATGCCTTATATGGTGAAAATGACATTATATGTGGACTTATTTTACTCCATATCATTATGTGTGTATCTGTTCTTTTGCAATCATATTTACAAGCAGCCTCGTAAGGATCAGTAGATCTGTTGTTGCTTGTTTTCCTTTTTACTTATTTGCTAAACGTGACATGTTGGGTACACTTATACAAATTGTGTCACAATCGTATGATAATAATCAGATTATTTCCTTGCTCTACCATGGGTCACACCTATCGATTACTTTACATAATCCGTGCCCGATCTATATTTATGAAAATGGACTGAAACTTGTATTTTGGCTAATTATCTTGCATTATGCTTATAATCCTGTTAACAATATATTTGTGTCGTGCATAACTTCACATTTTAGCATGATTCGTTGACATTCCTAATCTTTCGCACAAATATATATGAAGCAAATCAAAATCGCCAGGCTCCACATTGGTGAAATAAGGTTGGCTAATGTATGATGGCTACTGTCTGTATAACATGTAATTCTAATTATTTAAATATTCTTCTGAAGTTATATACTGTACTTTTAACTATTTTGTATTGGCATATACAATAGATTTAATGATTATGGTAACGATTCATACAATCATTTAATTGTATTAAAGGCTGTACTGCAAACTATTATTACATCTAGCAAACTCAAAATGACCACTCGCATCCCTCTTTACAGAACGAAGACCCATTCATTCATACAGACTTACACTAATATATCGCTATCGCTCGCCAGGAAAAAATCGACACTTAAATGACACGAACAGAAAACTAATGGGGCTAAACTTGAGAAAGAAAGGGGAACAGAAAAAAGACCCATCTCCCCTTAACCTCGCATAATTTAGCCGAGTACTCCTATTGTAAACAGATTAGGTTCTCTGAGATAAGGTAATCGTAGGATAGGTTTAACCCCTTCTGTACCGCGACGTCTTTTTCATTTTATTCTAGCTATATTTAGATGATTTTGTGCAGCTTAAGAAAGATCTGTGGTAGAATAAAGGGTTAATTGAGATAGTTCAAAGCCGCTTAATTGCTAGAGGGCCTTTTTAAGCTGAAAAATATATCTAATAGTAGCTAGAAGAAAATAAAAAAAAGTCGCCGGTACGAAAGGAGTTAAGAAAGACTGAGTAGAACTATTAACACGATTATGTAATTTAGGTGGTCGCCACTCTCTAAGGACAAACGGTTTACGGATAAAGGAAAAGGACATATTTTGATATTAGGGAATATTACATAGAAACACACAAAAAATATACGAGATAATGGAAGTGAATTACATAATAATGACGAAATACGGTAGAAACTCTTATAACTCTATAACTCTTACATTGAAGGCCTTCGATATGTCTAGCGCAATAGAAAAGGTCTCACCGAAGTCCCGAAAGGAGGATGACCAGGAGTTAGTAAGATATGAAAGAAGATCTCCAATAGAGCGACCCTTAACCTGACAAGCGCGATATAGACCTAGGTGCTAGGGTAGTTATTTGTGCATTTCTAGCCCTGGATTCTGACAGAATTCGTTATATTTACAATATAAAGCATTATTTGTTTTCGGTATGCTTTTATTTTACATATATGATGTATATAAGGGGAGGTGTGGTGGAGTGGTCATGCCACTGGATTGGTAATCCAATGGACCCGGGTTCAATCCCGATATGTCAATGGGAAGATATTATTGGGATTGAATTTGTGCTGTACCTAGTATCAGTGCATTACCACAAAGCCCACCGAAATGCCAAAAAAATACCCTCATTGTTCCCTGATTAAATAACACTGTATGAATATTCCCATATTCAAAATATGTTACAGGGGGACAATGCCTAGTGAGTTCACTGCTCAATAGGTGGCGTTCTGAGAGTGAGGGTCTGAGTCTGGAGGGTGAGACGGTGAAGCACTTGAGCGAAGCAACCGGCCGCTTCAGAGATGGAGCTGCTTCGAGCCATGATGGTTGCTTCACATGTCTCACTCCCCAGACTGGAACAAGACCTCACGGGCTTCACCGTGTTAAGCGGTGGAATGTACAGGCTCTCAGCCTATGCCCGAGAGGGAGTAGTTGGAATATAGAAAAAAAAAAAAAAAAAAAAAAATATATGAACCTTCAAGAGTGCTAAAATAAGTGGGAAAAGCATTTGGGTGGTGAAAAACGAAGATATTGGCCACCCGGTCATAATCTCAGGCGAGAGAGAGCCACAGGCAGCCCTCCCCTCTCGCTCTCTGGGAGTCAACTGAGACGAGCGGGGCGGTGTGTGCCGGTGTCTGGGTGTTGCATAACGATCTTTTATGCAACCCACTTGTGCTACATTATCGCGGGAAAGAAAAATAACCGATAAATGATGATAATAAGAGGATAAATAGGTGATAATTGAGGAGGGGGGGAGGGGGGAATAAGGTGGGGAAGGAGGGAAGGGGGAGGGGTGAGAAACACATGAATGAGTACTAGAGGGGAATTATCTCACCTAGAGACAAAATCCTTTGTTTTGATAGGCCCTTTTTTTTTTGGAAGGCTTTTTTTATGGTCTTGCTTCCGTGAGGCCTATCGCGTTCCCTATAGGAAGCCTTCCGTGAGGCCTATCGCGCTTGCCGGGTTAAGGAAGCCATACTGGCGATCTGAGAGTAGATTATGAGAAGATAAATGCTTAAGAAATTTGGAACTAAGAATAGTTTCAAAAACTTTAGAGACACATGAGATGAGAGCAATTGGACGATAGTTGGAGGGTTGAGAATGGTCACCCTTCTTTGGGACAGGTTGAATGAGAGCGAACTTCCAGCAAGAAGGGAAGACGTTAGAGAAGAGACAGAGACAAAAGAGTTTGCCTAGCCACGGAGTCAGCACGGAAGAACAGTTTTTGAGTACAACAGGAGGAACACCATTCGGACCATACGCCTTCTATGTACTAAGCCCAGAGAGGATAGAAAGTACATCTTTAGAAGAGATTAGGATATTAGGCATAAGTAGGAGAGAGGGGGGTGGAGAGGAATGAATAGCACCAGAATCATCCAAGGTGGAGTTTTTAGCGAAAGTTTGAGCGAATAGTTCAGCTTTGTCAGAGGAAGAAGTGATGGTTGTGCTATCAGAGTGGAAAAGGGGAGGAAAAAACGAGGAAGAAAAATTGTCGGACAGGTTTTAGGCTAGATGCTAGATAGCTTGGGAAG